>CM060681.1:51469877-52069877 GCA_030686995.1 Artemisia argyi | reverse complement strand
CCTTGCTGAGAACAGTAGGTGACGGCGTCAAGAAGGAATTTCTGACGACGTCAAGAGTAATTTCCATGACGACCCAGTACAGATTTGAAGGCGTCACGAAGTAGGGCGTCAAGAGTAAAATGCATGACGGCCTGGAAACACATAACACATGACGGCGTCAAAAGTAGATCAAGGCAGTCCGAGAAGTATTTTGGCGGCGAAAAGTTGATTAAGTCTTGACGACGTCAAAACTAGATCAAGGCAGTCCGAGAAAACTGGCAGATCTCCAAATGGTAACATGCTTGAACGTCTTAGGAAACATGAACTGACATGCACTAGGTTTTATTGCTTGTATTTAATGCATGAGTAAATTCTAATGATCCCATGTTAGGAGCTTCTTAGCCGGCTCGACATAGGAGTGAAGTAGGCACTCATAGGATTGGGGAATTAAGTGCTGATACGTGGGAATCGCACCAGGCTTTACCTCTCGAGGGATCTCGAGAGGCTTACAACCCCCACCAGGCAGTGTACCTGATCGTTGTAGTATAGTATAGTGACAAGTACCGGGGGATTGATCGTTCAGCTTAGGAATAGTGTCGCTAGGATTAGAAAGCTTAAATACTAGTTCTAAAGGTGAGGGATGATTATTTTTGTATTTTTATATTTTTTAGAAAGCAATTAAATATCTCGGGTTTGAAGGATTTGGGCGGAATTAGTTGCTAATCAACTAACCCAATACTAAGATGCAATCAAAATAAAATACTAGAAATGACATTAAACTAAATTATACTAAAGTTGTGAGCAGTAATTGGAGAAAATGTGTTTACTTAGATTTCACTACTCCCTAGACATCTTTTACACGTTAATTACTTGTTATAATTGCATGGATGACGGATCGTATTCCTTAATACCATTCATGGGGTGGCACACATAACTCCCCTATTCTATGAGCTCTTATCTCCTCCTACACCATGCCCAGCACAACTATAGGGATTGTAAACAGTGGCTCATGCATTAAATACAACCAATAAAGACCTAGTGCGCCTCGGTTCATGTTTCTTAAGACGTTCAAGCATGTTACCAAGTGGAGATCTGCCAGTTTTCTTAAGCCAAACATATAAATCATTCATCCAAAACAAGAATAAACAAGTAATCAACACATAATTAACATCTAGGTTTCATTAGATCTAAGCAAACACAAGATAGATCTAGCCTAGCATGATGGAATTAAGATAAGAACAAGATATAGACAACCAACACATAGACATATTGATTGAATTAAAGGAACACTTATCTCAATTACAATGCAAGGTATCAAGGGTTTGGAACCCTTGAAAAACCTGTAAAAGTTGCACCAAAATCGTACTTAGGGTTTCTCCAAAACTTCTCTCCTTTAATGTGAAAAATTAGAAAACTATATATTGATAAATGGGTCTCACGGCGTCAAGACAAAGCTCGTGACGCCGTCACCTCGCCGCCAAAACTATTCTCGGACTGCCTTGATCTACTTTTGACGCCGTCAAAACTTAATCATTTCCAGGCCGTCATGACTTTTTACTCTTGACGCCCTACCTTCGTGACGCCGTCAAATCTGTACTGGGTCGTCATGGACTTCTGCTCTTGACGCCGTCAGAGAATTACTCTTGACGCCGTCACCTACTGTTCCCAGCATGGAAAATTAAGACTTTGGCGTTTTCTTCACTTTTATGCTCCAAAAACGTCCGAATTGCTTCCTTTTCCAGATTTCTCTCCCAAAGTACCTAAAATCACAAAAGGAATGATTTAGGACAATATTTGATCAAATAAATTCGAATTCGGGCTTAAATGACCCCCTAAAAACGGATCATTTTTCGCCTCATCAAGTGCGCCACCCCATGAATGGTATTAAGGAATACAATCCGTCATCCACGCAACTATAACAAGTAATTAACATGTAAAAGATATCTAGGGAGTAGTGAAATCTAAATAAACACAACTTCTCCACTTATTGCTCACAACCTTAGTTTAATTTAGTTTATTTTCATTTCTAGTATTTTATTTTGATTGCATCTTTAGTATTGGGTTAGTTGACTAGCAACTAATTCCGCCCAAATCCTTCAAACCCGAGATTTTTACTTGCTTTCTAAAAAATATAAAAATACAAAAATAATCATCCCTCATCTTTAGAACTAGTATTTAGGTTTTCTAATCCTAGCGACACTATTCCTAGCTGAACGATCAATCCCCCGGTACTTGTCACTATACTATACTACAACGATCAGGTACACTGCCTGGTGGGGGTTGTAAGCTTCTCAAGATCCCTTGAGAGGTAAAGCCTGGTGCGATTCCCACGTATCAAGTTTTTTGGCGCCGCAGCCTGGGGAATAGTTATTGTCTAGGTTAGAATCTCTTTTTATTAGGTCTACTTGCTAGATTCCTTTCTAGTAAGATTTTATTTTTATTTTTAGGTTTCTTTAGTCTATCTTAATTCTTTGTGTCTTTGTTCGTAACTCTTTACCACCCGACATCATGGACAACGGGAACATCTTTGAACCCATCATCCAACCACAACAAAACCAACCACTAGAACCTCTTAGGCCCCGAACCTTAGGAGAGTATTCCCGACTTAGCCACCAAGGCTACCGAAACACCATTGAGCTCACCGGAGCCAATGTGACCCCCTTGTGATCCGACACCATCCGGTTGGTGCAAAGTGGATGTGCATTCCATGGACTTCGTTCCGAAGATCCAAACCAACATCTTAAGGACTTCCTTAAAATCGTAGATTCCATAGACCTAGATGTTGAAACTAGAGAGACAACCCGATTATGCCTATTCCAATTCTCTCTACGGGATCAAGCTAGTCAATGGCTTGAGCGTTTACCCGCGGGATCCATCACCACATGGGATAATCTCACCAATCGCTTCCTTACTCAATTCTTCCCACCGGGGAAGACTTCAATGCTTAGAAATGACATTTTGATGTTTGAACAACATCAGGGTGAAACTTCTACAAAGCATGGGCCCGTTTTAAGGATCTCCTCCATAAGGTCCCTCATCATGGTATAAACCTTTGGTTATTAGTCCAGATTTTCTACTACCATGTTGACTATCACACTAAGCGTACAATCGATAGGGCCGCGGGAGGTAAACTACGTGATAAGAATGCCGAGGAGTCCTGGGCAATTATCGAGGAGCTCGCCGCTGATAATCATGAGATGTGGGAGTTTAATCATACAATAAAAGCGGCCATCAATGCAGTCTCAACATCTGGAGGAACCACCGAAATCCCCGATGAACTCCTATGCAAACTCGAGGCAAAAGTTGACTATTTTGAGGAAAGGCAAAGGAGACCTTTAAGTCCTAGACGGGCTACTGTCAATTCTGTCTCGAAACCAACTTCGGCACCATTATCTGAGTCGCCCTCTAGAGAAAATGTCGAGACTTTTCAGAACTATGCCCCACCTTGTTCCCCTCCCGAGGAGCTTAGCTCGGAGTTTGAAGCTAGGATGAGAGAATATATGGCAACTCACTCAGATCGGCTTGCTAGATTCGAGGAAGCAGTTTATAAGCAAAAAGAGGAGATGCAGGAGAAAATGAATGAGATGATGAGTCTATTAGAGGAGTATGCCAACCAGAGAACCCCCGAAAGAATGCTACTGAGGAAAGAAAGTGCCACTCCCACTACCCAATTTGTTAATTCCATCACAATTGTCCATAAGGATAACGAGAAGGTAGAAGCCCCTACTAAACAGACCTTAGAAAAACCACCAAAATCCCAACCTTTGAGTCATTACCTGAAACATGATATAAACGAAAACACCATAACAAATTGGATTAAGGGTGACGGGTGTAACAAACCTTCCAAACAGGGTTCTGAGGAAGAGGAAAAGGTAAAAGATGAGTATGATACGTTACCTGGGGGATCAGTATTCGAGAGGCTATTGGTACAAAGAGTGGCTACTAAGCAGATAGCATGTGGGAACTTTGAGATACCAACTAGCATCGGGGACTTGAAATATCTTAGTGCTTTCGCCGACCAAGGATCAGAAGTAAATCTTATGCCCCTAACTATTTACATCCAACTAACGTAAAAAATGCCAACCCCTACTCGTGTTAGGTTGTCCCTCGCTGGACACTCGTACGTATACCCCCTAGGAATCGCAGAAGATGTATTAGTTAATGTCGCAGGGTTCATGTACCCCGTTGATTTTATGATCATCAATGATAAAGGAGATGGATGCATGCCAATAATCCTTGGGGCACCATTCCTCGCCACCGCTAGGGCTGTCATTAAGTATGAGGGTAGGAAAATTGAGCTTAAATCTGGAAAAAGAAAGATTAGCTTCCCCATGACTCCGCGAAGTGGGCATGAGAATTTGAGTTGGAGAAAGATCAAAAACAACATTGACACGACACCCATTCGTGTTCCGAATAAAATTCTTGCATGGGAGGCAAGAATCAAAAGCTATAAGGAGGCTAAATATGAAAGAAGCAAAAGCAATAAGGTTCAGGTCGAATTCGAACATACTCAACCCGCAGAAAATCATGTACCATTTGAGGAAGGGAACTTGGTACTCTTGAGACACTTGGAAACAAAGATACCACCCGATAAACCAAGTCCTTGGTGGTATGGGCCTTTCACAATTGAAGGCGTGAGCCAAGATGGGATAGCTAACTTGAGAAGTGAAGTAGGTGGAATGGTGATTGCAAGTATCGATAGGTTAAGGCACTACCACCATAATAGTAATGATCACAACTACATGGGGTATATCATCTCAAGGGATGAGGTCACGTAGTGACCCATGACCTTGAGTCTAGCTACAAGACTCGTAAATAAAGAAAAGCACTTCTTGGGAGGCAACCCATGTTTTGTGTGATTTTATTTTGTTTGTTTGTTATTTGCTTCCGTATGCATGCTTTATTTTTGTTGTTGGTAGGTCATGTTTCTTAATTAAATAGTGGAAATACTTTACTTTGTTGTTTTGGCCTAGTCTTAACTCCACCTAAAAGTATTTTTGCAAAAAATAAGTGTAAGGGGAAACCCCAAATATGTTTTCAAGAAACAAACCGATCATGATTCTCCACAATATTAAATGAACATGTATATTCGTATTTGTTAGAGTCAAATGCTTGTATTGAGTCATAATGAAGTTTTGCAGGATTTTCCAGGAAGTGAGACCAAGTTTTTCCAGAAATTTTCCGGATACTTAACATAAGAATTTCTACAGGTCACTTCTGACGGCGTCACGAGTTAACTCTTGACAGCGTCACGTGTAAAAACCTGGAAATTTTACCGGTTTTGTTTTTCTAACGGAGTCTTATGGTTTTTGTGAATTATTAAGTTTTATAATCTTCAGGAAATCTGCAAACTTCATTCCACAAGCATTATATCTTACTTTGTTTTCTAGGATTTAGTAACTTATATAGGTTGCCACCGATTTTACGCGAGGTTGTCTTGTCTATTTTCTCAGGATTTACAGGTTATGTATGACAAGAAGATGATTTATATTCTGGAAGGGAAGCTTTGATTGTTCATTTTCTTGGAGGAAGATTTAACCTGGCCACCTTATTATCCATACCGAGCGAATCAGGGGAGTGTTTGATTTCATTCGTTTTACTTATTTCACTTTTACATTCTTTACTTGAACATTGGGGACAATGTTCATCTTAAGTGTAAGGGGAGGGTAAAATGATGATACCTTACATATACACTTTCGCTTGAGTTTGTTTGTTTGATAGTAGATGTGTAATAAAACTATGAGAAATACTTGTTAGTGCAATTTTAGCGCCAAATTTAAAATTTTTTACAACATTTAGGAGTGAAACTTTAGCCATAGCAAGCGTCTCATGGATAGGAGATTGTATAACTATCACATAACCGTACTATTCAGAAAAATTTTCCACCCAAATATGTGAGGTTCGCCTTTAGGTTTGATAGGAAAAGCATTTACTATTAGTGCTTATGAGTGTACCAGTAGCATTTAGATTCTAGAACTTGCGTTAGTGATGCATCCCGAGACCGCTAGTGAGACTACATTCGTGTAGTAGGATTTACTACATGATAAGAGGCATTAGGATCACACTTGTGTTAAACCAGTATCATAATTACTTGACCATTTAAGTCATATTACTTGGCTAGTTAAGTCAACTAATTTTTCCCACACCCTTAGCGTTGTACTCATTTTTAGTGCACAAAACCTCTAGTACACCCCTCCGAGCCTATCTTTTCGTTTCTAACTTTAAGCATTTTACTTAAAGGAAGAATTTGTTACACCCCACTTAAATGTACACCCAAATCGCCTTAGCCTTCCGTGTATGCGCTCATATTTAGTACATTATTGTTATTTGTTAAACCCTAAGTTAACTTTCTAATTGATTACATGGTTGCTAAGTCGAGTCATATCCTTGTACATATTGTTTTGGGACGATTGGGACTCATGGGTAAAGTACTTATTTTATGGAGTAATGGGGAAGAACATCATATATTACCCCCGTATGTGCGTTAATCTTAAAAGTGCTCCAAGTGTTTTGATTTTCTTAATTTGATTCATTAGATTAGTTTATTGTAAAGTATGTAAAGATTCAAGTGTAAGGGGAATTTTCATTCCCTATGATGTATTATTTTGGATGGTAGGCTAAGAGTGTATGCAAAAAAAAAAAAAAAAAAAAAAAAAAAAAAAAAAAAAAAAAAAAAAATCAAGAAAAAGAAAAGAAAAAAAAAATAGAAAAAGAAAAGAGAAAAAACATACGGACTACCATCCCGTTTCATTCTATGTTTATTTCATGTTTTTGTTATTTTTGATTTATTAGCTTAAGTCGAGTCTAGTCTTAGCTTAGCAACGCCACATTGTACATGTAATTAACCAAGATTGTTAGCTCGCCACCAGTAAAACTTCCTTTATCCAACAAAACCGTGTATTTCATATCCCTACACCTAACGTTACAACCCTTTAAAAGACCTCTTTGATAGTTTATCCTAGGTGCTTACGCCATGTGGTGGAGGTTTGATCCTTTCCCAAGCCTATGGTAATCTATTTTGCTATGACAGGTAGTGAGAGATATCTTCCGTTTCCATATAGTAATTTATACTTTATTACACCCGAGAGATGTGAGTATCTAAACACTATTTGTGAGGTGCTAGTATATGACCTCCGTGCTTGTCTATTGGTCTTTAGTGGAATGATTATTTGTTGTAATTACTTTTATATTAGTGTTAAATGACCCCTAACTTGTATTTTGACTGGAATAAAAGCGCATTTGCTTGAGGACAAGCAAATCTCTAGTGTAAGGGTATATGATGAGGCAAAAAATGAACCACTTTTAGGGGGTCATTTAAGCCCGAAATTGAATTTATTTGATCAAATATTGCCCTAAATCGTTCCTTTTGTGATTTTAGGTACTTTGGGAGAGAAATCTGGAAAAGGAAGCAATTCGGACGTTTTTGGAGTATAAAAGTGAAGAAAACGCCAAAGTCTTAATTTTCCTTGCTGGGAACAGTAGGTGACGGCGTCAAGAAGGAATTTCTGACGGCGTCAAGAGTAATTTCCATGACGAACCAGTACAGATTTGAAGGCGTCACGAAGTAGGGTGTCAAGAGTAAAATGCATGACGGCCTGGAAACACATAACACATGACGGCGTCAAAAGTAGATCAAGGCAGTCCTAGAAGTATTTTGGCGGCGAGATGACGGCGTCACCAAATTGGTCTTGACGCCGTCAGACCCTATTTCCTATATATAGTTTTCTGATTTTTACATTAAAAGAAGAGAAGTTTTGGAGAAACCCTAAGGCCGAACTTAGTACGAATTTTACAGGTTTTTCAAGGGTTCTCAGCCCTTGAACCCTTTCATGTGTAATTAAGATAAGTGTTCTTTTAATTCAATCAATATGTCTATGTGTTGGTTGTCTATATCTTGTTCTTGTCTTAATTCCATCATGCTAGGCTAGATCTATCTTGTGTTTGCTTAGATCTAATGAAACCTAGATGTTAATTATGTGTTGATTACTTGTTTATGGTTGTATTGGATGAATGATTTCGATGTTAGGCTTAAGAAAACTGGCAGATCTCCAAATGGTAACATGCTTGAACGTCTTAGGAAACATGAACTGACGTGCACTAGGTTTTATTGGTTGTATTTAATGCATGAGTAAATTCTAATGATCCCATGTTAGGAGCTTCTTAGCCGGCTCGACATAGGAGTGAAGTAGGCACTCATAGGATTGGGGAATTAAGTGCGCCACCCCATGAATGGTATTAAGGAATACAATCCGTCATCCACGCAACTATAACAAGTAATCAACGTGTAAAAGATATCTAGGGAGTAGTGAAATCTAAGTAAACACAACTTCTCCACTTATTGCTCACAACCTTAGTTTAATTTAGTTTATTTTCATTTCTAGTATTTTATTTTGATTGCATCTTTAGTATTGGGTTAGTTGACTAGCAACTAATTCCGCCCAAATCCTTCAAACCCGAGATTTTTACTTGCTTTCTAAAAAATATAAAAATACAAAAATAATCATCCCTCATCTTTAGAACTAGTATTTAGGTTTTCTAATCCTAGCGACACTATTCCTAGCTGAACGATCAATTCCCCGATACTTGTCACTATACTATACTACAACGATCAGGTACACTGCCTGGTGGGGGTTGTAAGCTTCTCAAGATCCCTTGAGAGGTAAAGCCTGGTGCGATTCCCACGTATCATAAAGCCAACACCCAAAGCTTTGGGAAAATTTTCCTAGGCTGTCTGGCGCGTCACCCACGCGTCAACGCTTGGGCAGTGCGCCGGCCTCGGTAAACTTTTTCCAAGTTGGGTTCTTGGCCTATAAATACCACCCTTGCCTCTTGTATTCCTCACCCCTTGCCATTATTCTGTCTCTCTAGATTCTTTCTCTCTAAATACTCTCAAATCTCTATCTCTATCTGTAATCTTGTGTTCTTGATTTTCACTTTAACATCTTTGAAAGAACACATCTACTTTGCAAGGGAAGAATCACAAGAACCTAATCCACTATTGTGATTGTGTCAAGGGTCTTCTTTCTTATACCCTTTCTACTAGAATTGAGTCTCTAGGTTAGGTTAGGACTTGATTGAACAAACATTCATTCATTTATTCAATTGTTTATAAGGGAAGTCTTGTGTCTTGGTGACCAAGCCTAGATCATTGGGGATCTAGTTGGGGTTTGATACTTCCGGTGAGAAGTCTTGGTAGTGGTCTTGGTGACCCTTAGGTGAAGTCGAATCGTGAGATTCTTTTGGGTGGTTTCCGAGGGCGGAATACCGTTGGGGAGTAACTCCTTCTTTGTGAGCATCGATATTGGTGAATATCGGTGGAGTGAATTGTAACGGTTTGTAGTCCACCGAAAAGATTATACTAGTGAATAGTATCGGAGTCGCGGATTCGCAACTGGACGTACGGATGGTATAAACCCCCTATCCCGAACCAGTATATATCGTTGTGTTCTTTACTTGCTTTATATACTTTGGTTGTACTAGTGGTTGTTGGATTATTGTACAACCACTTGGTGTTCTCTTTGGCTTAAAGTTTTTAAACATCCAAAAAGCCAAAGAAACCGTATTCACCCCCCCCCCCCCCCCTTCTACGTTTCTACACGCACCTCAACTCCCATCCATGAAGCGAATCTTGAAGCCGTATCACTATCCGCTAATCCAAGATTATTGAATATAACGGTATACGACGTGGCCGGATAGTTTTTCTTGCACTTCGATAAGCCTCGCTTACGTCTTTGAGACATTGTATATATGAATACTATTAACAATGAAAAAACAAAGATTACCCCTTTGAACATGGTTTAATTAAACTCGCCGGCCATAATTTACTTGTTATCTTTTTGTTGCTGTAAATATTACCTTAACAATAATCACTAAAAATACACAATTCGCAAATAATCACTCAAAACAATTAATCTTCTAGTAATATTTATGTTGCCGGATCACTATCCACAATAAGCACTAAAAATTACTTGATATTCTTGTGATACTTTTGTTGTACAAAATTACAAATAATCATTAAAACATCATAACTCATATTACAGATAATAAGTGTGTAAAAATTACCTCAAATTATTATGTTAGAATCATGAAAGAAGCATCGAATTTTAGAAGGATCAAAGAAGGGGTTGATAATTGAAGTTTGGTTTGGCTTGCGAAATGTATAGTGGCTGCGTATAGTTTCACAATTGCACCCAATTGAAGGGTTTTTGGAGAGGGGGGAAAAGGTAATGGGGGTAGATGGATCAAAATAGCAATGGTGGTAGATGGATCAAAATAGCGGAAAAACAGAAGTCTGGGAACGGTTTTATTGTAATAGTTCCTAATAATTAAAAGTTTTAACTTTCGGAAACACTTTTTGACAAAAACGTTCCCAATAATCGAAATATTTTAGCGCACTAGACAAATAAATGGCGCTTTGTTTCGAAAGTCATGAATTATTTGAGCGAAACTAAAATTTAGAACAGTTTTTAAGAAAGTATTCCAAAAGGTATGAATTATTTGAAATACTTTTACGAAGAACCGTTCCCAAAAAATATTTTGGAACACCTTATTAACAAACGTTCCAAATAGTTATCTTTAGGACGTTTCACAGTAGTTGTGGCTGATAGACGTTCTTTTGAAAACGCTTTATACAATAATTGTTCTTAAAGGTCATGAAAATGAAATTTTCTGTAGTAGTGTCAAACTATTCTTTTCTAATTCAACTTAATTCCTAATTATTACAATTTTAGGTTCAATGATGGGTTAAAAGAATAATAGATTCATTTTTGTATTTTTGTGCGATGTATATACCACTATAATTTAGACGTTAAGTTCGGCCTCCTTAAATTTAAAATCACTCCGCACTAAGCATATGAGTACTTAAATAGGTTGAGATTAACTTGTTCAAAAATCAAAAGCACGTGAAGACTGATCGAGTTTGGCTTTGAATCAAGAAAAAGTATGCAAATATAATATTTTTGAAAATGTAGCGAAGAACATTGAAGTTGAAATGCAAATAGTCATTATTCAAAGGGTTGACAACAAAATGTGCTTTCAATAAAATATTTTACGGTATTAGGTAAAGATGGGTTTCCAGGTTTGTTTTTTAAGAAATATTGGCCAGTTGTTGGTAACTCGGTTTGTAATGCTGTAAAGCAATTTTTTGATACTGGAGTTATGCCGTCTTCTCTTAACAAAACTCTTGTTGTGCTTATTCCCAAAATTCCAGCTCCAGAACAGGTTGGTCACTTCCGTCCCATTAGTCTTTGCAATTTTGTGTATCGTATTATCAGCAAAATCATGGCTAACAGGCTTAGGCCCTTTATACATCGTATCATCTCCCCGCAACAATCTGCCTTCATACCCGGTAGGCTTATCCAGGATAGCATGGTGATTGCTAATGAAGCTTTTCATTATATTCGGCATAAGAATAAAGGCAACCAACGACTCATGGCGCTTAAGCTCGATCTTAATAAGGCATTTGATAGAGTCGAATGGGATTTTTTGTTGGCTACTTTAAAGAAGATGGGGTTTGCGGATAGATGGTGCCAGTGGATTTTTGCATGTTTATCTTCATACGAGCTAGAGTTTCTGATTAATGGTGAATCCATAGGCAACATTCGGCCTACTCGAGGTATACGACAAGGTGACCCTCTATCTCCATATTTGTTCATTATTATTGCAGATGTCTTATCTCGTATGGTCTCAAAAGCCGTGGACAACTCACTCGTATCTGGTATAAAAATGGCCAGGACTTGTCCTATCGTCTCTCATGTTTTCTTTGCTGATGACTCTTTATTCTTTTTGAAAGCAGATCCAGCTGAATGTCAAAATCTAGTAAATATGTTAGCTCGGTATTGCAACGCATCTGGGCAGAACATTAACTTCGCAAAGTCTTCGGCCCTTTTCTCACCAAACAGTCCAGAAGATCTACAACAACAATTATGTAGCTTGTTGAATATTCAACACATGGATCCAAAAGCTCGTTATCTAGGATTACCTTCTGTGATTGGGCGAAATAAGAATGAATTATTCTCTTTTATCCTAGGCAAAGTGCTTCATAAGATGCAAGGCTGGAAACAAAAGCTCCTCTCACAATCTGGTTGAGAGATCCTTATCAAATCAGTGATTCAAGCCATTCCATCATATGCCATGCAATGTTATTTGTTGCCGAAAGGTTTTCTTGACAAGCTTCTTACTCACATTCGTAGATTCTTTTGGCATGGAGATGCGAACGGTAAACATATTCATTGGTCAAGCTGGGATTTTCTTTCAAAGCCAAAAGATGAGGGGGGGCTTGGGTTTAGAGACTTGCATTCGTTTAACCTTGCATTACTCGCTAAGCAAGGTTGGAGGCTTACAATTAACCCGGAATCTTTCTGGGCCCGTATCCTTAAAGGTTTATATTTTTCCAAAGGGAAATTTTTTAACAGCTAGTAAAGGATCTCATCCTTCTTGGTTGTGGCAAAGTCTCCTCCATGGTCGAGATATCCTTCTTCAAGGTGTCCGATGGCAGGTCGGGAATGGTGAAAATATTTCATTTTGGACACAGAAGTGGGTGCCGTATAACTCTGACTTTTTCATTCGTGAACCTCGGGGTCCTTTCACAAATGTTTCCAAAGTTTCAGATTTCATTGTTGACGGGGAATGGGATTATTGCAAATTACAACATTATCTTCTTCCCAGGGAAGCTGACTTTGTCTCACAAATCCCCATCTCTAATACAGGTGCGAAAGACAAGCTTGTTTGGCATTTTGAAAATAATGGAAATTATTCAGTTCGCTCGGGATATCGACAAGCTTTGCTATTCAATGAAAAGGGTATGAATCATGCTTCTTCATCTTCTAATCCTACAAGTGAGTTTTGGAAACTAATTTGGCGACTGAATGTTATTCCAAAGATCAAACTCTTTTTGTGGAGAGCATGTTCAAATGCCCTTGCTACACGCGACGGGTTGTTTCGACGGAATTGTGTTCCTTCACCGCTTTGCCCCATATGTCAAACAATGCCTGAGACTATTGAGCATTTATTGTTTGAATGTGAGTGGACAAAATCTATATGGTTTGGCTGCTCTTTGGGCCTCCGTCTTGAAGGAGTTTTAGGTAATCTACCTGATCGCATTAACTCCTTATTATGCTATATAAAAACAGGAACCACTCGTATTAACTTCCTTTCTACATTTGCATATGTGGCGTGGTCTATCTGGAAGGCCCGTAACCGTTTTATTTTTGAGCAATCAGCTCTAGATCCTGCTCAAGTTATCGTGGAAGCCCAAATTAATGTTGGTGATTTCGAGAGAGCGCATTGCTTTGTTCGTGCCACTGATGTGTCCAATATGAGTGGTGTTTCGCAAGAAAGTTCACCTAAGTGGATCCCCCCCACTTCAAACATAGTGAAGCTAAATTGCGACGCCTCTTTTAATGCTCCGAATGCTGCTTCAGGTATCGTTGCCCGTAACTCAACAGGGTCATTGCTTGCTTGTTTTGGCAAGAAATGGCGATGTGAGTCTGCTCTCGCTGCTGAACTTCAAGCCATTCGATCATCGTGTATTTTTGCTGCAAACAAAGGCTGGTTTAACGCTATTATTGAATCTGATTCACAATCTGCCATTACTCTTGCTACATCGGAAAATGTCCCTCCTTGGGCGCTTTCGGCTCTTATTATGGACATTCGCTATTGGATATCTCATATGAAATTCCAGCTTCTATGGGCTTCTCGTATGTGTAATCGGGTAGCGCATCATGTTGCAAAGGTTGCTCTTAATTCACCTGATAGTTTCATGTGGGAATCTAATTTTCCTGTCGAAATTACCTCTATAGCGAGGAGTGATGTTGTTTAGTTTTTAGCTTCGGCAATGTTCAAAAAAAAAAAAAAAAAAATTACTAGGAAACTAGAATATTTTATAGTTTGAGAGATTTATGTGTAAATTGCTAGCTACTGATGCTATTTTAATCAGAAGCAGAAACTGTTTAGTTTATCACTTTAAAAAATAAAGAAACACACCAACAAACTCACAATTGTGTTTCATACGAGTCCATACGGCTAACGATCTGACGAGTCCAAATGTTTCTATATTATTTGAGTGGGAGTAAATTAGGTAAACTAGATTGTGTCTAATATTTCGTACTCAACTTGCCAAGTTGGCATCCATGAATCGGTCGTACTACATGAGTATGCCTTAGACCGGGTGTAATGGTTGGTTGACACTTGGTCGCTCGCCACCACCGACACGTCGCCGCCATTACACCAGACCCATGGCACGCGCCCTTCTTCGACCAGTTGGAGAAGATGTTCGCTTTTACAACCGATTCAAATACAAATCATCCAATTTTTTTTTATTGTTTATTCAATTTAAAAAGAAAAAAAAAATCTTATAAATGTGCCTAGGTATCACGAAGAAAAAGAGAAATAAGAGGGATAAAATGATTTATTTATTTATTTATAATTTTATAAATACCTAATTTACATTTTTTTTTAACGGCGAGTTAGTAGTTAGTGATTCGAGCCCACAATGACATACAATTGGGCAGTATGCAATCATCAAACCTTTCTCCTTATGAGATAAAACCCCACTCCTGCTTCTATTTTTTCGGGCCCCTGAAAATCCATGGTGGTTCTATATTTAAGTCTTTAAAGTTTGTTTCTTTTGTTAGTTTTGTTTATATAATTAAGTTACATTAAATGACATTCTAAGTGACTTTTTTTCTATAAATTATTAATTGTTGATGTAATGTTTTTAATTATTAATGAATTTTAATTTTTATGAAGAAAAAAAAATTGAAGGTGTTGGTCTTCTTATTACACCTAGTTGGTCATGAAGTAATACAAAAGAGAGAAAGCTGATGTGGCAATGGAGATGTTGATCTTTTGACGGTCACTACTACACCTAATCTTAGAGAATTCTCAATATTTGTATTAATTATATGGTAAAGAAGAAAAATCAATGACAAAATTCAAACTAATAAACCTAGACATCATATTTTTAGCATGGGTGGATACATTTAGTAATCATAAGATTTCGGGAATCAAAGATGTCGACTTGATATGAAAGTGATGGAAATTAACGAGGAAACCCTTCATTTTATATCGGATGTAATGGTAAATGCTTTATCACTGTCAGTTTAGCGTCATATCATCTCTCTTCTTTATCACCTTCTCATCATATCACTTACTTATCACCATATAACGATACCCCACTAAACACATACAAATGGGCAAAACATACTCGTGAAAACACTCTTTCACTGCCTATGATCACCACCGATTGCTCTTTTTTTTACTTGTTAAAAACATTTCCATGTAAGAAGTCTTCATGGGTGATCATCACCTTCATCACTTCATGTGTGCAAACCCTCTTGTTTTAGTTAAATAACATATATACTACTTATAAAGAGTTTAAGGGATTGTTTGTTTAATTTTTTTTATCAAGTCGTGTTTAAATAAGATATAACTTAATGTAAAGACTCTTTAGTTTATCAATTTTTATTTTTAGACATCTTTTTATATAAAGTTAGTCACAAACAACTTTTATATACTTTCTAGATAGAATATATTTTTTCTATATTAAGACAATTAAAACACCGCCTAAGTCTATTGCCTAAACTTTTAGTAATTAAAAAAAATCAAATTACTTGGTATGCTCTTATTTATAAATGGTATTATCATTTCTTGATCACTTTGAGTTAATGAATGTTTAATCCTTATACTTTGGTTATACTTTCGATTTAATCTGCAAACTTGTTTTCGCTATATTTTATCGTAAAAAAGTTCCACAACATTTTAGTGAAACTAGAAGTCATCACTATCAACAACAAGATGAGAAAAGAATAGTTGAGATTGGTTAGACATGTCAGGAGGAGACCACATACAACGTTAGTTAATAGAATGGAAGTTCTCACAGTTGATAGCTTTAGGAGAAGGGTAAGCTAAACCTTAGGTGGTACGTTAAACTAAAGGTAGACCTAAAAGAGCTTCTATTTCTCGATGACATGGTCTCTGATACAAACACGTGAAGAACTAAAATTAAGATGGATGGTAGAGGATCTATGTACTTTTCTTGTTGCATGGTACCTTTTCTTTTAGGCTTTCTAGGTAATTTTAGTAGGCTTACGTTTACATATTTACCTCCGCATCATCAAGACTCTTAGCTTGTTTCTTTTAGGCTCCTAGAGTATTCTGGCAGTTCCATATATACATATTTGCCTCTATCTCTTAGCTAGTCTCTTCTAGGTCTTTCCGTATGGTCTAAGTACCCCTTCTTTTACATATATGTCCGTATGCAGAGGCGGAGGTACGGGGGGGTCCCAGGGGTCACGTGACCCTCCTCCAAAAAAAATTTATGTGGTAAAAGTTGTGATTTTAGGGGTGATTTGGTAATTTGACCCCCCAAAAAAAATATCAGGCTATCTAGTTTGAAAGTCAAAGTATCATATATTCATAAACAAACTAGTCAAAAGAATGAAAGATATGCAAAGTAGACAAGTAGTACATACACGTGCAGAGTAGCAGTACATTAACATAGAAAATAAAAATGGCTTTTACTCATTTCCTTTCAATCCAATCGAATAATTGTGTAGAAATGGTGGGAAAACTTCAACTTGTAAGTATTTATCTTGATTTATGCCTCTTTTGTTGTCTCATACAGTCATACTCCTTAATCAATTTATAGATATGGAAATGGAATTAATCAATTTTAATGTGACTAAATTAGAGTAATTAAAGGTTATCCAATAAATTTTGGGGGTTTATCTAGTTATTGTTAACATGTTAGAGCTTTTAATTTTCAGATTTGTAAAATGCCTCTTAGTTGTTTTAATAAAAAAGCTAGTCAAGAAAAAGAAACACATTATATATCCTTTGGTTTATCGACTAATCAAATTGGTTTTGGTATTACCCGTTTCAACAGCTTCAGTCGAAAGGTCCTTTTTGGCAATGAAGATTGTAAAGACTCGGCTTCGCAACAAAATAGGAGATGAATGGATGAATGATTGTTTGGTTACATACATCGAAAAGGAGGTGTTCGAAAGTGTTTCCAACGACTTAATAATGCAAAGATTCCAAGCTATGGCAAACATTAGTTTTTGTATCTATACTCTAGTGCGCTTTATCATTGCGTATTTACATATATATATATATATATATATATATATATATATATATATATATATATATATATATATATATATATATATATATATCTTTTGCTGTGAATTTTTTTTAATGGTTTCATTTTTGCCCCCCCGAAAATTATTTTCTGGCTCCGCCCCTGTCCGTATGCCTCTTTTCTCATATGTTAAATCCGTTGTACATAGCCTTGTATATTTTGATGCCCATATGCTTGCACGCTCTTATTGTCACACTCATCTTATGCTTTTATGTGTTTATGTCTATACACGCTTTTAATGCTTTTATTTCTTGTATGTTCTTATCCTATTTTTCGATTAGGGAGACAATACTCTTATACTCATCTTGTTGTTAGCAAAACATATAAACTAATGTTTCATTTATTTATGCATTCAATATTTACACTTTGAGTATATATGAAATTAATTATGAAAGTAAGGTGATATATGAAATTAATCGTAAATATAACTACGTTAAGCAAAATCTCATCTTCTTGAAGTTGATATTCAATTTGAAAAGAATATTTGCTTTAATTAAGTAAAATCAAAAACGAAATATGTATGTAAAAATAGGGTTTTGCTAACAACAATCCTATGAGTTGTGGTTAAGCATTTCATAATTAAAAAATTATTATTAAATAAACTTATATATTTATAATTATATACATTTATTCATTTTAAATATGGAATGCGATGTTAAACATGGCATGTTTGGTGTTCATTAATAGTTGATTTTTTATTTTTAGAATGCTTAACCATAACCCATATGGTTGTTGTTAGCAAAACCAGTAAAAATAAAGTCATGGTTTCATAAAATATCAAATCTTATACCTACTACTCGTGATCAAAAGTTTAACAAGGATCAGATTCTTGACAAAAGTATGTGTTAACGTAACTATTCACATGTTCATTAACAAATACATCAATTTTTCACATGCATCTATATATTAATATATATGCCCATACAGGATATTTGTATGTGCGTTACGAACATGATAATTAATGTCGTTTTTATTTGAAATGATAAGACACGAAGGTTCATGGAAGGGAGAGTAAGAAAGAGGACAAGCTAAAGAAGGTCATATTATTAAGAGAAAGTTTCCAAAAGACATGAGAACCTTAGCTTCCCATGAAGCTTCCTAAGAACAATATTGTTTTGATTTTTTCCAATAAACAAAAAGAGATATGATATCCAGCGTTGCAAAAATCGGTCGAATCGGCGGATTAATCGGTAATCGGCCCAGGACCTTGGAGAGAATTCCACGGAAATCGGTCGAGTCAAGAAAATCGGCCGATTAATCGATAAAAAATCGCTAATCGGTCCCGGACCGCCTCAGTACCGATTCACGATTTTTGCAACATTGCTGATATCACAATGATCAAAAGTATTACCACTTCATATGTGTTTGTTTTCTAATCTGAATTGTTATTTTCGATTCAGTTCTTTTGTAACCAAGTGTATCTTACAAAAATATCATTGTTATTCTAGAGAGTGACTATAATTTTAACGCAAGTTTGTTTAAATTCATCCTAAAAATGATAGAACTGATCTTTACTTATGTAAGTATTCGGTTATTTGTTTGTCAAATTAAATGGATATACAAGAATAATTTGTAGAAATTGTGAAAATCACACTATAATGTCATTTTCTTAATAGTTTTTGTAATATTATACAAATTTAAATTATTATATATTATAAACACAAAGTTATATGAATGTTTCATAGAAATGTTGTTCTAAATTATGATTATGAAATATTTAAGAAGATTAACTTGTTGTTTTTAAATTCTAAAAAAATAATAATAATAATAATAAAAATAAATCTAGAAATTTGCAGGTTTTTAGTTTGTTATCCGATAAAAGTAGAATCGGATGAGATAAGATCTTAAGATCCTATGGTCAAGATCGGAATCCTGTAAGATCTTAAGCTTGCAAAGATCCTATGTAAGATCCGGATCGTTTTTGCTTTGCAGTATCGTAATATCATAAGATTCTAAAATCAGGATCGGGATCTTAACAACCACAACCATGGTTGAAATCAATTATCGCCAATTCAAGCAACACATAAGATATCTCAACACTATCAACCGTACCATGTTTTATTTATGAAAATGATAATTGTCAATTTTCATTTATTAAATGGTACTACAAGAAAACAGTAACTTGCTAACGACACAAAAAAATATAACTAAATCTAACATTTTAGTGACACTTTCTAAATATGTGAGCAAAAGCTTAAAATTTTGAGATTAATGACACTTTTTATAAGCATAATATGTCAACAAAGCAAAAAATTTATACTCGCATTTATTTATTTATTTATTGTCATTATAAATAGACTTTTACATGCTACAGTATACTATTATCTATAGTTTTTTTTAGTGTGAGAGAAACACATAAAAATTTTAATGATACTTTTTCACTTTTTTATGTGTCCCTGGATGATAATTTTTTGCGGTACGTATTTGAGTTTGTGTTTTGAAACTCACGACACTTTTATTTTTAAGAGATAAAAGAAAAGATTTTATAATATTTCGACAAATTTATCATGTTCTTTTAGGGGAATACAAAACTTTAAAAGTTAAAAGAATTAATTACCACATAATTTTTTTTAAAATGATAATTTTTCACACCTTATACCACCTATCTCACAATATATCTTACAAATTTCTCAAACGAAACTTAAAACCACAACTTCTAAGTTGTTGGACAACTCAAATACGACTAAACCAAAGACCAGGTACCTCTTAGTCCTGATTGGTCATTCAGATACCTTGCACATAACCTTTTTTAACCACATATCTAAACACCATAATACTAAGTGTAATATGTCTAAAAATCTAAGTGTAATGACTCACCACCCCACAATCACCGTCGTTAACCCCCCCCCCCCCCCCCCCCCCCCCTTCTCTCCCTTTTTTTTGGTGAGAAATCAGTGGTTCAAACCACCACGTTGTAGAAGCACAAAATATTACTTGTGTGTGTGTTTGTGAGTATATTGTGGGGTATATTTGTGTTTAAGTGGTATGTTTTGGTAAGTTCAAAAAAATGTCGTATGTTTGGGTGATTAAGCTGGTAATCGTATTACACCTGTTTGATGTTAAACTCAGTGAAAAATAAATAATAATAAAAAAAATAAAAAATAAAAAAGCCTGATGTGTGGCATTAGGGTGACAATTGTTAATGCGGTGAACATTATAACTAGTCTTAATTTGATACTCCCTTTGTCCCATATTAATTGTCTAACATTTTTCAAGTCATTCTTTCTTAACTTTGATCTTAAATATTTTTGTTTTGTAACATAATACTTGATGCATAATATATGAATGGATTAGGTTTTAAATGTATTTTTAATATTATAATTTTTATCAAATATTATATAACACAAACAAAAATATTTAAAATTAAAATTGAAAAAAAAAAAAAGACTTAGAAAAAGTTCAATTGACCGTCAATACGGGACGGAGGGAGTATTTAATATAACGTTTAACTATTTATTAAAACACTTGGTTTATTCTAGTTCCATGTAAATGTCACCATAAGTTTGGAATATAAACTTCTGTTCAAAAAATTTACCTTCCCAAGCCACCCAACCCTATTGACAAGTTGTATATATTGTCATCCATATTTCACATACTTCTCATATTGCTATAAATAAGTCCATTAATTCTTCCAACCCCAACCCACCACCAAGAAAAGAAAACAAATGGCAGAAACAAGCTACCAAGACTTGCTTCCTATCATGGCTGAAAAGCTAGAGTTAACCACCTTCATGGAGGAGCTATGTAGCGGATTTCGTCTACTAGCAGACGAAAACCTCGGCTTGATCACTCCCGAAAGTTTGAGAAAAAATTCAAGTATTTTGGGTATGGAGGGAATGAGCAAAGAAGATTCAGAAGGTATGGTGATGGAAGGAGACCTTGATGGAGATGGTTTCTTGAACGAAACCGAGTTTTGCATACTCATGGTGAGACTTAGTCCCGAAATGATGCAAGATGCTGAGATGTGGTTGGACAAAGCTATTGAAGATGAGATCAAGAACGTCTCTACTTCATTACCAGATAAAGTTTAAATAGTAGTATTTATGCTGAAGATGTTCATATCTTCTTATGTTGATTAATGATATAATATAACTCTGTCTTGGTATGTATAATACTTGTTAAGTGTGGCATGAACTTGATCCAGCTTTCTTGGAGTTTCACATATGCTGCATCTAGTTCTTACCATACTCACGCGCCTTGCTCTACATACTATAGCTTAACTTTTGGCGTCATAGTTGATGAGTACTTCAGTTATACTTTAATACTGTGAAGCCAAACGGTTTTTCTAACAGAGTTGCTAGTATTACATGGCAACATTATTTGGCCATCAACATAGACATGGTATACATCACTTAACAAAAATAAGAATTATGCCCATGATATGCATGTGTTATTATGACTATGAATCGTTGTTTACAGGAACATGTTGACCCGGCCGGTTGAACCGGTTGAACAGTGAACCGGTCTGGTGACCGGAAACCGGTTTTGAGCGAAAAACCGGTTAAACCGTGATCCGGTGGCTCAACCGGGTCAATTAAAAACCCTGTTTTTAAAACATTAAGTGTAAGTGTGTTTTTATGCAAGTGTAATTAATTAAGAACCAAAAGAAAAGAAAGGAAGAAGCTGCCTCTTTGTAATTAGCCCCCTAAACTAATTCCACAACCATCATAATGGGAGATGTTAATCACGTACAAAGCCATATTCAAAAGTGTGCAAGGTGTCTAACCTACCTCCAAATTTACTTCCATCATAGATAATGATGACCAAGATGTTTATGTTGAAGGTGATTAACTGATTATTAACAATGCTAGAGTGACGAATAATTTTGAGCAACCTAAATTCTCAGTTTATATATAGCCTCCAAATGGATGATACCGCTACGATATACTCCCTCCATCCCAAAATACGTCTCAAAATATAATATAAGTTCAGTTTGACTTTTCAAATTATTTTTTCTTTAACTTAGAACTTATATATATATATATATATATATATATATATATATATATATATATATATATATATATATATATATATATATATATATATATATATATAATCTGGATACAAAATATGTAAGGATTGAGTTTTAAATACATTTTTATTAGTATAATTTTTATCACTTATTATATAATACAATTAATATATATATACACACACGGTCAAAGTTGAAAAAATAAATAATAATAATAATAATAATAATAATAATAATAATAAAAATAATAAAAAAAAACTTTGAAAAGCCAATCTAGACTTATATTTTAAGACGGAAGGAGTAAATGAAGGACACGAATATTATTATTATGAGCAGCTTAGTAATTTGACAATTTTTGCATAACGCATTTTTAATACAACAAAACGGATTTAATCAAGTAACGACGCCACGATTAAAGTGACATGAGATCATAGTTTAACCGGATCTTCGTTGCACATCCCCTGATGTTGGCTACCATCGTGATGATGGGCTTTGACCTCGTTTAATTTTGTTTAAACGATCATATCCCTTCCCCGGTAATTCTAACATTTCATATTTTTTGATTAAAAAAATAAAATAAAATAAAAATTGAAAACCATAGCAAACAGTAGGAATGTGATTGGTGGAGAAAGAGGAAATTAAGATTCGAAGAATAACAGGATTATATTCTTTGAAATTCAACTCAACGCCATTAGCAATAGAATATACACTTATTTCTTCTTGACCAAATACCTATAATATGGTAAAGCGTTTCATCGGTAGTCGACGTGTTGGACGAGGTCTAAAATGATACATTTGTGCATTCTTCCTTTAGTTTGGATTTGATTTCTAGTAATCAATATTCAAAAGAAACGAAAATTTAATTCAAGTAGTCACCTTGATTACCTGAAACATGAATTATTTATATTTATATATAATAGACGACGATATATAGTAATAGTAAAAAAGAAAAAGTCCATGGTGGTTATTAATAATAGTAATTGTTGATTGCACCTATAAAAGACATATTCTTGTGTCATTTATTTATGACGTAAAATTAAAAAAAATGAATTAATATATTTGATTATATTATACAACTCGTCATTGGAGATAGATTTATGCAATTCTTTAATAAAAAAAAAAAATATGAGATGTAACCAATGTTTTGAAACCCGGGTTTGGGATCGACCCGGCCGAGTCACCGGGTCAACCGGTTCGACCGCCGGGTCAACCCGGTTAGACCCGGTTTTATGCACATTTCCAGAAATTCATTTTTTATTGTTCAAAGTTTAATGTCCAAACTACAAACACTACTCTGCTGTGAAAAAAGAGCAAATAACCTGCATATAAACCTTCATAAATGCAGTTCAAAGTTCAAACTAAAGACAAAAATAAACGCTTTGGATATCAGAACGTGAATTCAATCTAATAAGTGGAAACTAAAAGAAAGTCATATCAAACAAAAATAACACCTTAATAATGGCAAATAAAAAAATAAAGAGTCAAAATTTAAATTAAAAAAAAAAATCCAAACCCGGCCGGGTTTCAAAACCTGGGTTGACCCGGGTCACTCAAAACCCGGCGAGTCTAACCGGTTGACCCGGTTTTACAAACCCGGGTTTTTTTGACCCGTTTTTTGACCGGGTACCGGTCCGACCGGTTGACCCGGCCGGGTCGACCCGGGTTTAAAAACATTGGATGTAACTTGATACATAATATAGAATATATAATAAAACAGTCCATGAGATAATAAGTTGTAAATTTTTTAATCCTTTTAGTTTAAGATTATTGGACTGTTAATTATATAAATATTTAGTTATAAAATTGAAGTTTAAAGTTTGAACGATCATTATACATATGTGTAGTTAAGAACTCAATGACCATTATTAAATTTGTGTAGTTACAAATTTGCATTTTTATTGTTTTAACTTAAGTTTCAATGTTCAAATTAATGTGTATAATCACAAATATTTGATAGGAGCATCCACTATAATGGTTTATAAAAAGATGAAGAGGTCCATAATATTGTTAACAATAGTGGACATCAATTTCATGCTTACATGGCATGAAGAGGTCCAATATCTTATACATTTTCACAATTTAATGCATTGAGTTATGTTATATATTTATAAAACTTTAATAAGTTTATCTATAGTAGAAATAGGTTTATAAATCTAAAAGGTTTATGTATTTGTGATGTGGCATAATTATAAACCTTTGTAAAGGTTTATCATAGTGGATGCTCTTATCTATAATACTATAAGATTCAGTCCCTAAATTTAATGTCGAGTTATGATGATAGAGTTTTTAGAGTTAGAAACAAGTTGGAGTCGTTTAGTAGTTGCATAGAGTACAAGATAGCTAATGCTCGGAATTCAATGCAGCCTCATAATAACTATACAATCATGAACGGAGATGAAGTGCAAGGGTTGCCCGAATTGATCACATGACATTTAGTATATAATTAAAAGTCGGTTAGATGAAGTGCAAAGGTTGCGAAAGGTTACAAGAATAATTAATGATTTAACCTAATTCATGCCTATATAAACCGGCCAAAATCACATTTAGTATGTACATTTGAAGATGATTCACACATCTTTTAGATCTTTGATTGTTGGTAGCGGTATGTAAATTCTCTTTTGCAATATTTTGGAGATGATTCACACATCCTTTAGATCTTTGTAATTAACTTGGTCTTTTTTTTTTTTTTTTTTTTAATTTAGTTATTATACGCAGGTACCATGAAAATCACACAAGATCATGCATGCTCAGATAAATGGAACCAAAGATTGGGATACCAACTATTTTCTTTGTTTCTTACATATTTAGGTGATTGTTATATATATATATATATATATATATATATATATATATATATATATATATATATATATATATATATTATGTTAATGCATTTTCTTATACAAGTAATTTATGTGCATTTTCTATTGATGTAGCTCACATGTGCGAATTGATTCAAGAAAATGTGCACGAGCATGTACGTAAAGCATCATTTAAATGGTTAAATGATACTTTTTAGCGTGATTAGTTTATGTAAGTAGTTGCTTTCGAATGCTCTTTGAGAAATATTAGAATGAATTTATCGTGTGCAATTGAATCATTAGTGAGAAACCGCGCATCGCAAAGTGTTTTCTTTTTATATATGTAGAATCATTAGTGAGAAACCAATATTTACACCCATTAAATGAGTTTGCCATAATAGCAAAATACAACTTATTAAAAATATCACATTGAGTAATGAATAGAAAGGAAAAAATACATAATTTTGACTTAAATCCGTTTGTAAATTATAATATCAAATAAAAAAATTGAGTTTCAAACATAAGCAAAAGTTCAAACTTTTATCGAAAAACAAAACCGGTGCATTTAATGTGAAGTATATACAACATCGAGATGGAAGTGCAAGGCTTTCTGGAATTTATCACATGATATTTAGTAATTAGTATAGAATTAAAAGTCGGTTATTGATTGAGATGAAGTTGAAAAGTTTGCAAGAATAATTGATGATTTAACTTAATGCAATATATATCAATATATGTATTATGTTAATGCATTTTCATATACAATTAATTTATGTGTGTTTTCTATTGATGTAGCTCACATGTGCGAATTGATTAAAGAAAATGTGCACGAGCATGTATGTAAAGCAACATTTAAATGGTTAAATGATACTTTTTAGCATGATTAGTTTATGTAAGCATGCAACTTGAATAATGAATATAAAAGAAAAAATACATAATTTTTGCTAAAACCCATTTGTAAATTAAAAAAAAAAAAAAAAAAAAGTTTAAGACATAATAGTGGAGTACAAAGGTTTTAGGAATTATTAATAGTGTGTTAATTAATATTCATTTAGTTAGCTATTTAAAATTGAGTTTATTGATAAAATTTATTAATATTAGCTAGACTTCAATGTTAATTTTTAATGAAATTAGTTATACAATAAAATGAGATGAAGCTAAAAAGGTTTGTAACAATTTTTATACAGTTTATGTGGCATTATTATATATACATTAGTACACAAACTTTAACTTACAAACTTAATAAAGAAAATAGTTAACACACATTAAACTATGACCAATTAAATAGACCATGTGTGCTTCATATTAACATGCAAAAACCATGTAATGGACAAGTATTGTAGGGCTAAGTATTAGACCAAAAGAAACAAAGCCATTTTTTTTATCATGCAAATAAGTATTAAGCCAAAAGAAACAAAGTCATCACAACTTAATAACCAAAAACCCATATATAAAATACAACACCACAAAACCAAAACAACATCAAACACTTTTAAATTTTTATACAATAAAGTTAAAACATTTTTGATACAACATACTAAACAATAATTAAGTATACACAGACCAATATACAGAAAGAATACATGATTAACAATTAGATTCTTAGCCCGTGCATAGCACGGGTTCTGCATGTCTCGTAATGAATAACTATTACTTGTATTACATTGAATGTTTATTTATTTTTTGAAAACAAGAAATTCTAATAATAGTAAGTGTGTAAGCTTAAAAATTTTAAGGTTTTTAAAACTAAAAGTCCTAAATAATTTATACATAGTTAAGATAAAGATATTACAACATATACCATCTACAGCAAATGCTTTTCCTTGTTTCGTAAGCTTCGTAAGTGCTTATTTCCTACTACTATCATTCTCATCACCAACATAACTTTCAAAAGAATCAAAGTCAAGAACCTCTAGATCATTCTCTGTTAGGTTCAGTTCAGGATGCAATGGCTCAACATCAGTATCTACTTCATCAACCCTAAACCTAAATCCATTCATATTAACTGGTACGTCATCTATGATGTGTTTCTTATCTACAATATCATTAACATCATTAACCCTTTCATTTACATGCTCACTAACATGTTCATCTACCATATCATTAACATCATTAAGGCCTTTATCTATATGATCATTAACCCCTACATTTGCTATATTCTCATCATCATTAACCCATTCATCTGTCATATCTTTAACATCATTAAGCCATTCATATGCCATATCATTAACATCATTAAGCCTTACATATTCTATATGATCATCATCATTAACCCCTACATTTGCTATATGCTCATCCACTGCATCACTAACATGGTCAGTTACATCATCATTAAGCTCATTACTAATCCACTCAATGGCCAACTTCTTCCTACAACTAGGCATTGTTTTTTTCCTGTACATCAAGTTCATCCAAATCAACTATTTCAGCATTATCATCTAACTCTCTAATTTCAACTCCTTCCCTAAATTAAGGCATGTAAAATGACTCAACTTTAGTTTCATTGTGTCCAATGTAAACTTCTATAACCTTATGTTGTGAAATATATTTAATCAAGGTAACAATATCATCATTACACGACAATGCTCTAAATCCCCAATCTAAGCTTTTCTTAGGTGTCTTGAAATAATAATACATTATTTGCTTAGGATGCTATTTTAATAATTTAACATATATATCCTTGCAAATTTCAAAAATTACATATATATCCTTTTGATGCATTAAAAACATTGTATTTTATGCATCAAAAACTAGTAAAGATATATATGTAATTATTCATCTAGGAAAGGATATACTTGAAATTGTGACATTTAAAGAATGTTGTTAAGAACTTCAAATGTAAGTGTTCACTATCCACTAAATCCTTGTATTAGGGTTTTGATTAATTAACCTGAAATGGTAAAGTAGGTGTAAAAAAAGTCAAAGGGGGTAAAGTAGAGTGAGTGGGGTTGGGCGGGGCTATTTAAGTGGATTTAGACTTTAGTGACATAAATAAATACCCTCATGCGTTATGCACATGGTATGACTAACAGAATGGTACTAATGTCGTATGGGCCCTGGGACCAAACATGTAGATTAAACTTCAAAATAAGGATGTACACCGCATTTTCAAAATGATGGGGACCAAACATGCAATTTGGCTAAACTACAGGAACCAAAAATGCGACTTACTATATATATATATATATATATATATATATATATATATATATATATATATATATATATATATATATATATATATATATATATATATATATATATATATATATATATATGTGTGGAAAACTAGAAGGGGGGTTGAATAGTTTACCGCTTTTTAACTTGATTATCTTTTTAAAACTTTACGTTTGTTCAAAGATGCAAGTACAAATTTGCATGTTTAATTCTTTGAAAAGCTTTACATGTGAATAACAATTCTAACTTTAATTGTTTCATTCTTTGAAAAGCTTTACGTGTGATTAACAATCCTAACTTTGCTTGTTTAGTTCTTTAAAAAGCTTTACATTTGTTTAAAGATATAAACACAACTTTACTTGTTTAATTCTTTGAAAAGTTTTACGTGTAATTAGCAATTCTAACTAAAGACAATATGTAATAAGCAAAGATAAAGAAATAAACGATCAAACCACAACACGATTGTTTATCGTGGTTCGGCTACAAGGATTGCTTTAATTGTTTCATTCTTTGAAAAGCTTTACGTGTGATTAACAATCCTAACTTTGCTTGTTTAGTTCTTTGAAAAGCTTTACATTTTTTTAAAGATATAAACACAACTTTACTTGTTTAATTCTTTGAAAAGCTTTACGTGTGATTAGCAATTCTAACTAAAGACAATATGTAATAAGCAAAGATAAAGAAAGAAACGATCAAACCACAACACGATTGTTTATCGTGGTTCGTCTACAAGGACTCTTTTTCCTTGCCCTACATCCACGCCCCGAGTTTCCAACTCGAGAGTTATAAGCACTAATCAACAAGCTCCTTTCCCGGTGGAGAAACCTTTACAACGTCGCTTACACTTTACCGACACTAAGCTAGATGTCGAGTTCTTTTACACGGGTACAACCACTCCTATCGTCGCTTACACTTTTACCGACACTAAGCTAGATGTCGAGTTCTTTACCAAGGGTACAACCACTCCCGTTAGTTCTTTTACAAGGGTACAACAACTCCCGACACACTATGTATTTTGAGGCCTAAAATACTAACCAATCACTTCTACATACATGATACAAATGAAGTATAAACTACCAAAGCTTATACATGACAAAGCTAACAAGACTTGCAACTTTAGAGTTGAAGCTTGTAACTTCTTGAATGATCTTGTGAAGTCCCTTGCTACATAAGAGGATCACACAAGTCAAATGTTACTGAGTTAATTGAGAGAGTATATGAAAATATGTCCTAAAGTGATCACTCAAAACTAACAAGTGGTTTGGTATTTATAACAAAACCTTCTGCAGGTCTTGCGGATACGCCGGAACCCTCAGATGGGTTCCGCCCGTGTACCCCCAGGGTTCCGTCAGGGCTGCAGTTGGTTTTGCAATAAATCTTCCAAACCAAACAAGGTCACATCACATAAATACTAGTCAAACACAAACTTGCACAAGAAAACTTATGGTTAGTCAAACACACTTTCTTTCCATAAATGTATAATGACAAACTTATCATAAATGTAATGTGATATTTCTATTTAAAGAAATAAATGTGATGTGACAAGACACTTTCTAATTTAAGAAATAAAAACAATGTTTTGTTTAAAAGGAAATGTAAACCTTAGTTAAACAAGACTTAAACACTAAAGTGATGATTTACTATTAGCTAAAGTTCATACTTTGTCATTAACAAAACTTAGCAAAGATCGTAAAATATAAATAACGTTTTTAGGCGATATTTGTATTAACAATCTCCCCTTTTTGTTGATGACAAAACATAAACTTTATTTATAAGTAAGTCACTAGTTTTAGTGTTAAGTCTTATAAAGTTAGTATAAAAACTTGTTTTTGCTAAGATGATGTGATATGCAAAAAAAAAAAAAAAAAAAATTTGAAACAAGTTTATATATAAATTCTCCCCCTTATTGTCGAAACAAAAAGAAGAGTAGCGAAGCGGAAGTATGCACTTGCTCCCCCTTGGACGATACTCCCCCTAAATGGAGTGCCAAGAGAGGAGACATGGATTTTGACCCTACAAAACAAAATGTTAATTGCCACACAAGACAAGTCATAAAAGCATTTCATGTCTAGAACACAACTAAGAGTTGTGAAGTGGAATAATGCAACACTCATGCTCCCCCTTGAATATTACTCCCCTAAATGGAGTATCAAGGAAGGAAAACATGGATAATGATTCTACAAAAAGAAAGGTTAGTTTCTAAAGCACAAGATATATGTATGCTACCATATTAAGGTATAGTTCACTCATTATACCTAAATGGTCAACAAACAATGCAAACCTTGTAGTAGAATGAAATTCATTTCATGTAAAATTTTGACTCTTAAAAGGTCAAAGACAAGAAATTAGGACGACATCATCCTACTTCTTAAAAATAAAGAAAAACTAAAAATAAACTAAGAACATAAAATGCTATAAGGAAATCATCATTTTCTTTAATGAGAAACATTTTCCAAAAACAAGGCTAAGGTTGTTTAAGGATGAAAATGTGTGTTGGATGGTGTAGCGAGTTTTGTTTTGAATGTTGTGGAGGTGAAACGGTTTTGGTTTGTTGGTTTTGATGTTGGTTTTCTAAACTTGTGGTGGTGTTGGTGCTTTAAACTTGGTTTGTTGGTTTTAATGAGAAACATTTTCCAAAAGAAACGATTTTTTTTCATTTTGGAGACTCTAAACTTGAGACGATCCAAAATGTAGTTTAGTATAAACCTCATTTTATTGGTTAGAGGTCCATGGATGTCTTTGTAGATATGTGAAACAACAATGGTTTTGAGTGGTGATACTCTTATTGTGGTGGTTGGTTGTGGTCAAAAGACTCATTTTGGTCAAGCAATGACTTTGGTTTTTCATTTGTGAAAAGTGGTGGTTTTGTTGTTTCTGTGGTTGTTGTTGTTGAACAAAATGGTGTAAGCTTGGTTCTCCGGAAGGATTACCATGAAGGTGTTTGTAAATGGGGTGAAACACAAATGATTGTAGGTGTGTATAACCTTGATCATTTGGAAAAATTTAGGGTCTAGCATAACGGTAAGCCAAATTCTCAAGCAATGACGGTGGATGAGGTGCATCATCCAATGACTCATTTGGTTGAAATATTGGTTGTTGTTGGGTTTCCGTTTCGGCAATGGTGTCAAAGAGTGACAATGATGGAGGGCTTGATGGTTTAGGTGATAGGTTTTTAAAAGTTTCCAATAGTGGATGTGGTGATGTTGGTGGTGTATGGAAAAGTTCCATTGGTGTAAGTGTTGGTGATTGATGGTTGAAAAGTGTGTATGTTTGTATTGCCATGTTTGGGAGAGGATGTTGGAGTAACAAGATTTAGGAAATCTTGAATAGTGGTCATGTTGGTGTTGCAAGGTATTGAATATGGTGTTGAGGTAGTAAGGTTAAGGAAATCTTGGATAGGTGAAGAAATGTCAAGTGATGAGCTTGATTTAATGGTTTTGTTGAAGCAACAAGGTTTAACACTAATCCTAGTGGTTTTAGCTTGATGATTCGGATGAGGTGTTTGATTTAGTCATCTCAAATCTTTGGTTTGCAAGAGTTTTGAGATTGAGAGAAGTAATGGTGTTGGTGTGATTTTTGGTTTATTCTAAAGTGATCAAACTTAAAAAGAATTGTGGGAAGGAGTGTTTGATTTGATGTGTTCCATACAAAGATTGAGTTTTCAAATGATTTGATGTCAATCCAATGGAATTGGGTGGAGTGAAAGACCAACATATGAACTCAATGCTTTATGATCATGGGAAGTGATTTGGTTTGAAAATGTTCCAATGGTTTGAAGGATCCTTTAAAAGGGTTCCTTGGGTTAGTTATGTTTGAATTCAATTTTTTTTTTTGGCGGGAAGTGACTTCCTAATTGTTTTAGTGAGTGAGAGTTGTCATAGTATGGTTATTGGAGGTATGGGAAGATGTTTCTCACTAAAGAAAATGATTTGACACTTTACAAGTTTTGAACTTAAGAAAAATGACAAAAATTTTCTGTAGGTGACTGGCGGAACCCTGAGACAACACAGGCGGAACCCTCCTGAGGGTTCCGGCTGGTCTGTTGGGCCATTTCTGGATTGCCCAGAAAATACACTGGCGGAACCCATTTATGGGTGCCGCCAGATCCGCCAGACCTGAAAAACTTGGCAGTCCGCATTTTTGACCAGCGAGACATTTTTCAAATTTTTCGAAAACTCCTAAAATCAAAAAGATAATGCATATCTGGTTAGGTAATGCAAAATTTGGACATGTAAACACACATACCATAGGACTTTGACCGGGGGGGGGGGGGGGGGTCGAGAATTTCACTATACTTAGTGAAAATTTCATAAACATGAAAATTTGACAACTTGCCAAATGTTGTCTTCCTGCATTATTGTTCGTTCCTACAAGTTCCAAATAGTACCAAATATCTTGCCAACACACAAATACATAACACGTAATGTTTAAATGACCAAATCGTTCAAATAGCACCTAGTGCCAAACACTCCTACACACCCGCTCTCATAGACGGTCAATCTTCTTCTTGAGCTTTTCAAGAAATCTCTCGATGTTTTTGAACATCCCCTTTGTTTGCTTGAACTCCGCCGACTCATTTGGAATATCCGAAAGTTGGAAAATGTATTCTAGAGATAGGAGCCTAGAGTTGGGCAAAGCCTAGAGTTGGAAAATGTTTACCTTGGGCTTTGTAGATTCTCATATCACTTAGTGGGACGAAAGCGTGTGGAATAAGAGAGTAGTCTAGGTGAAGACCTCTATGTTGGGTCACTGAATTCCCCAATCTTTCTCTAACAAGGATTTGAACATAAAATCCCCTAAGTGTAAGCAAGTCACTGAGTGAACAGTAACTCAGTGAGTCTCCTTCAGGATGCTAAGACCGAGCCTAAGAAGAAAGGTTCTCCATTCAGTGAGGCGGAACTCAGTGAAGTGTGATCTAAGCCAAGAAGAAGGTGATGGGTTCAGTGAGGATGACAATAACTCACTGAACCCCAAGACTCCTCAACAACTACCTTGGTACTAATGACTGATGACCTGAAGCCTGAAGTTTTGGCGGGACTGGGCGGGAAAGTCTGAGCTGCATTATTAAAGTGCTTTATCACTTTAATGTCAAACTTTCCCAAAATAGTTAAAACCAGTCTGTCATCAGAAAGTGCTTTTTGGACTTAACTCAATGAAGGTTCCTTGCCAGAAGAATAATATCTTTCAAGATATTGTTAAGGAAGCCTTATGTCCAATGTATAACTAGTTGTTCTATACTTGTGTATAAATAGGAAGCATATGTGAGGAGTAATAGTTGACAAGTTTGTGCAATTAATGCAAAGCATTCACAAACCACTTTTACTCCTCCAAAGAACAACACACCCTTGAGATAGCTCAGTGGGTCCTGAAAGTTGTCACTCAACATAGATTGAGTTTAGTGAGGAGTCAATACCATACTTGTCGTTTTCAATCCCAAGTGTTATTCCGCAAACACTTGGGTACGATTCTTTTTGATTAACTTCTAATAAAGAATTAAACGTTGGAAAATATTGTCTCTTATATTTACGTTACTTTATTGTTAATCATTTTATACATCTTTGTTTAAAGTCATACAACTTGGTTACTTTAGCTTTGTAGTTACTGTTAACCAAGTAAAAGGGACCAACAAGTGGTATCAGAGCCTCTGATTTGTAAAACTTAAACCTGTTTTCAAAACTTAAGAGTGCTCAAGTTTTTTAAAATCAAGATCCCACTATGACTGACATAGATGTTCCCCAGCTTGTCGACAAAAAGGGTGGAAGTTATTCAGCAACTGCCCCTCGACTAGAAGCTGGCAAATTTAATAAGTGGAAAAAGCGAATTGATGCGTGGGAATCGCACCTTGCTTTACCTCTCGAGGGATCTCGCGAGGCTTACAACCCCCACCAGGCAGTGTACCTGATCGTTGTAGTATAGTATAGTGACAAGTACCGGGGGATTGATCGTTCAGCTTAGGAATAGTGTCGCTAGGATTAGAAAGCCTAATTAATAGTTCTAGAGATGAAAGATGATTATTTTTGTGTTTTTATATTTTATGAAAGCAAGTAAAATCTCGGTTTTTAGAAGAGTGGGCGGAATTAGTTGTTATTCAACTAACCCAAAAACTACTTTGTAACTAATTAAACTAATGAAAATAAAATTAAACTAATATTAAACTAAGGTTGTGAGCAGTATGTGGAGAAATTGTGTTTACTTAGACTTCATTACTCCCTAGATATCTTTTACATGTTAATTACTTGTTACACTTGTATGAATGACGGGTTGTATTCCTTAATACCATTCGTGGAGTGGCATACATAACTCCCCAACTCTATGAGCTCTTATCTCCTCCTACACCATGACCCAGCACAACTATAGGGATTGTAAACAGTGGCTCATGCATTAAATACAACCAATAAAGACCTAGTACGCCTCGGTTCATGTTTCTTAAGACGTTCAAGCATGTTACCATTTGGAGATCTGCCAGTTTTCTTAAGCCTAACATATAATATCATTCATTCAAAACAAGAATAGACAAGTAATCAACACATAATCAACATCTAGGTTTCATTAGATCTAAGCAAACACAAAGGAGATTTAGCCTAGCATAGTAGAATTAAGATAAGTACAAAAGATAGACAACCAACACATAGACATATTGATTGAATTAAGAGTATACTTATCTCAATTACAATGCAAGGTCTCAAGGGTTTGGAACCCTTGAAAAACCTGTAAAAGAGGCACCAAAATCGTCTTTAGGGTTTCACCAAGACTTCTCTCTTTTTAATGAAAAAACTAGAAAACTATATATAGGAAAATCGTCCTGACGGCGTCAAGAGTAAAATCTGACGCCGTCAACTCGCCGCCATATACTTCCTCGGACGCCCTAGATCCAATCGTGACGGCCTATGTGACGCCGTCACCACCCTCGGTAAATTAATCTTGGTCACTTTGACGCCGTCATCTCTTCATCTGACGCCTTCACAACCTTCGGTAAAATATTCATCCTTTCTGACGCCGTCAAGAGTAAATCCTTGACGCCGTCACCTTGTAATTCCAGCTTGGATTTGGTACTTTGTTGTTTTCTTCACTTTATGCTCCAAAAACGTCCAAAATAGCCTCTTTTCCAGAATTCACTCTCCAAACACCTAAAATCACAAAAGGAACGATTTAGGGCAATATTTGATCAAATAAATTCGGATTCGGGCTTAAATGACCCCCTAAAAACGGATCATTTTTCGCCTCATCATATACCCTTACACTTGAGATTTGCTTGTCCTCAAGCAAATGAGCTTTTATTCTACTCAAAAGACAAGTTAGGGGTCATTTAACACTAATATAAAAGTAATTACAACAAATAATCGTTCCACTAAAGACCAATAGACAAGCACGGAGGTCATACACAAGCACCTCACAAATAGTGTTTAGATACTCACATCTCTCGGGTGTAATAAAGTAATATAACATTATGGAAATGGAAGATATCTCTCACTACCTGTCATAGCAAAATAGATTACCATAGGCTTGGGAAAGGATCAAACCTCCACCACATGGCGTAAGCACCTAGGATAAACTATCAAAGAGGTCTTTTAAAGGGTTATAACGTTAGGTGTAGGGATATGAATTACACGGTTTTGTTGGATAAAGGGAATTTTACTGGTGGCGAGTTAACAATCTTAGTTAATTACATGTACAAGATGGCGTTGCTAAGCCAAGACTAGACTCGACTTAAGCTAATAAATGAAAAACAACTAAAAACATAAAATGAACATAGAATGAAAACGGGATGGTAGTCCGTATGTTTTTTCTCTCTTTCTTTTCTATTTTTTTTTTCTATTTTTTTTTTTTTTTTTTTTTTTTCTTTTTTTTTTCATACACTCTTACCCTACCATCCAAAATAATACATCATAGGGGTTTGAGCATTCCCCTTACACTTGAATCTTTACATACTTTACATTAAACTATTCTAATGACTCGAATTAAGAAAATCAAAACACTTGGAGCACTTTTAAGATTAACGTACATATGGGGGTAATAAATGATGTTCTTCCCCATTACTCCATAAAATAAGTACTTACCCATGAGTCCCAATCGTCCCAAAACAATATGTACAAGGATATGACTCGACTTAGCAACCATGTAATCAATTAGAAAGTTAACTTAGGGTTTAACAAATAACAATAATGCACTAAAAATGAGCGCATACACGGAAGGCTAAGGCGATTTGGGTGTACATTTAAGTGGGGTGTAACAAATTCTTCCTTTAAGTAAAATGCTTAAAGTTAGAAACGAAAAGATAGGCTCGGAGGGGTGTACTAGGGGTTTCGTGTACTAAAAATGAGTACAACGCTAAGGGTGTGGGAAAAATTAGTTGACTTAACTAGCCAAGTAATATGACTTAAATGGTCAAGTAATCGTAATACGGGTTTAACACAAGGGTGATCCTAATGCCTCTTATCATGTAGTAAATCCTACTACACGAATGTAGTCTCACTAGCGGTCTCGGGATGCATCACTAACGCAAGTTCTAGAATCTAAATGCTACCGGTACACTCATAAGCACCAATAATAAATGTTTTTCCTATCAAAACTAAAGGCGAACCTCACATTTTTGGGTGGAAAATTTTTCTGAATATACGGTTATGTGCTAGTCATACAACCTCCTATCCATGAGACGCTTGCTATGGCTAAAGTTTCACTCCTAAATGTTGTAAAAAATTTTAAATTTGGCGCTAAAATTGCACTAACAAGTATTTCTCATAGTTTTATTACTCATCTACTATCAAACAAAACAAACTCAAGCGAAAGTGCATATGTAAGGTATCATCTTTTTACCCTCCCCTTACACTTAAGATGAACATTGTCCCCAATGTTCAAGTAAAGAATGTAAAAGTTAAAAGTAAAGAGAATGAATTCAAATACTCCCCTGATTCGCTCGGTATGGATTTTAGGTTGGCCAGGTTAAATCTTCCTCCAAGAAAACGAACAATCAAAGCTTCCCTTCCAGAATATAAATCATCTTCTTGTCTCAAATAACCTGTAAATCCTGACAAAAGTAGACAAGGCAACCTCGCGTAAAATCGGCGGCATCCTATATAAGTTACTAAATCCTAGAAAGCAAAGTAAGATATAATGCTTGTGGAATGAAGTTTGCAGATTTCCTGGAGATTATAAAACTTAATAATTCACAAAAACTTATAAGACTCCGTTAGAAAAACAAAATCGGTAAAATTTCCAGATTTTTGACTCCTGACGCCGTCAAGAGCAATTACCTGACGCCGTCAGAATGAACCTGCAGAAATCTTTATGTTAAGTTTCCGGAAAATTTCTGGAAAAACTTTGTCCTACTTCCTGGAAAATCCTGCAAAACTACATTATGACTCAATACAAGCATTTGACTCTAACAATACGAATACACATGTTCATTAAATATTGTGGAGAATCATGATCGGTTTGTTTCTTAAAAAACATATTTGGGGTTTCCCCTTACACTTATCTTTTGCAAAAATACCTTTAGGTTGAAGTTAAGACTAGGCTAAACAACATAATAAAGTATTTCACATTTTAATTGAGAAACATGATCAACCAACAATAAAAATAAAGCATGCATACGGAAGCAAATAACAATCAAACAAATAAAATCACACAAAACATGGGTTGCCTCCCAAGAAGCGCTTTTCTTTATTTACGAGTCTTGTAGCTAGACTCAAAGTCGTGGGTTACTACGTGATTTCATCATCAAACATCACATCTTCCTCATTAATCATTTCATTGTTATTTTCTTGGTAATGTTTTACACGTTGTATATTAACCGTGAATTCCCTACCCTCGTCATCAACTAACACTACAGCTCCAAATTTAGAGGAATTCTTCACCGTGAACGGCCCATACCATCTAGACTTAAGTTTTCCTGGAAATAATCTCAACCGAGAATTGTATAACAGGACCTTGTCTCCATCTGAAAATTCTTTTGGTTTTTTAATTCTTTGATCATGCCATCTTTTAGCCCTCTCTTTGTATGTGATGGAGGATTCATAGGCTTCTAATCTAAGCTCATCAAGCTCGTGTAATTGCATAAACCTATTATTCCCCGCAGTCGTGTAATCTAAGTTGCATGCCTTAAGCGCCCAATAAGCCTTGTGTTCTAATTCTACTGGTAAATGACATGCCTTACCATACACCATGCGAAACGGGGTCGTTCCAATAGGTGTTTTGTAGGCCGTTCGGAATGCCCATAAGGCTTCGTCGAGTTTGAATGACCAGTCCTTTCTGTTTTGACTAACCGTTTTTTCAAGTATTCTTTTGATAGCTCTATTGGTGTTTTCGACTTGGCCATTGGTTTGTGGATGATAGGCGGTGGAGAATCGGTGGGGTACTCCATACCTTTTCATTACCTTTTCCATTTGTGCATTGCAAAAATGTGTCCCCCTATCGCTGATGAGAGCTTTCGGAATCCCGAATCTTGCGAAAAGCTTTTTCAGGAAATGAATGACCACTCTAGCATCATTAGTCCTAAGGGCTTGTGCTTCAACCCATTTTGAAACATAGTCAATGGCGACTAAGATGTACTCGTTTCCCCCTGAGGACGGAAAGGGTCCCATAAAGTCAATTCCCCAAACATCGAATACCTCACAAACTTGTATAAAGTTCTGAGGTGCCTCATCCCTACGTGATATATTTCCAGCCCGTTGACATGCATCACACGCTTGTACCATATCTTTTACATCACGGAAAATTGTGGGCCAATAGAATCCTGCATCGAGAATCTTTCGGGCAGTAACATTTACCCCATGATGCCCTCCAGAAGGACCGGAGTGACATTCCCTCATGATTTTTACTGCCTCATTCTCCGAAACACAACGCCTTATAATGTGGTCAGGACACCTTCGGAATAAAAATGGTTCATCCCAGAAGTAATACTTCAGCTGGGAAAAGAACCTCTTCCTCTCGTATTTAGTTAGGTGTTCAGGGACGAGCCTACATCTACTTGCGAAGTAATTGGCAAAGTCGGCGTACCATGGTTCCGAATCAAGGATAGACATTAGTTGTTCGTCAGGAAACGAATCTTTAATCTCACCTCTATCATGTTCATCCAGGGGGTTTTCAAGGCGAGATAGATGATCGGCGGCTAGATTCTCTGCCCCCCTCTTATCGCGAATCTCAACATCAAATTCTTGCAGCAACAAGATCCACCGAATCAGTCGTGGCTTGGCGTCCTGTTTCGCAAACAGATATCTAAGAGCTGAGTGGTCAGTGAAGACGACTGTCTTTGAAAGGACAAGATATTGTCGGAATTTGTCGAATGCAAACACTACGGCTAGTAATTCTTTTTCGGTGGTGGAGTAGTTCTCTTGGGCGGGATTCATGGTTTTGCTAGCGTAGTAAATAGGTTGGAAAAGCTTGTCATGTCGCTGACCTAATACAGCCCCGACAGCGAAGTCGCTAGCGTCACACATTATTTCAAATGGTAACTCCCAGTTGGGTGTGATCATGATTGGAGCTTGAGTGAGTTCCCTTTTTAGGAGGTCGAAAGCATCTTTGCATTCTTGGGAAAAATCGAATGGAGCATCCTTCACCAGCAATTGAGTCATTGGCCGGGCAATTTTGGAGAAGTCCTTGATGAATCTCCGATAAAATCCGGCGTGCCCCAAAAAGCTGCGTATTGCCTTAACAGTCGTGGGGTACGGTAACTTAGATATAGCTTCAACCTTAGCTTGGTCCACCTCTATCCCGTTCCCTGAAATCTTATGCCCCAACACAATTCCTTCCTTTACCATGAAATGACACTTCTCCCAGTTCAACACCAAGTTGGTCTCTTCACAACGTTTAAGCATCTTTTCTAAATTAGCAAGACAGCGGTCGAAGGAGTTTCCGAAGACTGAAAAGTCATCCATGAATACCTCCATGCTGTCTTCCATGAGTTCGTGAAAGATTGCGGTCATGCAACGTTGGAAAGTGGCGGGGGCATTACATAGCCCAAAAGGCATCCTTTTGTAAGCAAACGTTCCATAAGGGCAAGTAAACGTGGTCTTTTCTTGGTCCTCAGGTGCAATGGGGATTTGAAAATAGCCTGAGAATCCATCCAAGAAACAATAGTACTCGTGTCCAGATAATCTTTCTAACATCTGATCAATGAATGGTAAGGGAAAGTGATCTTTTCTCGTGGCATCGTTGAGCTTTCGATAGTCAATGCATACCCGCCATCCAGTGACAGTTCTCTGGGGCACCATCTCACCCTTGTCATTCTTCACTACAGTCATTCCACCCTTTTTAGGTACAACCTGCACAGGACTGACCCATGGGCTATCCGAGATCGGGTAGATTAGTCCTGCATCCAAGAGTTTGATCACTTCTTTCTTCACTACTTCCTTAATGTTAGGGTTTACTCGCCTCTGGGGTTGCACAGTAGGTTTATAATCTTCCTCCATAAGAATCTTATGTGTGCAAAAAGTTGAGTCAATCCCCTTAATGTCGGCCACACTCCATGCGAGTACCCCCTTGTATTTCTTCAGGATCTCTAAGAGTTTAACTTTTTGTTCCTTTTCCAGGGAAGAGTTTATGATTACCGGGAGTTGATTTTCTTCCTGGAGGAAGGCATACTCCAAATGATTAGGGAGCTCTTTAAGATCAACGTCAGGGGGCTCGATTATAGAAGGTTTGAGCTTGTTCTCGGGCTTTCGGAGCTCGAGATGCTCCGTTGCCTCTTGTCTAGGGTAGAAGGAGACTGCATTAACCTCCTCCGTCTTTTCCACCTCTAGCAAGGGCAGAAAGCTCTCGTCCCGTAACCAGCCTTCGTCGATTTGTTCATCGATGCAATCATCAATGACATCTGTGAGCTCATCTACTTCCCCAATAAAGTAGAGCCGGTTGGACGCTTCGAGGGAGAGGTCCATAGAATCTTTAATGTCGAAGGTTGTGCTATCGTCTCCTACTCGTAAAGTCAACTTGCCATCGTAGACATCGATGACTGCACGAGCGGTAGCAAGAAATGGTCTACCTAAAATGATAGGTACCACGTCGTCCTCCTCCATATCCAGGATTACGAAGTCGACAGGGAATTTGAATTTCCCAACTTTGACTAGCACGTTCTCACATATCCCTTCGGGGTATTTGACTGATCTATCGGCTAGTTGGATGTTCATACGGGTAGGCTTCAATCCGGAATATCCTAGTTTACGGAACATAGAGAGAGGCATGAGGTTGATACTTGCTCCCAAATCGGCAAGAGCATTCTTGATTGATAGAGGACCTATAGAGCATGGCAAGGTGAAGCTGCCCGGATCGTCTACCTTCTTTGGTAGCCCTTTATGGGTCACCACTGAGCATTCTTCCCCTAGGGTTACAAGACCCTCGAGCTTCTTCCTGTTAGCGAGCAGTTTTTTGAAATATGTGCTATACTTTGGCATGTGATAGCAAGCATCCAGGAGAGGTATGGTGACAACCGAGTCTTTTAGGTATGACAAGAACCTCTTGTTATCATTCTCCGTTTTTTGGTTCCTTAGTCGGGATGGGTACGGAATTCTCACAGGTGGGTTAGGAAGGGCTGATGGGGAGGGGGTTGTTACTGGTGGTTGGTCCGGGGTGCCAATGACGACATCCTGCTCCTCCTCCCCAGGTTTGTCTGAATTGAGTGTGATTGGGGACGAATTTGGGTAAGGAGGGTCCTTGGTTGTCGTTCCGGCCCGTGTGGTAATCGCGAGCATGGGATCTTTTCCTCTTTCTGACGGTGGTTGGAGGTTATCTAGGGCTGAGTTAAGCTTGCTGAAAAATTCTCCGACATCCTCCTGCTGTTCGTCAAAAAGCTCATTAAGCCCTTTCATTTGCAAGTCTTTTTCTTGAGTGAAGTGACCAAGGTCATCTTCGAAATTGCTCCTGATCTTGAATTCAGGGCCTCCCTCCCCTTCTCTTTTCCTTACCAGATTCCCCCAAAGGGTATAATCATCATTTTGGTAGAAAGGCAAAAGGGAGGGATCAGCATAAATGTCTCCTCCTGATAAGCATGCATGTTCAGTTGTGGCTGCTCCTCCGCATTCCTCCACCTCATGCGGACCTCCACAGTAATCGCAGATCAAGTAAGGATTAGACAGCATTTTAGGTGGTTGAGATCCAGCAAGGCAATCCATTCTTTTGTGAACTTTGCTCAATCGATCCGAGGTGGTTTCAGAAATGTCGATAGTCGACTCAGGTTCATCCCAAGTGTCATCCAGGTCTTGGGCATATTCTTCAATCCTGTCCCATCCTTCCTCGGCACTAAGATTGGCCAATCTTCCTTTCCTAGATTGGTTGATTCCGTTCCGGTCATTAGAGGAGATATTTTCGTAAAAGATTTGGACCAAGAGCCAAAGTTCAATGCCATGATGTGGAACTTGTCTTATTAAATCTTTGAATCTAGTCCACGCTTTATGGAAGTGTTCATCCCTCCCCTTTCGGAAACGAAGGATCCTATCCCTGAATGCTGAGGTTTTTCCAGGTGGAAAGAACTTCTCATAGAACTTGGATATGAGTTGCTCCCATGTGAAAATAGATTCGGAAGGGAGTTTGTCATACCATTCTTGGGCTTTTTCGTATAAGGTGAAAGGGAAGAATCGCAGTCGGGATGTGTTTCTAGTAGTCCCACCCGTATGGATGGTATCCACTATTTTTAGGGAGTCCTTGATGTGTTGGATCGGATTTTCCTCATCAAGTCCGTGGAACTTACACACACTTTTGACAAGCCAAATATCATTTGCATGCAAGACCTCGTTGGTGTGTTCGTTTGGATAAACAATGGCGTTGGAAAACCCACGAGGAGTTGGGGAAGAGTAATCCTTGAGACGCTTAGGAGGAGGTATTATAGGAGTATTCGTCTCATTGTGGGAGCTCGGGGTTGTGATGTGATTTTCTGAATTTTCTTCAGAGAGAGGTGCATCAAAGTCGATAGCAATGCTGGATGGTTCAGGCGTTGAGTGAGTTCGTCTTAACCTACACATTTCTCTTTCGGGTTCTGCATAAGGCAAGACGAGGTCTTTAGTGGTGCTTCGACTCCTAGTGATCCTAAGGTTAGAGAATTCGTTGGTTGCCATGATGGTGGATGGTAAAGAGTTACGAACAAAAGCACGAAGAAATAAGATAGACTAAAGAAGACTTAAAAATAAAAATAAAATCTTACTAGAAAGGAATCTAGCAAGTAGACCTAATAAAAAGAAATCCTAACCTAGACAATAACTATTCCCCGGGCTGCGGCGCCAAAAACTTGATGCGTGGGAATCGCACCTTGCTTTACCTCTCGAGGGATCTCGCGAGGCTTACAACCCCCACCAGGCAGTGTACCTGATCGTTGTAGTATAGTATAGTGACAAGTACCGGGGGATTGATCGTTCAGCTTAGGAATAGTGTCGCTAGGATTAGAAAGCCTAATTAATAGTTCTAGAGATGAAAGATGATTATTTTTGTGTTTTTATATTTTATGAAAGCAAGTAAAATCTCGGTTTTTAGAAGAGTGGGCGGAATTAGTTGTTATTCAACTAACCCAAAAACTACTTTGTAACTAATTAAACTAATGAAAATAAAATTAAACTAATATTAAACTAAGGTTGTGAGCAGTATGTGGAGAAATTGTGTTTACTTAGACTTCATTACTCCCTAGATATCTTTTACATGTTAATTACTTGTTACACTTGTATGAATGACGGGTTGTATTCCTTAATACCATTCGTGGAGTGGCATACATAACTCCCCAACTCTATGAGCTCTTATCTCCTCCTACACCATGACCCAGCACAACTATAGGGATTGTAAACAGTGGCTCATGCATTAAATACAACCAATAAAGACCTAGTACGCCTCGGTTCATGTTTCTTAAGACGTTCAAGCATGTTACCATTTGGAGATCTGCCAGTTTTCTTAAGCCTAACATATAATATCATTCATTCAAAACAAGAATAGACAAGTAATCAACACATAATCAACATCTAGGTTTCATTAGATCTAAGCAAACACAAAGGAGATTTAGCCTAGCATAGTAGAATTAAGATAAGTACAAAAGATAGACAACCAACACATAGACATATTGATTGAATTAAGAGTATACTTATCTCAATTACAATGCAAGGTCTCAAGGGTTTGGAACCCTTGAAAAACCTGTAAAAGAGGCACCAAAATCGTCTTTAGGGTTTCACCAAGACTTCTCTCTTTTTAATGAAAAAACTAGAAAACTATATATAGGAAAATCGTCCTGACGGCGTCAAGAGTAAAATCTGACGCCGTCAACTCGCCGCCATATACTTCCTCGGACGCCCTAGATCCAATCGTGACGGCCTATGTGACGCCGTCACCACCCTCGGTAAATTAATCTTGGTCACTTTGACGCCGTCATCTCTTCATCTGACGCCTTCACAACCTTCGGTAAAATATTCATCCTTTCTGACGCCGTCAAGAGTAAATCCTTGACGCCGTCACCTTGTAATTCCAGCTTGGATTTGGTACTTTGTTGTTTTCTTCACTTTATGCTCCAAAAACGTCCAAAATAGCCTCTTTTCCAGAATTCACTCTCCAAACACCTAAAATCACAAAAGGAACGATTTAGGGCAATATTTGATCAAATAAATTCGGATTCGGGCTTAAATGACCCCCTAAAAACGGATCATTTTTCGCCTCATCACGAATGCTTTGCTACTTAACTGGGATGGAACCATATTACATTAAGTTGATTAATGATGGTCCATATATCCCAACAACTGCCCAAGGTTTAATTAAACCTGAAGCTCAGTGGACCTCAGATGAAAGGAGGGTGGTCAATCAAGACCAGCGCCTGAAGAGCATCATTATATCATGCCTTCCTGATGATATAATGGAATCAGTGATCAACTGTCCCACTGCCCAGCAGACATGGACTGACTTGGTTCATAGCTATGAAGGGCCTTCTGATACCAAAGAGAATAGAATCATGGACCTGAAGCTTGAATTCAATACCTTCAGGGCCAAGGATTCTGAAAGTCTCTCTGAGACTTATACTCGGTATAAGACCCTCCTGAATGAGCTGACCAATGATGGTGTTATACTGTCAAAACATGAGATCAATGTTGGTTTTGTCAACAGTCTTCCTAAGAAGTGGTTAAACTTCTCTCAGGGATTGAGAAATGCAAACCACATTCAGAACCTTGAGCTCCCTGCTATCTATGGGAAGTTTGTCTATGAAGACAATCTTATCACCAGGAGATACCCTGGTAAAACTCAGGAGACCAAAAAGGCCTTGACAATTTCACCCATATCAACTGCTTTCTATTCAAAAGGTGTTGTGCAGGATTTTCAGGATGGTTCTGATGATGAGGTTGACCAAAGAACCAGTGAGGAGTACCTGAATGATCTTCAAATTGAATTTCATGAAAGAGCACTCCTTGCTAATTCAAAAAGATTTTTTAAGAAAAACAAATTCCCTTCAAAAGCAAATGATAATACTGAATGTTTCAAATGTGGTAAAATGGGACATTTTGCTAAAGATTGTTTTTCAAAAACAACCTCAGAACCATCCTTCAAATTTTCAGGAAATAACTCTTTTTCAGGCCCTAGCAAATTTCAACCAAAAATGCTTCAGTCTAGTCAAAGATTTGAAAAAGTCCCTCAAATTGACTTTGAAGCCAAGTACAGAAAGGCAAAAGCTAAACTTGCCCTTCTTGAATCATCCTCAACAGTCTCTCAGCCTCCTCAGGCTCCAAAGCCTACTCAAGCCAAGAATAAAGGGCTTGTTGCTGAAACATATGACTGGGATGAGGTTGAAGTGTCCTCTGATGATGATGAAGTTCACATCAGTGCCCTGATGGCTCTGTCAGATGACAACAAACTTGCTGTGGGGAAGAGTCATGCAAGAAATGGTGAATGGGTCAACATCACTATGAGGAAGGTAAATCTTTTACTTTCTATGGATGACAATGATGATTGGAAATCTTACTTAGATTATATTAATGTTGATCTTAAGTATGTTGAAGAGCAAAGACTTAATTTGTTTTCAAAATTTAACAAACTGAGTTTTGAATTAAATCATTGTAGAGATGAATTACTTGCTTTAAAACAAGCCAAGCTTGAAAGTGTTACACTTCAAATTCAAAACTCTGAACTTGTAAAACAAAATCAAGCTCTTCAAGTAGAACTTAAGAAATAAAAGGAAATTATTTGGAAATGGACTCAGAAAAACCCCAAACTTTATGAAACACTGAGTCTCACACCCAGCCCCAATAAGGCAGGTCTGGGTGATGATCAACTCACTGAAGTTTCTGGGGAGAGTAGCCATTCTACAACTTTTCTATTAACCAACATACTCTCTAGCGAAGAACTAGCTCCCAAACCCAGTGATTGGGTTGAAAGAAACAATCCTGATACTAAATTGCCAAATTTTAATACTGGAAGAATCTTGGAGCCTGAAAATCAGGCTATCAAGGAGCTGCTAGGAGTTACTGATAAACTTAGTCCTACTGAATCCATCACTGAGTCTAAGTCTGACTCACCACTCCCTCCACTGAAACAACTTCAGGGAGCAGAACCCAATTCTGACCTTGCACCATTAGTCTTTCAACCACATTCTCCTAAAGAGAAATCAGGGTTAGGAAGGACTATTCTGAAAAGACCTACTCCTGCACCCACTGAACACCAAAAACCTTCAGTAAAAACTGAAGTAAAGCCTGAAAGCACTGATTCAAAGGTTGATCAGCTTGCTGAACTTGTCAGGATGCTGAGTGAGAAAATTGAGTCTACTGAGAAAAACTCTGACTCAAAATCAGCAAAGCCCTCAGTATCCTCAGGTTCTTCCAAACCAAAAACCACACCCAGACCCTCAGAGAGATGTGAACTGTGCAATTATCCAAATCACAGCACTAATAAATGCTACAGAGTCCTGTTTTGTATGATATGCAAACAAGAGGACCACAGAACTTGTTATCACATCTCCCACACTGCTTCTTTAAAAGCAAGGGGTCTATACAAAAACCAAGGCTATCAGTATGCCACACCTTCCAAACAAAGACTGAAGGCTAAGCCTTTCTCACCATGTCCTCACTGTGGTTTCAATGATCATCTTCCTGACGATTGTATGATGAAAGATTGCTGTGACATCTGTGGAGATCCCTCCCATGAAACCATGGGACATGACAAAGTGATTCAGTCCAGAAGGAAAAACCAAACCAACACTTCTCAGTCACCTGAGGCATCAACTTCCACAAAATGTAAAACATATGGAAGCTCAGGTCACACTACTTCAGACCATGATTCACTAACTGAGTTCAAAAAGTCCCTGAGGACTAAGCCCACTAGAAAGTGGGTCAACAAGAAAAACTAACCCAGTTTACTGTTTGTGCAGAAACACATCAAGGATCCTACTTGGCATCTAGACAGTGGATGCTCCAGAAGTATGACTGGTGTGAAAAGCTTTATGCACAAATATGTGGAAGAACCAGGACCCAATGTAGTATTTGGTGATAACTCATCAGCTCCCACTGAAGGTTATGGTTCAGTAAACTGCAATGGTATAGTTTTTACAAGAATAGCTTATGTTAATGGTCTCAAGTATAACCTGATAAGTGTTTCCCAACTATGTGATGCCAAATACATAGTTCAGTTTGATGACAAGAGAGGGACCATCTTTAATGCCAATAAGGAAGTTGTGTTGATTGCCCCTAGGAGGGATGATGTATATGTCCTTGACATGTCATCCCTGACTCAGAATGGGACTTGTCTATTCTCAAAGGTAAGTGAGACAATCAACTGGCTATGGCATAGGAGACTCTCTCATCTGAACTTCAAGAGCATCAACAACCTGGCCAAACAGAACAAAGTTCTGGGCCTTCCATCCCTGGTGTATACCAAAGACAAGCCTTGTTCTGCTTGTGAAAAAGGAAAACACCACAGGGCATCATTCAAAACCAAACAAACCTTTTCCATCAAAAGCTGCCTACATCTTCTTCATATGGACCTTTTTGGACCTGTCAGTCCAATGTCCATTCACCATGAGAAGTATACTCTGGTCATTGTGGATGAATACTCAAGATATACTTGGGTTTACTTCCTGACCAAGAAGAGTCAGGCAGCTGATACCATCATGTCATTTGTCAGGAACATTGAAAATCAAAATGATGTCAAAGTTAAACAGATCAGGACTGACAATGGCACTGAATTCAAAAACCAAGACCTTGAGTGTTTTTGTGATGAGAAAGGAATTTCTCAAAATTTCACTTCTCCCTATACTCCTGAACAAAATGGAGTAGCTGAAAGGAGAAATAGAACACTCATTGAGGTAGCAAGAACAATGTTAAATGGCTCAGTCCTCTCAAAACATTTTTGGACTGAGGCAGTTAAAACAGCCTGCTACACTCAAAATAGGTCAATCATTGTGAAAAGGCATAACAAGACTCCTTATGAGATATTCAAAGGAAGGATTCCTGACATCAGCTACTTTCATGTATTTGGGGGTCCTGTGTTTATACATAATCACAAGGATCACTTAGGTAAATTTGATGCCAAAGCTGATGATGGATACTTCCTAGGATATTCCCTGGTTTCTAAAGCCTTCAGGGTGTTCAACACAAGGAGACAACAAACTGAGGAAACTTATCACATTACTATTGATGAGAGCACTGAATCCATCAGGTTCTCAAATTCCTCAGTAGATGAAATTGGTATTGATGACTCATCTAGGTATCCTCCTGATGAGTATCATCCTGAGAACAATCTCTCAACCCAATACCAAGCTGATGCTGACGTCTCCTATTACATCATCCCTCACAACCTTCCCCAACCACCCATCAGTGAGTTCATTGAAACTCAGCCTGTCTCAAATGAGACTGACACCACTGAACAAATTGTTCAGGAACCCTCAGAACAAATTGTTCCTACAGTTGTCACTGAAGCACATAATGATGAGTTACCTCATGTTCCTGAGTCTGAACCTAATCAGGTTCCTTCAAGCTCAAATTCTTATCCCAAACCTCAGGATAGCTGGACTAGATCCAAAATCATTGAGCTTGTGAACATCATTGGTGAACCCACTGAAGGTATGCTCACAAGAAGCAAGGCTGCTAAACTCAAGGCTGCCACTGCCAATATATGTCTTTATGCTGACTATCTCTCAGAGATTGAGCCTAAAAATGTTAAAGAAGCCCTGACTTATGAAAGTTGGGTTCAGGCCATGAGAGATGAATTGGAACAATTTGACAGAAATGATGTCATGACCCTTGTTGAATGCCCCCAGGGTGTTTTAATCATTGGTATGAAATGGGTCTTTAAGAACAAGACTGATGAGAATGGCACATTCATCAAAAACAAAGCAAGACTGGTTGCCAAAGGATATAATCAACAGGAAGGGATTGACTATGAGGAAACCTTTGCACCTGTTGCAAGAATGGAAGCCATCAGGATCTTCCTTGCTTATGCAACTTACATGAACTTTAAAGTTTACCAAATGGATGTTAAAAGTGCATTCCTGAATGGTAACATCAAAGAAGATGTTTATGTGCAACAGCCTCCTGGTTTCGAAAGTAGTGAATACCCCAACCATGTCTACAAGCTTAACAAAGCCCTTTATGGACTGAAACAAGCACCCAGGGCATGGTATGAAACTCTTTCAGCCTTCCTGATCCAAAACAAGTTTGTCAGAGGAAGAATTGACAACACACTGTTCATCTACAGAACAAAGGATGATGTCATTCTTGTCCAAGTATATGTTGATGACATCATCTTTGGCTCAACAAGTTACAAACTTTACAAACAGTTTGAGAAACTGATGACCACAAAGTTTGAAATGAGCATGATGGGTGAACTCACATACTTTCTTGGACTCCAAATTAAACAAACTGATAAAGGAATATCCATTTGCCAAGAAAAATACCTCAGGAACCTACTGAAGAAGTTTGAGCTCACTGACTGCTCTTCAGTAAAAACTCCTATGGTTCCTCCAAACAACCTTGGCCCTGATCTCACTGGAAAATCAGTGAATCAAACCCAATACAGAGGAATGATTGGCTCCCTGATGTACTTAATTGCCTCAAGGCCTGATATCCAATTCTCAGTCTGCCTGTGTGCCAGATACCAGGCTGACCCTAAAGAATCACATCTCACTGCTGTCAAGAGAATCATCAGGTACTTAAAGGGTACTCCAAACCTTGGTTTGTATTACCCAAAATGTTCAGGATTTGATCTCAAAGGGTATACAGACTCTGACTATGCAGGATGTAACATGGATAGGAAAAGTACTTCAGGATCCTGCCAATTTCTTGGTGGTAAACTTGTGTGTTGGAGTACAAAGAAACAACAGTCAGTGGCCATGTCCTCAGCTGAAGCTGAATATATGGCTGCTGCAGGATGTTGTGCAAATGTACTATGGATGAAGAGCCAACTGAGTGACTATGGCATTCAGTATAAGATGGTACCTATCTTTTGTGAGAATGCAAGTGCCATAGCCATCTCAAACAATCCATTACTTCATCAAAGAACCAAACACATTGACATCAGATACCACTTCATCAGGGACCATATCTCTAATGGAGAAATTGAACTACATTTCATCCCCACTGAGTATCAGCTAGCTGATATCTTCACTAAACCTTTGGATGAACCCACTTTCACAAGATTGAAAGCTGAACTGGGCATGTTGGACATAGAAACAGGGAACTGATCAAAAGTGTTCCAACATGATATAAATTCTCTAGGTCCCTGATCACATCCTTCCTGAAATTTTTTTTGAATGATAATTCATTCAGGGGGCTCAGGATGAAAAATGACATTGAATACCCTAACTAAATGCTCTAAGTATTTAGTTAGTTAATGTCCCAGGTAGGTAAGGCTACCCACAGTAAGAGGATTCAATCCCCTTACTTTTTCCTGCCACGTCAGCTTTCTCTCTCCAGCGACCTGCAGGCGATTCAGTGCCCCAGTAAGGGCGACCTAGTTCAGTTTTTTTTTTTTTTTTTAATTTATTTTTTTTAACACAAACTCAAATTTCATTAATAATTAAAACGTTACATATTAATTAAAATAAAATAAAAAACATTACAACACTTATTCAAATTACATTAAAACGACCAAACTAGTTTGGATTATGACGATGCCAAATGTCTTCCACCAAATCGGCTTTGAGGTTAAGATGAGTTGTTTTGTTGCATATTTCCCTGGTAATTTCCAGCGATTCCTCATGCGTTCTTAAAGGGTCATAAAAACGGTGCTGGTCCGCTGGAAAGAATTCGGGAGATATCGCCCGCCCTTCGTCTTGAATTATCATATTATGTAATATGATGCATGTGTACATTATATGTCCAAGACGCTCTTTGTCAAATCCTTTAGCCGGATGTTTAATCATTAAGAACTTCTTCTTTAGTACACCAAAAGCACGTTCCACATCTTTTCTTGCTGCTTCGTGCATCCTCTTATACAATTGACGCTTTTCATCATGCGTCCCTGGATGTTTAATGGACTTCACAATAACAGAGTATTCCGGATATATCCCATCAGCAAGATAATATCCCCGTTTATAAGGCACGCCGTTAGCAAAGAATTCCACATCCGGTGCTCTCCCTGTTTTGAGATCATTGAAAATAGGCGATGCACGTAAAACATTTACATCATTATTCATCCCGGCGACACCAAAGAACGCATGCCAAATCCATAAATCTTGGGAGGCGATCGCTTCCAATAAAATGAAAGGAGTTTTCCCGTGATCACCCCTACAAAATTGAGCTTTTAAAGCATGTGGGCAATTCTCCCACGGCCAATCTGTACAATCAATGCTGCCTATCATGCCAGGAAAACCATGAACTCGATAGTGATGCTCATAGAGTCTGTCAATGTCAGTAACCGTCGGGTTTCGCAAATACTCTGTACCATATTGTAGGATCATAGTTTTATGTTGATTATGTGATTCGGGAGGTCGGGTTTGGTGGAAGAAGATGAAAGCCATGGTTAGAGAGAGAGAGTAGAGAGAGAAGGGAAAACTAGTGATTTTATTGATAATAAGGAAAACTGAAAAACACACACAGGTCTCACCCCTCCATGGAAATATGGAGGGGTATATAAAGCCTAACACATGCTATACTATGGCAATATTACATAACTAGTCCATGTGTTTTGGCTTAACAAGATAGTAAATGTAATCCCGTAAATGTCGTTCCATTTACGTGTTAGGATCAAAAACTTTGATCCCAACAATCTTCCCCCAATGGGGCGACATAAGGGATTACTTACAACATTTCCTGCAAGTACAAATACAAATAAAGAAAGGTCTTCATAAGCTCTTCAAATTGCTGAGGATGACGACAGTTAACGCTCTTTGTCCTTATCTTGTACCCCGGCTTGAGAACTTTATCTTTACTTGTAGGCAAATGATGTAATATGCATGAAATGGATTAACTTCCCCCCAATTCATGCTGCATGTCTTTAGCAGCTTCTTCGTACACTTCTTTTTGGCGAACTTTCTGAATCAGCTTCCCCCCAAACTGACAACCGTCTTCAGCAGATTCGAAACTTTGATGTAGTAAACAAGTCTTCTAACTTTTGAAGTTTTGAGTACGCAGCGGAATTTGTAGATGACACAGTAAACCACACCAAGCAAATCTGACTAGTCACTTAATCACAGTTGTACTCAATGCGGAAGCTCCGTTCGGGGGTAACATGCAAGAAATCAGCAAGATCTTCACTTAAGTAGGCTACTTCACACTTCACAACCCGCGAGAGTTGAAATGATTACACCAAAGTCACAAAATTTAACCACTGATCATCTCTGCGGACGTCTCTCCGGTATTAATAAAATTGTAAGCTCGATCACGTGAGTCTATTATGCGTCCCTGATGTGCACATTTCTTCCCCCTAATTGCAGAACCTCGTGGAAAATGAGTGTTTTCGCAAAGAAGGCAAGAAAAGGGTAAGAAAGCAAAGAACACCCACTCTATCTTCCCCCACGATGTCTTCGCGGAATCGGAAGCATACACACTATGTTTACGATGGAAAACGGAGGCAGCGTAACCCCATATGTCTAACTAACCGATTATGTGTGAAGTATTAAAAAATAGCGAGTGAGAATCAACTGCTGATAAGCAACTCTACTCTTTGATACTCTTCTCATCTAACTCTTTACCGACCCCATTATCATTCTATCGGCTCTTTGTAGTGACTACTGATGGAGAAAATTCAATATTATGAACTTGAGAGCGAAGTAAAATAACCCGAACTTGTGACTTAAACTTGCACTGATGTATGACTAAGAGCGGTGTAGAGAGTTCGCACCCCATCGAATCCCTAAGTACTCTATACTCATCAACCAACCAACCATCAAGTATAAGAAGTACATAACCTCTTGATTATCCACAACAGCGTGTGACACTGAGCACTACAACGTAACTCCTTAAAGTGATAGTTATTTGTGGTAATAGAGAGGAAGAATCACAAAATAACTAGATAACCAAGTCTCCGTCATTGTAAAGGTTAAAAGCTCAAACAAGGATCTCGAAGAATCATGCATCCAACCAACCCCGATATCTTCAGATACTAAGTACACGCATCCGTGAAATTCCACTTCAACCTCAAATAAATAATAAAGAATTATCGTCGTAGTCACATCTTACGGTTAAATGCCCAAAACTAGCCTTTTGACGTTTTAAGTGAACTTGATAATGATTTCCCGATCTTGTCAAAAATATGTATCCCCGTGAAATTTGCAATACCAAAACACCACTCTTAATACTAACAATTATCATCTTATTTAAGCATTTGCATTCAACAAATTCGTATGACATTTGTTGCACATCTAATTTGGCATAAAAATTGTTAGCATTTCAATCTAATCAACCCATATCCACCACGTATGTGTAGACCCGATCCAAGAAATGAAATACCCGGTATGTAACTTTCCCAATCACACGGTTATAACCCTAATCCCATTACACTTGTGCAGTCAAAACACACACGCCTCAACATCTCCGCCCACCATCTCTTTTTACTCTCATCTAATCAATCAAATCCAGATCTAAACTCTTTCACCTTTATCTTCATCAACATCAGTCACACATAAACCAACACCTCTCGTTTATCAAAATCGAAATAAAATAAACAGCCACCTAACGTGTTTCCTTACACGAATCTGTTTATGAAGACATATTGTATCTTGTGAAAGTTTTATGTACGGCTTCAAGATCTTGTAAAGAAGGTCTAAGGTAGGTGATTTTTTTTTTTTTTTTTGTTCACGATTTTTTTTTTTTTTTTTTTTTTTTTTTTTTCAACCGAAAGAAGAAGAGATGATAACATAATTGTTATGGTCTTTTTCTTTAAATTCGTATATGAAAAAGAAGCAAAACTTCGAAAGGGTCGGTGATGAGTAGTTCAAACACACAAGATCTTTTAAGATTTATAATATTCGAATGTGTTAGTGAACGAATCTGAGATCCATTTTTGTTTTTCATGTTGTTGTTACTTGTCGTTGAGATGGTGGTGACGGGATATAGGTTTAGATATGGGTTTGTTGCTGAGATTGGTTATGGGTTGTGTTGGTTGGTATTTGGTTTTAATCTTTTCTGCTTCATCTCCGTTCTCGAAAACCTTTTAACTTATCGAGAATTCTCCACTTATCGCAAACATGAATTTATTGAGAACTTTGATTATCGAGAATTGGATTATCGAGAACCTCAGTTACGGTTATCGAGAACACGATATAAGTTATCGAGAATTAGATTTCAAGAACCAGGTTATCGAGAAAGTGATTTAAAAAACATAGGGTTTTGAGTTCTCGACAACTAGTATGTTCTCGATAACAAGTACCTCTCGAGAACTTCTTATACAAGAAGTTCCGATTTTTTTTCGTGGTAATTCCGCTCAGATTCCGACCAGCCATATAGCAGTTTCCGATGACTTTTTGACCATTTTGTAGGCAACAAATCTGACAATATTGACCATCATTCTGACCCGTAAATTTTGACCACATAAAACCTTCCACAGGTTTGGTACAAAACAGTCACAAAGGTGATGGTTTTACCTGTTAACGAGGCAGAAAAAAACTACCAGAAAATAGATGCATGAAAAAAGTGAAAGGCAAAGACTTTTGTAACCATTTTGATACCATGAAACTATTAAACCAAAAGAAATGATAAAAAATGGTACGGCCCATGGTAAAAACAGCTTCAAGTTCACAACTTTGACAAGATAAAAACCACAATAATCAACAAATATGCAACCTTGGCTCTGATGCCACTTGTAGGATCATAATTTTATGTTGATTATGTGATTCGGGAGGTCGGGTTTGGTGGAAGAAGATGAAAGCCATGGTTAGAGAGAGAGAGTAGAGAGAGAAGGGAAAACTAGTGATTTTATTGATAATAAGGAAAACTGAAAAACACACACAAGTCTCACCCCTCCATGGAAGTATGGAGGGGTATATAAAGCCTAACACATGCTATACTATGGCAATATTACATAACTAGTCCATGTGTTTTGGCTTAACAAGATAGTAAATGTAATCCCGTAAATGTCGTTCCATTTACGTGTTAGGATCAAAAACTTTGATCCCAACACATATAACTCCATGATAACCTCACAAAATTTATAGAGACACTCACGAATTGTTGACACACCCATTTGCACATATTCGTCTAGCATATCAGGATTCACTCCTGTAACACCCCCAAAATTTACAACGCAGCGGAATACCAATTTAGGTGTCACTTCATAATTCATAAAAACAAGTTACATAAAACGACCTCAAAAGAGACGTTTAATAAAATGTCACATTCGATTTGGTAAATCAGAGTACAAAGGTCCCAACAATTTATATTTAAAACTTAAGTTACAAGAGTTCAAAAATGACTCATTTGCATATTTAAAGAAAATAATTATCGAATGTGAAAAAAAACAAGTCCTTCAATGTTTGATATCCACGCGACTCCAATTGCTCCCAATGCTCAGCTAGCAAATAATACCTGAGAAAATACATGCTAAAAAGTCAACATAAAGTTGAGTGAATTCATAGAGTTTAATAAGTAATAAGTTGAACACAAGCATTATTTATCGGGCGACAAGTATTGCAATTACATGTCGGTTTATTTGATTATAGTATTGAGTTCATGTAACCGAACCTTGACGATTTTTAATAATGCCCCGGAAAGGTAAATTTTGCCATTTACCACAATTCTAACTATTATGTGTTCGTATCCCGAACAAGGCCCGCCAAGCCTAATATGCATATCCATAATACTAGCGTTTACTACTCGAGTAATTAACGGTTCATGAGGGGACTTAATTGGCAAAAAGCATTCAATATCTATAATCGTATAATCGGGTCCAGCATACCAAAAACTACTTGTATTCAGTTTGTAAAAAAACTAGCATGTATCCCCCTCGCAAGGTTTATAAAATATTTAAGTAAGTAAAATGCGAGGCTATGAACTCACCTTGGAAGGTAGCGACGTAAGTAACACAACGGTACCAAAGAGTATGACAGAGCAGAGTAGCACAATTGATGTCAAGGATTTGAGCACAACGATACAGAATTGGCATAACCTAAAGAATATAAGTTTGTCTCAAGATATGACAATGCCGAAAGTAATCGATACGTATAAGTATCAAAAGATGGAGCATTTTAGTTTTCGTGGAATATTTGTATCAATGTTTGTAAAAAGTTTAGTATCTCATTCGTGTGGTGGTATGAAGTCATAGACTCGAGATAAACGTACGTTAAAGTGTAATATATATATATATATTACAATTGATATTCAGATGACAGTCTAATGGGCAATCGCCCAATATCTTAAGTCTATCCCGTCTATGTATAGTCCAAAGAGTATCAACTCGACATATGTCCAATATATATATATATATATGATCCAATGTTTATACAATAGTCCGTTAATGTTTATTACCCGTTAATAATCCGCAATTTAGTCCATACGACGTGTTAACGTCGACTAAAATACAAGTTTGACTTATATGTTGACTTTTCTACGTATATATATTCTTTACTTAAATCTGACCCGGCCAAAACGACCCACTAAAACACATTTTCACGTCTCGGACTCAAAAGAGATCTTGTGTAAAACGACATTCTGGAAAACTTTTTAGTTATAGCCGAGACCTGAATCTCAACATAAAATGACCAAAATGCCCCTGCAGTTTCTGCTGGTACTTTGACTTTTTAAATAAACTGCAGTAGTTTGACTTTCAGTTTTGACTCGTTATATCACACTTTCGTGACTCGGACTCTAAAGAGATTTTATGCAAGACGTCGTTCCGGACAACTTTCGTGTTTTGGCCGAAGGCCGAAACGGGTCAGAAGGTGCCCAAAACAACCCATTTTAGTTCTGCGCAGGATTCAAATTTACCAATATAATGCTGAATTTTAATATAGAATTTTCCAGATTTCGGACGGCCATAAAAACTTCGATATTAGGAGTTACAGGGCGTTCCAAAAACCAAAACGAACATAAAAGTAAGTTCTTTCATATTATCCAATCAAAATTTAGTTTTTACAAAATCTCGGACCTGGATTTGCTTGTCACAAAATCTGCAAGAATATTACAATTTCAAAACTTATAATTCCCATTCAAACTTCATCAAATCAACATCACAACTTCGAAAAAGTATCACCAATCCTACTCCCCATCATCTAACGCATTAAACCAAATGATTTCAAAGTAAAAAAAATTCCAAACTAAACGCACCCTATTTGTAAAATGGGCTCACTGCCCATTTTCAAACCACACGCACCCCTAGGTGGGGCTGCTGGTATAGAGACGAACAAACAATCAGCACCCTTGTGGGTTGCTGTGGTCCGACAAGCAAAACAAGCACCTATGCGTGCTGTGATTCGCAAACACAAACACCCCTTGGTCAAATAAGCAATAAACTTACAAATAAACTAAACCAACCCAAACATAATTAGCTAATCCAAACGCACCCTTATGGGTGCTCTCGGTGGTGAGTCAAAGTTCAGCAAACACACCCTTTTGGGTGGTATCTCTAAATTCACGACCACCATAACCACACGAAATCAATAACACTTTTTATTTTAATAGTTTAACCACACGAATCGTTGTTAAAAACATGTTTAATCCAGTTTTTACATCCACGAAAGATTAGTAAATCGATTAATATCTGGTTTGATTAATAAGTTAACAAAGATAGATTTAGTTTAGACATACCAAGGAGGGGATGAGGAGGTAAAGAGATGATGATATTGATGGTGCGGCTGTGGTGTCTAACTCGAATCAAACGAGACCTTAATCAAACCAACACCCACAGCCTTCAATTTTAACTCTTCAAGTAGAGCACCCAATTAGTCTTCACTTGAACACATAAGATTAGCCAAGAAAATTAAAGGAGATGGTGGCTTGGGGTATTGGAGTTCACGGCAGCAAGCATAAGAAGGAGAGACAAAAGATGAGGTTTGTTGATGTTTTGTTGTGGTAAAAGAATGTAGAGAAGGAAGTATTATATATAAACTAGTTAAAGATTATAAAGAAAATATCTAGGGAACATTTTCATTAAATAAGTAAGGTGAGAAATATGGGAGGTGGTGAAGGTTGCGTTTAAAATGAAAAGAAGCAAAGAAATATGGTCTTGACTTTGAATGTTAATATAGATATTGGAAATTTTTCAAGATTGTATGACATAGTTGGTGATATGATATTAATTGTATGACTTTTGGTGAAGCTTAGCATATTTTATAAAAGTTGGCTGATTTTTATTATGAAAAGAGAGTGAAGTGAGTTTATTTTAAATGTATATAAGTATTTAGAGTATTATCTACTTGCTAGATGATAAAATTAAACCGCGAAGTCTTAAAATGCGTTAATTGTCTTAATCGGGTAGCGAAAAGAAATAAATCCAACACTTTTTAAAAATGTTGTAACCTGTCCAAATAACAAATTTTAATATTTAGATAAGACACGAACTTGCCGAAGTGTTAAAATGTTGTTAATAATGTGGCTTGTAAATGTGTAAAACGTAAAATGTGTAAAGTTACATAAAAATGGAAAAAAAATTAAAATGCGACTAATAAAATATTCTCGTAAGGAAATTAAAATGTATAAAATATGTAGAATAAGCATAGTCTATAGTTGATTTAAATTAAATGTACGCTTAACGACGTTCGCGGGTGAGCTATCCGGTTACCCGTAAAAGTAAATTTTCATGTAATACAATTAAATAGTGAATTTAAATTCGTATAAGTATTTTTAAAATGTTGGTAGAAATGTGGTTCGGTTATTGAGTAAACACGCGTATAAATGAAAATGCATCCGATAAAATTTGAAACGCGTAAAATACATGTTACTTGAAAATATTGAATATAAATGAAAATAATCATTTAATTGATTATGAGCAGAATAAATATTAGTCTAGTGAGATTTAAAATGTCTAATTGATGGTTCTCGTTACGTGTGAGATAACCTAATAGTTATACATAAACTTTAAAATTTATACGATTGAAGTAAAATGTTTTTAAATGGGATAACGTACAAGTGCAAAATTTTATAAAAATGCTCAGAGTAATAATTCGAATCAGAGTGAAGTATTTAATTTGGAAAAATTACCGTTTAACTACCGGTTACAGTAATTGCTTTTACGTTATGACAAAAGTTGAATAGTTAAAAAGTCAAAGTCAAAGGGTAAAATAGTCATTTGCAGTGTGAAAATTTATGGGTTATTACAACTCCGTATGCAGACTGACGAATTGACGAAGTAACTTTCATCAATGGAGAAATACCAAGTAAGCCCGCACAACTAGGAGTTTGTTGGAAATAAGGTGAATGATCGGTTACCTCTCGAACAATTCGTGTGAATAGTCTTCGGCTCATTCGGAAACGATCATGGAATTGTTCTTCGCCGTATGTTGGGTTAGCGCAGAAGTAAGCAGTAACTAAACGGTTATGAGCACCCAAACGATCCCTAGTAACTTGGTTTCGGGTTTCTTTAGGTTGTGACGCTTGATAAGCCTCCCAACAATCTTCCGCAAACATCAAATACTCGGTACTAACTTCATTTTCGTCATCCGAAGACGAATTGGCAAAAAAGATATCGAAAGAATTCATGGTGTGATTGAATATAGAGGATGTTTGAAATGAGGTTTGTGAATTGGAGTGTGTTTTACGTTGTGTATTTATAATAAGGTATTTAAAAGATTTTTTTTTTTTTTTTTTTTTTTTTTTTTTTTTTTTTTTTTTAAATCCTAACGGCTAAAGAAAAAAAAAGTACTCAAATTTGTTTTTGAAATGTCGATCCACTACACGATCTTTTGTCCCGTTTGTGTTGCCTCGACCGAATATCCACAAAAGAGACGATCGACTCAAATCGATCGCATGAGTCGATCGTATGCCATTACTGTCGCCAGCTTAACTGAATCCTATTAAATATAGGAATATATGTCACTTACACAACTGTCATCCACTCCTTGGGCCCCCACATCTCTCTCACCAAACACCACTGAGCATTAAATGCTCCCTCACACACAAAAGTTGTGATGATTTCTACTCTGCAAAAGTGCATTATTTGTAGAGCCGCACAACTGTTCATCCACGATGTGAGAGAAAATAGGGTAATGGGAATCGTGATATTTAATGCGGATATCAAACCAAAATTATTATGCCGTTTCGGTTAAATAAATTAACCTTTGATATCCGCAACATCACTACCCTAATTCTCACCCTATAAATACCCCCACAAAAAAAAAAGGGAACACACACACGCTTTTAAAATCATAACAAAACTCTTGCAAATCATTTTTAAAACTGCGTGTGTTTCCCTCACTGATACCTATTTTTTCAATAAAAAACCAGGCTTTTATCTAACCCAAATGGCTTCTTCTAAGGTCATAAAATACGCACCCAATGTGGATTTCCAAATGGAAAGCGTAGACCTTACCAAGAACAATGTGGTGGGGAACTTTGCCTACCCTGAAGGGTACCCTGAATACAGGGATGTGGTGAAGTTCCTTCAGAACTGCTTTCTGACCACCTCATTCACAAAAACCCCCTCAGTCATCTATCATGACTATTTGAGGGAATTTTGGTGCACAGCGGTGGTTGAAAACCCTGATGCGCCAAAAGAGGCCAAAATAAAGTTCACAGTCAAGAATGGAACCAAGTCCCTAACTCTTGACTATAAAACTTTTGTCAAAGCCACAGGCCTTGACTACACCACGACCTTCACTGCCCAACCCTCTGAGAAAGAGGTGAAGGAGGTCTTACTGGAACTGGGACCCTATGACAAAAATCACCCTAAGGTGACACCAGGGTCCCTCTTATCCAAAGCCCCTATAATAAAGACCTGGTTCCCAGCTCCCTGGAGGATTCTAATGACTTTTGTCATTCAGGTTCTCTGGGGAAATAAATCCTCTACTGAGCAATTGAACACTACTCAGGCAATGATAGTGTTCTGTCTCATTGAGGGTAAAATGATTGACCTTGGAGAAATCATCTTCAGGGACCTCATAGCAAAGTTAGGGGGAAGTCTAGGCAAAAACACATGTCATATCCTAGATTCGTTTCCTGTGCCCTACAAGACTTGCTTGGGTCTGAGTATGCTAAGCCTGACATAGCAGGTTTTGAGCCTGATGTCTTACACAAGGCAAATTACTCTCGTGACCCTCTTGAGGTTACACCTGTCACCCTGACAATGTATATGCGTTCTGCTATCCAGGGTGACAATAAAGTTTCACCAGTCCCCTCTCCCACCAAGAAGGTAAAGAGGAAGAAGGGACAGGGGTCCAGGAAGGTGGCTCAACCCAAGCCACTCGACACTGAGACCTCTGATCCCAAGCCTACCATAAGGAGGCAACCACAACCGCCCTTGACTGCTGACACCATGAGAATAATAACCCAGTCACTAGGCCTGCAACAAAAGCCAACGGAGGGCACTGAGACATCACACTCAGTGTCCTCGGGCATACCCGTTCCCAAAGACTCTACTGTCATAAACAAGACAGTGGAGCCGGAACTAACCAAACCTTCACCTCCTGCTAAAGGCTCTGGCAAATCACAACCAGATTCTCAGGGAGTAAGGGATCCTAAATCCTCGGTGGGGCAGCACTACTCCACTGAGAAGGGGGTCCACAAACAATCACATCCCGCTAAACGCTCGGGTCAATCACAACCCAAGCATCAGGGAGTTCACGTTCCTAAATCTAGATGAGGACATTCGCAAAACAACGCTTTTGTCCGAGGGCACAAAAACTCATCCCAAAGACTCAGAGGGAAACAAACAACCTGCTGATAGGGACACAACATTCACGACTCCTCAGGATGACACTGAGAAAAACCCACCAGTGTCTAAAGGGGTCACGGGGGACAAAGATTCAGAGGGATATAAACCACCCGCTGATATGGAACCCATAACCACTCCCGGAGGTGCGCATAACTTGGGAACTGGCCTTAAAGACCAGGTAGGTAAAACCCAACCTACCGAATTTGAGGGGTCAGGACCTGGCCAAAACGAAGGCAAATCTTCTTTTGAATAAGAGCCGGATAACCTCCACTTGTTGCAGATTACCTCCCTGGCAGATGCTCAGGCTATCCTATTTTCTGATGATGAATATAACAGTGACGAGGAAGTCTTCACGGCCGGAGATGATATGGAGGTTGAGGAGACAGTCCCTGAACCTGTTACTCAGTCTCCTCAAGCCTCTAACCATGATGAAGATGAAACACATTCCGAGCCGGAAACCTCAGGAGACGATCAAACTCCTCTCACTAAAAAAGCCTTCACAAGATTCATCAAGAAAATGACCAATGTTTTGTACAGGGGGGTCACTGATGAGGTGTTTGACATGCATACTGAGCAAGCAGTCCACTATCACCTCCTCAAAGATGCTGTTGAAGAATACAATGATGATGTCAGGGAGCAAAATTCCAGTGTCACCTACTCCCTGACACAAATGACTTCTCGCATTAGCTCATTTTTGGAATCCCTTAAAGAATTGACTACCGGGGTTAAGTCGGTTCAAGAATCAGTCAAGGATGATCCTGAGCTCAACAAGAAACTTCTTCAGGCATCTGAGACGTACCAGGTAAACACGGTGGCTCTTACTGAGTTACTTGGTTTGATAAAGGATTCCAATGTTCAGAATCTCAGCTCCACGGTGGAGTCTCTCAAGTCTTCCTTCACTCAGTTGGAAGCATCAATGACAGCTCAATCCCTGAAGTCCACTTCTCTGGCATGGACAATGGGATCCAGAATGACTGCCCTTGAAAACTCTCAGGCTGCACTTGACTCCAAGGTATCTATCATCCATCAGGATATTGCAGAGATCAAGTCAATGATGACGGAAATGTTTCAAGTCTTCAAGGGTACCTCTACTTCATCTTCAGTAACTCCAACACTTGCCATCACTGCAGCTCCGGCAATTGTTGAGGGGGAGAATGTTCCTGAAACCCCTATTACTGATGAACAAGAAGCTGGACAGCCCTCTCACACTGAGGGGGAGCATGTCAGTGAAGCCACACCAATCACCGAAGTTCCACCTCAAGAGGAACCAGCTTCCTCCACTCTCATTCAGGACAGAGGAAAAAGTATTGCCACCACCTCAGAACCTACAACTGTGCTCCAGCCTGCTCCACAATGATCAGAGTTGATCCTGATGAACCAATCAGGGTCCCGTATATAATCAATGGAAAAGTCTATCAACTCACCCACGACCAAATACAAGCCCACATGGAAAGAGTTGAGAAATTGGCAAAGGTAGCTGAAGAAGAGAGATTGAGCAAGCATGAACTGATACAGGTTGTTCATGAGGAAGCTGAAAAGATTGGTCTGGATACTGAGGCACTAGCAAATGAGCAAGCTGGTGCAGCCTTTAAAAAGGCTCAGGAAGAAGAGATGAATGCTCTTAAAAGGGAAAGGGAAGCAAAGCTGAAAAGGGATGCTCAAATCAGAAAGACCAGGGTTGAAAGATATCATTGGGTGATGAAGGAAAGGTTGAAGCCTGAAACCATCACTGACATTAAAATCCACAGGAACACCAAACCCGCAATGGTCACAGTCTTCAGGGGGGCTGATAAAACAGTTATTGACATTCATAACCCATTCAAATTTGCTGACTTTGGGATTACTGAACTTGATGAACTCCGTCCCATCATTGCCAAGAAAAACAATGTTGTAGTACACGACCTTCTCAAGTCACTGAAGGAAAGGTATGACAGACTGAGCGCAATGCATGAAACCCTCAATATTCCCTCCCTTCTTCCTGCTCCAACAACAGGAACTGCTCCATCAAAAGCCACCAGGAGAAAAAGGAAGCACATTGAATCCGAGCCTGAGATCAAGGTCCCAGGATTGGATTGTGACAGGTCCATTCCTGAAGGAATCTCCTTCATGGACAACGTTGTGTTTAAACACCCTGAAAGAGGTCTATGCTTTATGGATGAATATGGAAACCCTGCTTTCCAAAGATGGTCCGATATGGACAGGGCAGGGGTCAAGGCAATGTTAGTATACCTGATGTTAGCTTCTCCTATAAGGTCTACTGAAAACCAAAGGTTCTGTCCAGACCTTAAGGCTATGATTGAGGAGCATCCTGAGAGACACCTGCTGAGAACAAAGAAAGCTAAGCTTGAGGCACTTGGCTATCATCTGAACATCTGATCTGCAACAACTATCTTTTTTTTGTTTGTAATTTGTAGGAATTGTAATAATTATGAATAAACTGATGTTTTGTTTAAAAAGTTATGTCCTACTTAGATTACAACAAACATTCAGCAAGAGAAGAAGAACCCTGACAACTCATGCTGAATCAAGAAACACTTAGGCTATTTGTATGTTCAAATAGGGGGAGATTGTTGGGTCATTGAATTCCCCAATCTTTATCTAACAAGGATTTGAACGTAAAATCCCCTAAGTGTAAGCAAGTCACTGAGTGAACAGTAACTCAGTGAGTCTCCTTCAGGATGCTAAGACCGAGCCTAAGAAGAAAGGTTCTCCATTTAGTGAGGCGGAACTCAGTGAAGTGTGATCTAAGCCAAGAAGAAGGTGATGGGTTCAGTGAGGATGACAATAACTCACTGAACCCCAAGACTCCTCAACAACTACCTTGGTACTAATGACTGATGACCTGAAGCCTGAAGTGTTGGCGGGACTGGGCGGGAAAGTCTGAGCTGCATTATTAAAGTGCTTTATCACTTTAATGTCAAACTTTCCCAAAATAGTTAAAACCAGTCTGTCATCAGAAAGTGCTTTTTGGACTTAACTCAATGAAGGTTCCTTGCCAGAAGAATAATATCTTTCAAGATATTGTTAAGGAAGCCTTATGTCCAATGTATAACTAGTTGTTCTATACTTGTGTATAAATAGGAAGCATATGTGAGGAGTAATAGTTGACAAGTTTGTGTAATTAATGCAAAGCATTCACAAACCACTTTTACTCCTCCAAAGAACAACACACCCCTGAGATAGCTCAGTGGGTCCTGAAAGTTGTCACTCAACATAGATTGAGTTTAGTGAGGAGTCAATACCATACTTGTCGTTTTCAATCCCAAGTGTTATTCCGCAAACACTTGGGTACGATTCTTTTTGATTAACTTCTAATAAAGAACTAAACGTTGGAAAATATTGTCTCTTATATTTACATTACTTTATTGTTAATCATTTTATACATCTTTGTTTAAAGTCATACAACTTGGTTACTTTAGCTTTGTAGTTACTGTTAACCAAGTAAAAGGGACCAACACTCTAGGAGTTGATGGAATGGGAGAGATGAACCTAAAGATACGGGTCAAGAGCATTCCATACGGCATATACGTTGTGCCTTGCACGGGAATGTCGGTCATTCTCTTGGTCATGTAGTAGGCAAGGTTGAAGGGTTTCCTAACGGACAAGGAGTAGAGCATGTAGCAAAGGCAAACATTGATGTGACCCCGGTTTCCTATGGTGCTAATTACATTGTCTCTAAGGAGTTCTTCCCATTCCTTGAATTAGGGCTTGAGTTCATTGAATTCCATTTCATATGGGTCCTTGATGACCTCATTTCCGGTTCTAGTTCTCCTGGTGTTGGTGGTCCTAATGAAGAGGTGGTCACGAAGTTCATCTTTAAACACAAGAGGGGTATCATAGGGATAGATGCGGTCAAAGAGTGTGTCATGAGTTGAGAGGGAGTGCAAGTCAGAGTAGATACAAGTACCATGGTTTGGGACACCTAGGATTTGAGCAAACTCCTCAAGAGTGAAAGAGTATTGATGACTACTAGCCCTAAAGTTAATAGACATGCGACCATACTCATCCTTGGAGAGGGTGACGGATGCATAGAATTCTAAAATGAACCTAGAACAAATAGGCTCGTCGATTTCTAAGAGACACTCAAAGTTGATTGTGGCAAATTCCGTGTAGAGGTTTGTACCTTCTAAGAAGGATGGATCAATGGTTCTACCCTTATGGACATGTCGTTTTTCTAAGGCTTTGAAGACAACGATTTGAGTTTGAGTAAGACCTTTGGTTTTGTGGTGTTTGGGTAGGTACTTGATGGTGTCCTTGTGGTCGAAGTGAGTTAGAGGAGGCATGATGATTCCTAGAAAATCAAAATTTCACATTTTAGTCTAAGTAAACGACTATTGTAATGTGTATGTTCTAGTGTGTGCCTATATGAAAACAATGTGGAGGTGCGGTTAACTTAACTCATTTTGATGCTTAAAAACGTTTTATAATGCAAGTGATGTTTCAATGACGTTTTTCATTTGTTTTAACAATGTGGTGAACGGTGGTAAAGTATGGTTGACGACCGAGAGTGGATATGTGAAATGAGGTGGTGATTGCTTGACAACACTTAAAGCTTGGATATCTTCTTTGTGTTCTTCACTTGCTAGAAAGTGGAAGAGACGCATTTCATAATGAAATTCACTTGACTTTTGACGACATAGACAAATATGTTAATGAGAGTATGGATATGACAATTGCCCTTTGTTTCAAAGAGCGACACAAGGGTGAACATAGGTTTATGTATCATGAAAGGTGGTTTAATCTTAATAGGTTAGGTTATAGTGGGGATGACACACTTGTTTGGTTACATTGTGGAGCCTTCTTGTGAAGATGAATAGGTGGAGTTATTGGTGAAGATGATATTGACTCTTGGTTTCTTTGAGGGCATGGAAATGGTGGATGACTCGATACTAATATGACAAAGGATAACTCGGTTTCTCATTTTACATTGGTTGTTTGAGGTTTGAGTGATGAAAGGTTATGAGGAAGATGCTTGAAGTTTTGCTCATTTTGTGAATCTTATGGGCTGAGATATATCACAAGGTGAATGTGATGAGATTTTGTTTGAAAATGCAATTATGATAAGAATTCTTACAAAGTTGATTGGATTGGAAGAGATGTAAGTGAGAGCCCTAATTTTCGTGTGGTAAGGTGTTTGTGAGTGAGGAATGGCTGTTGGTAAGTTGGAGTTGTGAGTAAAGAGGTGTTTTGTTTTGAAAAAAATAAAACATGCTACAGACTAGGCGGACCAAGCAGAACCAAAGGGAGGGTTCCACCCGTATGGTCTGAGGGTTCCGTGGGAACTGCAGGGAAAAATTCAAAAGGGATTGTCTTGATTTTTGTGGTTTTATCCTAATGTTCAAAACTAAGGTTTTAGGTCTTATGAGTCCTTGACTAAGCCTAGGGATGATGAATGCTTCTCATTCAAGAGGTTTTGTGAAAACATTGATAGAATGGTTAACGTATACGACTTTCTTAGTTAAGATGTTCCTCAATGAACATTTTTACCAAGACGATGATGATGGATCACAATATATCAATTAAGAACATAATGGATTGAATTGTCGCTGAAGTCGATGCTTCCTTTGTTGAAGGTATAACAATGTTGATAAAATGAATTCCGTTGTTGACACAAATTTGCTTGTTCAAGCAGAGCTTGTTGATGTGCTTCTCCATCCGATACTAATTTGAGAACCTTACGTGTTTTGGAGAATCATTGGGTAAATAAGTATAAAAGTGCAAGTACCACTTGGACTTTTCTTATCAACTTATTACCGACATAATTTCATTTGGCATATACTATGGTTTCTATTCCCGTTCTTTTGGGATACCATAATCCTAGTTGTGTAGTACCTTACGATGAATCCAAGCAAGCTCTTTCGAGAGAGTTGTTTTAGGATCTTCTCTAAAACGAGCACATAGACAAACACTAAACATAATGTTGGATCTAATTGTTATGAGAACAAGTAGTCTTCCGAACATTTCTCTACGTTTAGTTTAACCTACAGATTTACTAATCTCATTCTTGATAAGTCATCAATAACTTAACCATTGAGAACAAGAGAGTAACTAGGAATGTCTTTAAGTTAAAATCCCTTGCTTTTGAGGCTTGCTTTTTATTATCAAAAAGTCTTTCAAATATTGACACTATAATCATTTGATTACTTTGAAAAATCTATTTTGTTTCACTAGTTGTTTTACTCTAAATTCCAAAAACTGTTTTTGTTGAATTTGTTTAGACACAACTATGATCTATAAATCAAGTTTTATAACTTATGTCAATTTTACTTGATTCAATGTTTGACTCAAGGTGAGAAGATGTTATTTTTGTACCTTTATCCTTAATGTTTTACACAACATACTTGTCTTGCCATTATTAGACTTTCGACTAAGTCATCATCTACCAAAGATGATATCTTAGAAGGAGGTGATCTCTCGTTAAATGTTATATTCAACAACTCCTCGACTCTTTGGGTTTCCTTACTTGAGACACTATGAACTTAATTCGTTTTGGAAAAGTCCAAGAGGTACAACATCATAAGACTAAGTGTCACATTTGATGTGTAAATCCTAGATGTTAAAAACTCATTTTCTTCCACACATCCTAATGTATGCTAATGTGATTTATTTCACCTTGTGTGTTTTATGTGAAATTATTATAAAGAAGTGGTTGAAGTTAAACATAATTTAAGACCCAAAGTATGGTGTTTAAGAATGTTATTTTACAAAGGTTAGTTTTCCAAGCATCACAAAAATGTTAGACATTTTAATACTTAGGACATTCTTAGTTAGCTCACTTGTAAGCAAGAGTTGAGTGAGACTCACTCAAGAGTTTCTCGTTTTTATCTCTTGACGGTTAAAGAACCGAGACACCTTATATCTCCTACTAGTACTAATGACGAAATTCCTTGTCTTAGAGACTCTAATCATTGTTATTACTAATAGCAGGTAAACACTTTAGAATACTACTAATAGTACATAATGCTAGAAACAAGAGACAATCAAAGTCAAGTTGAAGTAATGCGTACCTTTTAAATTGTATAGAGATGCTATCAAGAGAATAAACACAAAGCGTAACATCTTGGTTTGACGACATGCTTGGAAACTCAATTACTCATGTATCCAAGAAGGTTAGATAATCATATAAAAGCATAGAGAATGATAATCTTAATTCTTTTATCATGAGTTTCTATTTGAGATTGAATTATCTCTAAATCTCTCTTCTAGGTTTAGCAAATTTTACTTGCTTTGTTTTACTAGTTGATGGTGCTTTTGAGTAAAATCCTAATCCGGTTTTATCTTCAAACAACCTTTGACTCCTCAACAATCTTTCAAGAGATTTTGAGCTTTCATCAAATTTAGCTAGCATTTTTCCTTTCTCATTTTGCTTTGAATTTCATGTTTGTAATCTAGACATAATTTGCATTCTAAATCAATTTCAACATGACTCTCAAGTCTAGATATTTTATCTTCTAACATGATTTCATTTTCAAAATTATTCACAAAAGATTTTGAAGGTTCATTGTTAAAGATAGTTTTTAGGTCCATGTTGCATAAAAGTTTAGACTCATTTTCTAGTTTAGAAAACTCTAGGATAAATGTGTCAAAGCAAAAGTGTTTGGTTTCAAAATGTACCTTGCTTGGTGTTTTATCTAGTTGAGAATCACAAACCGGATGGTTAGCTTCATCTTCATCCGTGTTATTCCATGAATCGTAAGCAAGTCCACTAAGAGCTTGACATGAGTAATCATCTTCACTTACACCTTCATTTAAAACATTTAAACTAGTAGCACATGTATTTATCTCAACTAAATGTCGATCTATTAATATTTCTATGACTTCTAATTCATATGTGAGATCAAATTGATCATCTTTGATTTGACATATTTCTTGATGAAAGTTTAACATATTTTTCCAAATATCATTAGCCGTTTGACAAAAATGCATTCTTTCATATTCGGTACTAAAGCTTTATAAATCATTGTTTTAGCTTTAGTATTTTTATCAAGTTTAAGATAGTTATCTTGGTTTTCAAAACTTGTTTTCTTTGGTTTGAAATCACCAAAAGAAATAATATGCCAAAGATCTTGATCAATTGATTTCAAATAGTTTTCAAAAATTACTTTTCCATTCAAGTAAGTTTTCTTTTTCAAATAGCGGTAGGTTTTGAATAGGTTTCCCTTCTTTGAGATTTTCAAAATCCATGGATTGATCCAAGTTTTAAAATACATTCTATTTTAAAGATCTTGAGTAACGTAGCTCTTGATGCCAATTGTGGAAAACTAGAAGGGGGGTTGAATAGTTTACCGCTTTTTAACTTGATTATCTTTTTAAAACTTTACGTTTGTTCAAAGATGCAAGTACAAATTTGCATTTTTAATTCTTTGAAAAGCTTTACATGTGAATAACAATTCTAACTTTAATTGTTTCATTCTTTGAAAAGCTTTACGTGTGATTAACAATCCTGACTTTGCTTGTTTAGTTCTTTGAAAAGCTTTACATTTGTTTAAAGATATAAACACAACTTTACTTGTTTAATTCTTTGAAAAGCTTTACGTGTGATTAGCAATTCTAACTAAAGACAATATGTAATAAGCAAAGATAAAGAAAGAAACGATCAAACCACAACACGATTGTTTATCGTGGTTCGGCTACAAGGTCTCTTTTTCCTTGCCCTACATCCACGCCCCGAGTTTCCAACTCGAGAGTTATAAGCACTAATCAACAAGCTCCTTTCCTGGTGGAGAAACCTTTACAACGTCGCTTATACTTTTACCGACAGTAAGCTAGATGTCGAGTTCTTTTACACGGGTACAACCACTCCCATCGTCGCTTACACTTTTACCGACACTAAGCTAGATGTCAAGTTCTTTACCAAGGGTACAACAACTCCCGACACACTATGTATTTTGAGGCCTAAAATACTAACCAATCACTTCTACATACATGATACAAATGAAGTATAAACTACCAAAGCTTATACATGACAAAGCTAACAAGACTTGCAACTTTAGAGTTGAAGCTTGTAACTTCTTGAATGATCTTGTGAAGTCCCTTGCTACATAAGAGGATCACACAAGTCAAATGTTACTGAGTTAATTGAGAGAGTATATGAAAATATGTCCTAAAGTGATCACTCAAAACTAACAAGTGGTTTGGTATTTATAGCAAAACCTTCTGCAGGTCTGGCGGAACCCTCAGATGGGTTCCGCCCGTGTACCCCCAGGGTTCCGTCAAGGCTGCAGTTGGTTTTGCAATAAATCTTCCAAACCAAACAAGGTCACATCACATAAATACTAGTCAAACACAAACTTGCACAAGAAAACTTATGGTTAGTCAAACACACTTTCTTTCCATAAATATATAATGACAAACTTACCATAAATGTGATGTGATATTTTTATTTAAAGAAATAAATGTGATGTGACAAGACACTTTCTAATTTAAGAAATAAAAACAATGTTTTGTTTAAAAGGAAATGTAAACCTTAGTTAAACAAGACTTAAACACTAAAGTGATGATTTACTATTAGCTAAAGTTCATACTTTGTTATTAACAAAACTTAGCAAAGATCAAAAAATATAAATAACGTTTTTAGGCGATATTTGTATTAACAATATATATATATATATATATATATATATATATATATATATATATATATATATATATATATATATATATATATATATATATATATATATATTAGTCTCAAAGCCCGCCCAATGGGCGGGCATGACTTGTAATTTTACATTATAATTTAATAATATACGGATAATATTGATCTTTTTATAGTTATTTATTATGTATTCACTTGACGTGTGGACATGACTTGTATTTTTAATTTAATGTTGTATGGATGACTTATAAATTTTGCATTGTAATGAGCATAATTTTATCCATGTATGGTTGTGAATATGTGTTGTAGGAATTTGAGGTAATGGACTAACTAATGAAGGGCTAGTGTAATGCCTTCTAATGAAAAAATAAATTAATATATATGAATACATCAAATAGCATATTCAAATTAGCACTTTATAAAGTTTTTACGTCGATTTCATATTATGTTTTCCTGTAATATATCCAAACATCAAAACAATTAACCATTAACTAAAGAGGTTACTTGCAAGCCATTCTCTATAAGCTTGATGGCTTTCCGACTTCAATAATTTAAATGCAAAAACTTGTCCTGTATTTTGGCTTGCGGGAGCATGCGTAGTTTCATCATTCCACGCTTTGTAAACACGACCAAAACCACCTTCAACAATCATACTATCCGACCTGAAATTCGTTGTGGCAGCCTTGAGATCATGCAACGTAAACACCTTAAGATTATTAGGTACCGGAAATGATCATTTTATATATCAGTATTGCAATCAAGGTTGTTTACTTAAGTGTGTAAATGAAATAAATAGCAATCTATAAGCATTGGTATAAATTTAAAATTGTTTATTGAATATTAATTGGAAACATTTTTTCATGCAGTATAATCATTACATGGTTTAAAGTAGCCTCACACCTACAATATCTACTATCTAATCTTTCAAACAATTGTGTGTATAATAGAGATATATATGTTAAGCTCATTTATTTATGACATTGGGAATCACAAGTATCTCTATTTTCATCCACTCCATCCTCTGTGTCTACTCGGAACAGTAACGTTTTTTGTGCTTTTTTACATTTGATCATTACTTATCTTGATTGTCTAACAATCCATTTACATTATAACATTTGATTATTAAGTATATTTTATTTAATGTATGCGATTATTAGTTTTGTTGACCTTTTAATAATTTGATTTTCAGCTCGCGATGCATGTTCTTGTTGACTATTAATTTAATTGTAGTTTTTGTTGATTAGTATTTACTAATATGGTTGGTAAATATGTGATGCATGTAGCTTGTTATATGAACCCTAAGATGTGATTTTGGTTTTAAGAGTACGGGTAATGTATGATTTTAGTCATTTTAAAAGATATATCCAATAATAGATTTGAAACTGGTTGTGTTGGATTTGGTTAGATTTGATAGGTTGTTTTGGTTGGTATGATGTATAAAAGTTGTGTTATATGATTATGGTTATTTTTGTAAAGCTGATAATTGGAATAAATTTAAAAGGGATTATATTGTAGTTACATTTACCTGTCGGTATGTCGTTTGATTAAGGGTCAAAGAGTTTATGAATTGTTTTTTACAGATTTGTTTGTAATAATATTAAGGATGAAGATGAATCTTCATAATATAAAATAGGTTATTCTTTTATTAAAATTCGATAAATGTTAATAATTGAGAGGAAGAATGATGTTGTTATATATAATTGGTTGTACGGTAATTGGTTATGATTTAATGAGGTTATAAAATGTGTAAATTATTTGAGTCCTGTTTCATACAATATGATAGTCAAATGATGAATGTGAATGTTGTTATTTACTAAAGATACATTATAGTATATATGGTGATTAAAAAGTGTTTTAATATTTGAGTTTGTTGTTTTTTGTATGAAGATGCCGATTGAATTTGTCGTGCAACTCATCCACCACAATGAATATCCTGAAGAGCTTCAACTTCCTGAAGTATTTGAAGAGGAAGCATACACTGGAAACAGCTATTTGTACTTGTCAGGTGTAGCAAGAAACCAGAAAAAAGTTTGTGTATTCAGATCAAGGTTTGGAGTTTATGAGATCAGAGGCAACAGATGAGATGAGTTCGTTGCGGAGAACCTGAATGAGAATGTGAATGTACTGCACTTTATAGAGGAAGGTGATGACTCGTTTTACGTAACAAGATATGATAATGATGGGAAAGAAATCGGAGGTTATGGAGATGGAAATCAAGGGTATTATTGGTTTCAGTCACGTGTAACGCCTTATCAAGAATTAGGAATACATCAGGTACAAATTTTATGTTTTGAATACATTTTTTATAAAGTGAATATATTGTATATACTTGTGGTTGTGGTTGTCACATGTTTTAGTGAGCAACGAAAGGTTTTTTCTTATTTGTACAGAGTGTAACATGTTATATGTATTAATGATTGTTTGTTGTGTTTGAGTTTGCACAAATGTGTTTCCACGTTTTTTTTCAGACTATTCCTGCTGATTTTTTACCTGGTATGAGGAATGAAGGTGAAATAATGTTTAGATGTGAAGGTGATGAATTTAATGTACATGTTAGTCATCTGAATCCAAATGGTGGTGGTGTTCTTACCGAATACGTGTTGAACCAAGATAACTGGACTGCTTTGTGTGAAGAAAAGGATTTGGAGTTTGGTGATGTAGTAGTGTTCACGAAAATAAGCAACAATGTGATTAATGTAATGTGTTTCAATGTTGATGGAAGCAGTAACACAGATGTTCAATTTCTTGGTGCCACTCGCCTGAATGCAGTGCAACCAGTTGTAGCATATGTTGATCAAAGTAAGTTTGTAATTTAAAATTAGTTTTTAATATGTTAAGTTGTTTCAATGAATTGAATGGACTATTTGTATTGTTTTGTAATTGTAGTTAAGAGTTTGGCATATTGGTTGTTATGTTGTTTTGCAGAGGCCGAACGAATGAACCATATATGCATGTGGCCTGGTCATCGTGAACATTTTAATGAAAGAACCGATGTGTTTTATAAGAGGTTTTCTGAAATACTTGCATTTAATCGTCTTGTAAGTTTTGTTCTAAATCCATTGTATTTTAATTATTTGTAGTTGATATTATGAGCTTCTGTGAGTTTGTTATTTTTTTTGTATAATTGTAGGCTATACCGGCTAAAATCCTGCGAGATAATCCAATGCACATGTACAGGAAGGCTTTGCTAAAACACAATGACCTTGAGGTAGAATTCACTATCAGGATGGACCATCACCATGAGAATCCTTCCAGGACCAATCATGTGAACATGTATGGTGAATGGGCATGGTTTGGTCAACAATGTGGTTTTGGGTATACGAAGATGTTAAGGTTCAGATTAATGTACGTTGTTAATGATTTGGAAGGTGATGAAGAAGCACGTTATCCGTTTTTTCATGTGTGTTAAATGCACATTATGTAATGTGGTTTGTGTCTTCTTATTTTGATGGTTTGTGTCTTCTTATTACATCTGTTTAGAAATGTGTTTAATTTAGGGTATGTTATGTCTAATTAGTATTATGGACGGTTTGTATTACTATTATCAGAATATGACTGTGAACTGATGTGTATTTGAATTATTAAGTTGGTTAATGTAAATTATAGTTGTTTGTTTTAAATTACTTGCAGATGTAAAATTGTTTCGTGAAGTGTACTAAGTTATGCTTTCAATATTGCTTGTTTCTTTCATCTGATTAAAGTGGCACTTTTGCATATTTGGTATTGGAAGAGTAATTTTGTAGTTTGTTGATTTTCATATTAATGTTTCTCTCTGTTTTAATGTTTTGTATCAAAATGGGTTAGATAAGAATAATTGACTAAGGAAGAAATAGGTCAAAGTTATCTGAATCCATTGTTGTCTGCACTTAAATCTTGCCCATTTTGACAGTAACTTGTAGGTGTTTTTGCAGAACAAATGCATATGGTATTTTTTCCTTAAGTGTTATTTATTCCATAATTGTTAGAAAATAGATAATTATTTGCATTCCACGTTCAATGGAGATTGTTAAAAATGTTGATTTGTGAAATGATAATTTAGATATTGCATGAGTATATACAGAGGATAACTGCTTCTTGAAGGCTGAAAGAGACTTCACCTTAATTGCACTTGAAAACAGAATTCCTGTTACATGAAACTGAATAAGATGCATATATGTATTCCTAAACTAAGTGATGTGTAATTACACAAGCCATTCATATGCAGAGTATGGCATTATATGTGGTTTGTTGTACAGCTAGAGGTATGGGAGGCATTATTTTTACGATATCAGAGTGCTGCTTCATAGATATCTGCAGCCATTCAAGGGGAGTTGGTTTTGATCCCAGCAATACTGCATTGAATAAACCTAGTAACGGCAGTTGATTTTTATTGCTTATTGAAAACATTGATTACTTGTTGCCAAAGTATAATGCTTCCCATTATTTTTTTTCCTTGTTCAGGCTGTGGACTTTGCTACTGTTGCAACATTATTTCCGGAGGAACTTCCCCCCATCCAAACATCAAATACCTTAAATAGAAAAGAAAGTATGTTTTCTGAATTCACTTAGAAACCGTTTGCAACTTTATTTCAGTTTTTGTTTTCCCATGTTCCTTACCATCTATGTCAGTATTTGGTTATTATTAAATATTTTTTGCACATATGATACCAAATATACGTAGTTTTTTGTAATGGTTTGAATTATAAATAAATTATATAAAAATGGGCTGATTCAGAAAGGATGATAAATGTTCAAAATTGATAAAATTCCTTACTATTGTTTATTAAATTATGAATAACGCTTCTTTATACACTACGTTTTTTGTTGATTTTGTGTAATTCCCATCTTCGTCACAGCATAAAATCTTCAATCCTTTCTTGCTCTTGACTCTTGATACCGCTACATATAGTTGGCCATGTGAAAAAACAGGTCTTTGTAAAAACAAACCTACATTTCTTAGTGTTTGTCCCTGACTCTTGTTGATGGTCATAGCAACACACAGTGCCCAAGGAAATTGTCTGCGATTAAATTTGAATGGCATCTTGTTATCAGATGGGCTTAACACCATTCTTGGTATTGCGCAAAGATCTCCGAAATTTCCACCTGCTATAATCTTAGCTACTATTACATTTACTCCCATCCTTTGAACTTGTAACCTTGTTCTATTGCATAACCCTGCTCTTTGGTCAATGTTTCTCATGCACATAACTGGAGCACTGATTCTTAATCTTAAGGTATGGTTTGGAAGCAGGTATTTTAATACTATTTAAGAAATCTGGAGTGTAAAGTGCCTCGTTGAAATTTGAATCCATATCAATCACTCCAACTGAGTCTGAACTTGCGTAAGTTTTTTCTTCCCTTTTTAGAAGATCGAGCATTTTATTGTTGACCATATCCACAAGCTCATGTGTCGGTGCAAGAATTGCTCTTTCTTGGAAATATGACGGGATGTAAAGGTTTTTTTGCAATTCTGGGTATGTTTGTTCGATGATTGATCGTATACGATCATCTGAATCTGGAATTAACATGTCATCTTCAAAATCCACCGTTGATTCTCCATCGTTTTTCCCTCCGATTGTACCGTTGCCAATGTCTAAAATCCATTCTGCAAAATCTTGTATTTCTTTCCTTTCACAATCATTTTTGCCAGCTTCCAACCTCATGTTAACAGTCAACTTTATGACTTTGCAATGTTGCCATAAGTATGAGGAGTTAAGAGATGAGTGTACTACATCATGCATGCTTTCGTTTGTAATGACTGGTAGTATTTGTCTAAAATCTCCTCCAAACAAAACAACCTTTCCCCCAAAAACTTGGTCTGAAGGTTCGTAGGGTGTTGGTCTACATATATCTCGTAATGTTCTATCGAATGCTTCATAGCAATGTCTATGTGTCATCGGAGCCTCATCCCAAATAATAACGCTGCACATACGTATCAAATAAGCGAGGTCACTATCTCCGGGTATATGACACATGGAATCATCAACAACATTTATTGGAATTGCAAACCTAGAATGTGCTGTTCTTCCACCTTCCTGCAAAAGTGCTGCAATACCACTCGATGCAACGTTTAACACTATTTGACCTTCAGATCTTAATCAAGCAGATAGAGTTTTGTATAGGTACGTCTTACATGTGCCTCCGTATCCATAGACAAAGAACATTCCACCGCTGTCTTCAACAACTGCTTCCATTATAGAACCGTATATATCTCTTTGCTCACTTGTTAACGTACTATAGAATGGTTCATGTTGGTGTCGTAATTCATCCCAATTGTATTTTCGCTCATCATAAACTAATCTGTTGAAATTACCCATTGTCAACATCTCATTAGGATATGGCATGTTTGGTATTTGTCTCAAACTTTTATTGTTACAAAGTAGCATGTGTTCAATATACGTCAGACATATATTCTTCCTTTCATCGTCCGTTAGTTCCAAATTTGGAAAATTATTATAAAAACGTTATGTATTTTATAAATTATATATAAGGAAATAAATTTTATGAAAATATCATATTATTTTGTGAATTTGTATTTTTAAAAGCATACCTGGGTCATTCCGTTTTCCTCGTTCAATTGGCAATACATCATCTGCCATTACTTGCCATGTTTTCTCGTAAACAACCTCCGGTCTTGACATGCTATCGGTCATAATAAGCATTACGAAAAAAGATCGTAACTAATTTCCCATACCCCACAAGCTGGCTTCCAACAAACCGTCTATATATTCCTTGTCATCTTCTAGTAGACCTCGTACCTGGCATGCTTCTTTATACGTTGCGTAAGTGACGTTTTCAAATTTCTTAAAATCAACCCAATCTTTAGGACCCCTGACTTTGTTTATCAACACTCTTAAATAGAACAGCTCTCCAAAAGCAATGGACACATGGTGCACACGACCAAGACATGTACCTTTTTGTCTTTCAACCCATTTTCTGTGTTCTTGTCTCCACACGTAATGTTGTGGTATTTCATGATAAAGGAGTTTTTGGGCTTTTGTATATGTGTTGTTAAGTTGCATCCATGCAATAACTTTTGTATCACTCACAGATGCCTTATCCAGAGTAACATCGATACTTTGGCTTGCTTCAAATATAACGGATTGTTCACCTTCTAAGTGGAATGGCAATGTCTCAACAGGTGGGAACCTGTAACGGATGTCAAATCCAAATATTCTCCACGATGCCTCACATGCAGATAGATATCGGCAATCGTAGTATTCTTTGACCTCATCCACATCTTCATCTTCTAAACCAACAGTTGCCCTATCTGGTCCCTTGTTAATGTATTTGAATAAGTATTTTATTGAACCAACTTGGTTGCACCATTCGACGTTAATATGTGATTGAAAACGCCGAAGTAATCCAGGGTTATATGGAACAACATATCCATTGTGCAAATCAATTCCACTTTTGTTTATAGTTGAACCATCGTTCCTTCTTCTATAAAGTGCATACCCACTTTCGTCAATGACCGTTTTATCGTTGAACTATTTTGGGAACTTTTTTGTGCATTTGTTTTTTACTGTGCAAGGACAACTTGGCCTTTCAGGACCACAAGGTCCATGCATCATGTGGTCTGTAACAATTTTATAAAGTTCTAGATCTTCGTTCTTATCTGGAATCTCTGATGAAATAAACCGGTTAATGTGCGCCGTTGTTTTGATCTTATCATCATCTTCAAGAAACAGCAAAATATGTGCATGCGGGAGTCCTCTTTTCTGAAATTCAACTGTGTAAACAGCTGTGGCAAAATTATAATGTTATATATAGTATATAATGCATTTTTAAATTATGTATAATGTACTTATACCTCATATTTAATAATATAAATACCTGCTTTATGGCGACCAAAGTAATTTTTATCTTTGAATTCTTTCATTATAGTATCCAGTTTTTGCTTGAATACACGAGTGATAACGTCGGGTCTGTCTTCAGATTTTAACCCCTTTTCTTCCATAAAACGTTCAATCTCTGGCCAATTTGGGTTGCAAGTGAATGTAATGAACAAATCTGGGTAACCGTAAACCTTGCAAATTGTCATTGGGTCTAAGTAGTTTTGCATCATATGTAACAACTCGCATTTTTGGATTACTATTCACTATTACTATTCATTTTTTACTATTCACTTTCACTATTCACTCCTGAAATTTTTATTTGATATTCTCGTAAGTTAAACTATTTTAATGATAATCCGAGAGTTTGACACTCGTCGGATCATTTATGCAAAAATCACGAAACCGTGTCCGAGATTTACTTTTAGGTTTAAACGTCATTCCAGCATCCCGATATGTCCATATAACACTATAAACAATAGAAATATGATTTTCTCTCATTTTACGACAATTCCAAAAGTTTTGGAATTTTACGTTTTCCAGTTCAGCGTTTTACGCGAATTACGCGTTTTAGACCCGCGTTTCCAGTTTTAACAGCGTTTAAGCAACCCGATAGAACTTGTCACTCATTAAATATGCTAAGATAGGTTATATTAATAAGTTCTAACATATTTATAAGTTTCATATTTTTAGGACCCTATTTTAAGTTTCATGACTTAACGACTTACTATTAGCGATTACCTGGACCAAAACTCACTCCGTAAGTCAAGATAATGACCAAAGCTTACATACTTATCATACCACATCCTCTTTAGGCGTTTTCTTGCTCACTAAGTCATAGATAGGAAGCTTATATAGGAAGCTTACATAGGAAGCTTACATAAGAAGCTTACATAGGAAGCTAAACACATTTGCAAGTAAACTTGGCCACAAAGTCTTGGAAAATATCCTAAGTCTCTAACCTCCTCAAGGAAACTTCCTAGGCACCTTCCTAACCTCCTCTTCATGCTATAAATACAAGCCTAATCCTTTCCTTTCTCTTCATTCCAAATAACACACACATAATCCATAAACCATAATCCTTTGATTTCCAAGTTATAAGTTACACACCAAAGTTGAAGGCCTAGCTATTCTCTACATGAATCATGAGTTTGTTTGGTGATTCCATGGTTGAATTAGGAGCTACACAAGATGTTAGGGGCTGAGGTTAAATGGTTTTCACAAGGGTTATGTAAAGGTTAGCAAGTGTTTGCAAGAGTTGTGGTGAAGGGTTTGCAAGCATAGGTTTAGTGTCCTAGTTCATACTTGACTTCCTTTCTTTAGAAAGCTAAAAGTTGTAAGAAACCCTAATACACTTTCTTGCTCAATATCATTTTCATGCTTATTATATTTCATTCATGCTATATATGGTCTTTGTATTGTGTTCATGATGTACAAAAATCTTTAAAACAAGTTAAGAACACTATATGTTAACCTATGTTAAGTAATCAAGGAAACTAGTGACTTATATTGAGAACCACGACCAAAATAATATAACCATGATATTAGACACTTACCTACTGTTAAAGAGGGTTTTAAAAGGAAAACATAGCAATTTGAACCACCTAAAACGAGTACACGAGTCAAAAGTTATGGCCAAAAGAAGTTAGCGAACCTAAAAACCCAAAACTGCCGATACTCTACTGTATGCAATTTGACCTAAATAAACAAGGCCCTTCTGCTCCGTTTCATCAAAAAGTTAAAACACAAAAGTTGTCCGAAACGACATTTTCATTCAGGAATGAAGAAGCTCGAACCCTGAAAACGCATAACGAGTGATATTTTTCTTCAAATTCTTAACAGCCCATTTTAATACCCAATTGACCATTTATTGGTTATGGCTAAGTAAAACCAAGGGGTCTAATGACCTTAAAGCCGAGACCAAAACCATGGCTAAGACCAAGGATGAGTCTCAAGGCCATGGTAGCCATGACCAAAGCCACGGCTAAAGACCTTATGGCTTTCTAAATCAAACACTTATATATATTTTTATCAAATACTACAATAGTAGGGAGCTTCATGTGAGGGGTTCATTAGAGTAAACCGTCGAGATGAGTTGTGGATTGACGATTTAAAGTGTCCTGGCTCCTCGAACGTTTACTACATGACCTCTGAATTATGACGGCCCGAACGGTAGTAAGAGATATATAAACTATACATATTTCATAAACCTCTTTTATTCAACGACTTACGCTATATACTAAGTACTACATCATGAACAATATGCAAGACATATATAGGCAATCTTCGTATTCTTAGACATTACTCCAAACCTAAGACATATCATCATATTCTAGGTTGCGCGTAGAGACTTCCTGGCTTAATCCATCTATCCCGTTATACGTTTTGATATCATTAGTTCAAGGTGAGTCATAGCCCCTACTCTTTTCATACTTGTTTTAACTCTTTGGGGGAGATACATGTTTGACTACTTTCAAAACTTATGTGCTGAATCATGTTTCTAAATGCTTTATGTATAATGCATTGTTTTCATAATTGGTAAGTATGCGCGTTCTGAATTCAATATATGTGTTTTACTTTGTGACTAATTCTATGTAACTATTATTGCCTAATTGCTAGTGGTTAGGATGCATGTACAATTGTCTTTGGGAAGTGGCTCCCAGTAGTCTTTGGGAAGTGGCTCCTAGTTATCTTTGGGAAGTGACTCCTAGTAGTTATGGTTTGTGCATAAGGCTCAACCGTGTGACTTGTTTAAGTGCTTGTATATACACATATGTCTTATATGTTAGTAGTGGGTTGTAAACACACAGGTTGCAAGTTTTGTATGGGCGGGATTTGCAACTGAGTGGATTTACAATGCCTTTGCTGTGGAAATATTCTCTAAAGGCTTTTCAACTGTTTTAAGACAAACTCTATGAACTCACCAACCATTGTGTTGACACTTTAGCATGTTTATCTCAGGTTAGTAAGGCGATAGCTAGTGCGTGGAACTTAGAGTCAAGCTGCATATTCTGAAGACATACGCTTTTATCATTTACCATTCAAAACATTTTGTATACATTTATGTATCATACTTTGGAATCTCATGTTTGTAACTTTGAATTCATTAATCGAATGGTAACTTTTCAAAACGTCTCATTTAGAGGTCGTTTTCTATAACTTGTACTTTGTATTATGAAGTAGCACCCCAGTGACACAGTCTTCCGCTGCGGTATTTTGGGGGTGTTACATCATATACCTTGGACTGCTTATGAACGATGATGGCAATATTACTTTTTTACCTCGTAGCTTCACTCCTGAGTCTTCATGTTGGGCCAACTTTGATAATTTGTTATAATTTTCACTTAGTAAGTCTGGTTGGTTTTTTTCAACATATGGCATACGTTCAGACTCTATCATAGTGTATGCATCAACAATAAACTATTGGCATAAGCGCCTTGCATTCAGTATCATTGACAAAGTATTTTCTCTATCTTGCAATGTGTATGCAAAATACTCCTTCATTGAGACTCTTGTTTTTTTGTTTGTTGGTGTATAATCAGTTACACCAAAATGGTATATGTCAATGTCATAACCATCCTCACCGTATGGGAACAACAGTGGATATTGGAGTGCAAGATATGAGGGGTGTAGTTCACTAATTCGTCTCATGCCGCCTTCTTGCATGTGCAGTACTATGTCTCTTTTATTTGTTGCCGAATCAAAATCTCCTACAATTAGTCCTGCAACTTCCTCGGTTGTTGGTAGATTGTATTCTCTTCGATCTCGTTCTCTTGTACCAATGAGGTGTAGCTTTAATTTATTTCTTTCATTTGAATGCACAAATTGTTCGCCAGCCATTCTAAATTGCGCAACTAATGGGTTGATTGTATCGAGCATGTCGCGTAAATCGACTGTTAATTGGTGGTCCAGAGGATGCTCATCTATTGCTGTTGATGTATCATAGCTGACTCCATTTATTCGATTCTGTATTTCATTTGTTCGGTCGTAAATATATAACTGCGCAAACATAGGTGGTTTGTTTCCTTCTGGTAGCAATGTACCAATTTGATGGTAATTTTGGCCCTGTATTTTGTAACAGTATGGACCACGTCCATTTGTAACAGACATGTCTTGTCTTGCGCCTAGTGAAGTGAATGAAAACATAGAATTGTAACGCCTTATATTCTCAATGAATGCTTTTCTTTTAGGATGGTTTCCAGTAATAAGATTTATCAACAATTCTGGAGGTTCACTTGCTTCATTACCTAATTTTACTTTCCCTCTGCCACAACACATTGAATATTCATTTGTTGTTTTATGTGTCTGTCCTACCATACTCTTGGCATGCCATAGTAACGCACCACATGCTTCACACGGAAATATCGGATCCCCATGCTCAATGTACTCTGGTAAAAAAACATATTGTAATCATTAACGTTACAATTAAGTTGTTACTTACTTATACAGGTTAGAATTGAGTTATTATTTTAATATTGTATGAAGTGTTTGTACCATTTGAGATTCCAATGAATGAATCTTTTTTTCAGGCATTCAGTGTTTTCCGTCTTCCTTGTAATAATTTATCTTTAAGCCTGTCAGATTTCCTCTTACTACATTGGCTTCCAAATGGATTGTACTCAATATCACCAGGTCTTAATGTTGTGGTTTGAACAACACTATCTTCATTGGTTTTTTTCTTTGGAGGTCGTCCTCTTCGTCAAGGTGTTAAATTTATTTGTGAGTACGAAACGGAGTTATACTATTGATTCTATTTGTATATCTTATTTGATACTTACTTGGTACATCTTCATAAAGTCTTGGTCGTCTACGTGGTCTGGGTGTTTTTACATCTTTCTTTTGGTGATGTCTTCCAGGACGTTGGCGTGAGAAGTCAGTATCAACATTGTGTGAGACATTAGCAGATGGATTTTGTGTGGCTGTATTAGACATGATAAGGTATGCAAATTACAAAAAATTTCAATGAAAATATTTGATGATATGGTGTTTTATTTTTTCTTCATTCCAATATTTTTTATACTTAAAACTGTATTTTTTTTTATATGATTTGATAGTATATATCATTAATTAAGATGTGATAATCTGTAAATGTATTTGAATATGATTTGATAGTATATATCATTAATTAAGATGTAATAATCTGTAAAGGTATATAGGTTAATATTTCATAGTTATCTTGTTTATATAATAACAATTTTCTAAATTAATGCACAAAATATTGTTTTTTTTTTGTCACTTTAGTTCCTTTCTTCTAGACTGTTGATAATTATTATGTATTTATCCAATAATTGTTTAGATGTTAGGTACCTTATGTGCTAGACCATTGTGGAAAAGCTTTCCTGTAACATGAAGCTTCGATGGAATCACTCAACCGGTACCAATGCAAGGTTGTTTATCTACTGTGTTATCAAATACCTGTTTTGTAACAATTGGAAAAAAAATAAATTAATTACAGGTTAAGCCTGAATAATAAGCTATCTAATATGACTATCCAAGGGGCGGGCATGCTTTGTGATTTTCCCTTTAACGTATTAATTTCGAATAATGTGACAAATGTATATGAAGGTGGTATTTGTGTGCAGATAATGTGTTAGGAAGTTATTATTAATCGTTAATTATATGTGTTTAGTTTTATATATGAATATTTGTTATGATTTGTAGGTAACACGTTCATTGATCCCAACGTCATAAGAACTTAGGAACACCTTTCCAAATTCTTTCATGGAAGTAGGTCATTCCCGCTCTCATCTCATCAACCCTGTAACAAAGCATACACCCATAAGTCCCACATCCCCAACATGTACAAATAATAGTTATAAAGCCTGTAGTGTACTATTTTAGTTACATAATAGATGTAAAAATATTTATTTGTGTTTTTTAAAGAAAGTCGTTGTTTATAAATCACTGGCCAACATCCCCTTATACGTGAAGCTTTAAGTATATAACTGATATTAGGAATCAGGTGAAGAGAAATACAATTTTAAGTCTATATACAATGTAAACCTCCAACCACGACATTAGAAACAGATCCAACCATCAAAAATCAAAATCCTGAACATAATCTATTTTAAAAAAATAGTACATATTAGTTGCCGAGGTTGGCCGAGGCAATGACGACCGAGGTAATGGTGGCCTAGACAATCGTGATCTATGCACTGGTGCTTTCAATATAAGTATTATGACTTGAATGATTTATGCTAGGGAAAAATGTTCAACATAGATAATCAATAATACTATTCGTCTAAAAATAAAAAAAAACAATCATATGAGGATAACATTTTTAAAACAAAAATGTATGATAATGTTTAAAACTTAGTATTTAAAATCTTAAATGAAATTGAGATGCTTCATCAAAATTCATCATCACTATCATCAGCATCAGTTGTTTCATAATCTGTTGTGTTATCATTAATGAAGCCCGATAGATCATCGCCAGAACTCACTGATCTGATACTATATGCATCCGAATCAACTTCCCAAGCCTCGTCTTCAATGTAGTTATTGCAACTTTGTTTTCCGTTTACTTTTCCGTCAATATCAACCATCTCATCAAACATGTCTTCGTCACTTAGGTTATGTTTCTCCAACTCTTCTCGATCATGTTCTTCATCGAGCATAGTATATTTGTAATCACCTTGTTTTTTTAAAATATGAATTAGTACGTTTAATGGTTTTTTATTATTGAATAAGTAATTATACAAAAAAAATAATCAAACGTTAACAAATAATTGAATAAAAAAAAACCTGTTGATGAGTCTTCAATAATATCTTCATCTGGAATAATATATTTGGGTTTATACTCCTTTAGATCATAGAAAGGTTCATCTAGATCATTCACATTAATCCAAACCCCATCTTTAGGAATTGCATTAGTTCTAAAATCCTCATCATCTGTATCCTCGTCAAAGAGAATATATTCTTGTTTCTTTGATGAAACAGATTGGTCTGTTCTTTTGGCACGTTTAAAAGTTATTGGTGCATCTTCATCAGATATTTTCATGCAAAATAAAAAAAAATAAAATAAAAAAATAAAAAAAAGAAAAAAAAGTACATATCATCAAAACATAATTTAGGTTATTTAATTAATGCAAAACAATTGAAAATCTTACCAACAATTTGTTTTCTTTATTATGATTTAAATCTTTTATGTCTTTTTTTTTTATTGGTGTCCTCATCATCTGATGAAGTTAGATCAATGATTTGTTTCTTCCTCATGGCTGGAGATTTCTTTTCATCATCTGATGATATAATCTCAATAGTATTTGCGTTGCAAATTTTGTTGTTTTTACAGAGTCTTCGACGTTTATTTGACAAGTTATTAGGCTGCACATATCACAAACTTTTAAACATGTTTTCTGACATAGATATTGTATAAACTTGGTAGATTGTGAATGTATAAGAAGTTAATAAAATAGAATAATTAGTAAAAGGACTAAATATTATGGAAACAATTCATAGGATTAAAAGGAATAAAACTTGACAAAAGAATTAATTATGTAGTTAAGGATGAGAAAATCCCAAGAGCACTAATGGTTTGGTTGTGTTTGTGTAAGGTACAGCTTTATGCTGAGGTCAGGGGTTCGACCCTTGTTGATATTTTTTCCAAGTTTATTTATTTAGTTTTTTTTATTCACATTATATTTTGTAACTTAATTTTTCATTATAAAACTATGTAGAACTTAAAAACAGCATGTTTTTGGGGGAATTACATCTTTCTAGAGCATAAGCATTCTGTGTAAAACATTTAAAAACACACAAGCAAATACCTCTAATCATCTAGAAAATCAAATAGCAATAGAACTATTTTATTTACCAAAAATAACTACAACTAATCTGAAACATAGTAAAATCACGTACGACTTCATTATCGGAAATTACAATGGTTTCTTGTATTGAAGTCAAGTTGGTTTTAGTGGAAGAGTTGGTATCAAGTCTGTGTTTTCTGGATTTCTACAAAAAAAAAATAACAAATACACTAATTGTTATAATATGTACCAAAAGATTTATAATGTACATGAACATATGCGTATATTATACTTTGAATATTGAAAAGTCATAATGTAATTAAAAAAATAAGAATACCTTCATGGAGTTTCGATTTCTCATTATTGTGATAAATTAATGTGATGGGAACTAACCAAACTGATTATTGAATAACCGAGATTGTGTACCTATATTTATAGATGTTTTTCATCTATATTAATTAGGAAAATATACATATAGATTGATATTACGAATTAAGATTTGTTCTAGACTTGGGAATTCGATATATTAAAGGAATGGATATATCTTATATCGGATTTAAAAATCTTACAATAAAAAAAATTTTAAAATATAAATTTGTAAAATATAATATTTTTAATATTTGTGTTTACAAATTGGTTTGAGTTAATTTTCTTTAGGTTGTAATCTATTTTTTTTATAATGTATAAACATATTTATAAAAACATGTAACGAATTTAAGTCTCTTATAAATTTAGGTTATAGATATACTAAAGTATTGGATATATCATTTTTAATATTTGTAAATTATCTAAATTATAATTTATAAAATCATATTAGTGTTAGTTGGAGTATTTTAAATTGATTTATTTACTAATTGATTTATCATTTATTTTTATTTTGTTTAAAGTATCAAATATCGGATTAATATTAGTATAAATTATGCATTTCAACAAATTACTTGAAAGATAAATATAAAGTCAATAAATTACTTTAAAAACATAAATAAAAAGTCTTAATATTACTGAAATTAAAATTAAAATACATAAAAACTTAAATTAAAACAAATCTACAAATCTTCAAATTTAAATGCTAAATGAAGTTGATCATAATCATATGTTTCAAGTAGTTCATCTTCAACTTCATTGGCATCCAAAGCAGGTTCAATGGATGGTTTCATTTTTTTATTTTTTTTTTTTTTGATCTCCTATGATCCCTAACTTCTTTCATAAGTTCTTTGTGTTTCTTCCTCTCCTCTTTTATTTGTTTTTTTTTTCTTTTCTTTTTTCTCCTATTTCTCTTCCCATTTGCGTTTTTTTGCTGCTTGTTTTTTAGCCTGTAGCCAATCATACACAGCAGCAATGGACTCTTCACTACCCTGGACATGATTATCTTGAACTACATCTGCATGCATGTTAAATAACTATTTAAAAAACATATAAATAGTTTAGGTTAAATAAAAAATAGATTTAAAACATTGATTTTTCAGTACCTAAGATCTCTGCAACTTGAGCAATATCTTGATTGGCAGCCATGGATTTTTTTAAGAGAGAAGGTAGGTATGTGAAACGGAAAACCAAAATTGTGATAATGTTTGTGGGGAGATGGAATGTAATCACTATGTCATGTATTTATCTAAAAAAAATGGAAGACAAAAGGGTTAGCATTAATTAGGATTTTATTATAGGAATAGCGTGTTTAGTTTTTAGGAAATTGTGTGTACAAAATTAAAATCACGTAATCTATTTAAATATGTATTAGATTCGATTTATTAATTTAAAGGTTTTGAAAATACATGATAAGAATAACCTGTTATACTATAACATTTTAAACATAGCCTGAATATATGGAGTATAAAGATATGAATTATAGTTATAGATTAACATGGAAAATTGATTTAAATTGATTTGTGAACTATAAATATTAGAGATACTACATTGTTTCATTATTTATAGCTTATAATAACAGTTAAAATTTTAAAAAATCCGACAGGCGTTTATATATTAGACACGCTTTATTAATTTAAAGGTTTTGAAAATATATGATAAGAATAAGCTGTTATACTATATCATTTTAAACATAGTTATTTTAGCCTCAATATACGGAGTATAAAGATATTAATTATAGTTAAACATAAACATGGAAAATTGATGTAATTTGATTTGTGAACTATAAATATTAGAAATACTACATTGTTTCATTATTTATAGCTTATAATAGCAGTAAAAATTTTTTAAAATGCTACAGGTGTTTTACATCTTTCATTAGATCAAATACTACTATTGGGTCGTGAATATTTTACTTAATTAACACAATCAAATAAACAACATAAGATTGTTTCGCCAAAAAAACATCGTCCGTCAACTTATCAAATAAACCAACATGATTAAAAGTATTCTTTACTAATACACTTTGCTCAATTAAGAATACTAAAAGTAATCATGGAAGATGAAAACAAACCTCACAAACAAATAGTATTACGTAAAAATGCAATTGATAAACGTATAGTAAAAATTATGTGTGATGCAGGGTCATGATTATGAAGTCAAAATCATTATCAGCTATAACACTTGCATACTTTTTAAGGTTACGTCAATGAATAAATCATATTTACTCATGCACAAAACTTGATATTTAATCATAAACATACATGTTATGTTCATCCTAGTGTTAAAACAAAGTAACAATTAAAATTAAAATATTGTATGGGCTTCTACTATTGGGCTTTAAACAAAAACATTTTTCTGTACAAAATTTTAAAAAATACCATAAAAGCATAGTTAACAGCATATTATTATGTTATTCAAACATTGGTGACTAATAAATATTTTTTAAAATGTAAGTTTATATTCAATAATAATAATATATTTAAAACTAAATAAAACCATTATATAAATATTAATCCTATAAAAGACAAAATATTTATTAAATGTGAAAAGGTTTATTTAAATATGAAATAAAATTCATCTTAATATGGCCAAACAAAATTAAATCCATGAAATTCGAAAATCTGACATCCTTGTCGACATTCATTGACACCATCTTCTTATTTGATTGTTTGGTATTCTCCTGTTCTTCTTCATGAGATGATTCGTCAAACAAACTACGATCTCTTTTCCTACGATGAGTCTCTTCAGTTGAATGTCCAGCACAATTTGTAGCACCATTAGTAATTGTGTCTTCTACCTGTGTTTATTGATAAATAAATTAATATGCTAACTTTTTTTAAACATCTAACAAAATTTATAAACAAGCAAATTGAAATTTTAAGTTACCTCATTAATAGATATACTTTTGTTTGACAATTCATCATGCACATTATTTGAACCCTATAGAAAAATATTTTGAAGTTATATTTATTGTAAAATATACATGTTAATATACTTAATAAGGTAACTCATAATACCTCATTCACATTGACAGATGACGAAGGACAATCATGACCAACATTTTCCTTTATAACATTTAAATCAGTTTCCTGCGTAGTTTAATATGAGTTAGTTAAGTACACTATTTTTTTTCAAAATATGGACATATGACTAAACAAACATGATAAACATTTTTAAGTTACCTTGTCGTTATCAATTGAAGCATTTTTTAAAACATCGCCATCTTCATCTGTATTGAAACCTTCTTCAGAGACTAATGAATCATTTTCATCATCTTCTAATTCATATTCATCATCTTCTAAATTCTCATCATCAATCTACATTAATTTAAAATAAAAATTAGCTTCATTATAAAATTGTATATTGTCTACTTATTTAAACAAATAAACTATATAAAAATTTATGTAGCATTATCAATATCAAACCTCATTATCCAAGAACCCCATCTTGAAGTAGTTGATTGTATCAACATCTTCAGTCACTTTTTCTGCACGGTATATGTAGCTATTATTGTTGTGGTTAAACTCGGAATACAATATCTTGAAAAGATATTGTTTCCCAATAATCTGATTAAGTTCATCAGGGAAATATTGGTCTGTATCCATTCCATGTTCTTCCATGATTTCCCATGCAGTCAAATCAGTCATTTTATGAACATTGTTGTCGAAAATGACAACTTGTGCAGTTCCGCTCTCATCAACTATACGAACAATTATTTTGAACCTACATATGAATTTGAAAATTTTAAAATGCTTAAAACCTTTTATTTATTTAAATCTTTCAACCTATAAATTAAAAAGATTTATTTTTATACCTAGAAGCAATGGCGTATGTTTCTTCATGTTTTTTACAGTACCACAATTGTTTCTTGTTCCGTGAACTTGTTCCTGTGTTGGATGAAATAGTTGTGACTCTAGAATTGCATGCCTTGCAAGCTGTATAAGCTCACCCACTTTCATATTGTATGCTATGTACTCTATCATAAACAACACAATATGTTTTCTGCAGTATTTAATTAAACATTTGTGAAAAATTAAATAAATAACTTATTTAAATTATTTTGTATACATAAAAATATAACAATTTAAAATATATTTAATGTAATTTAAAATTTAAAGACTAAAAAATAACAAAATATAAGTTGTTACTTTCTTACCGGTTCTATGCTACGAATCATGCCAACCATTCTCTTTAAACAACCTTGCATACATTCAGAAAGTGTAACAACATGCATATCCTGTGTGTACGATTGAATACGAAAATCATTTGCTTCAAAGCCTTCTTGTGCTTCATAACTGAAAAATGTAAATATTAACGTCACTTTTATATTTACATAAAATAACATATACATTGATAAAATTAAATATACGGTGTTATAAAAAATTACTTCTCTTGGAAGGAAATTAACTGAGGGATTTTCCTGTTAATATAGATCTTTGAATCAAATAGAGCATTATGTATTGCTGGTTTATCTGTAGTATTTAAAATATAAAAAATTATATAATTTCAGAAAGTACATACATTGTAATTCAAATTATTCAACATAAATAGGAATTTTAAAGACTTACTATCCCAATATTTAACTTTTCCAAACATGAAAAGAATGTCTAAATGGCCAATATCATCTAATTTCCGTTCGTATTCATCCCACATGTGTGCCCAATTATCCCAAAATGTACAATCAAGCCTGTAAGATCTGCATAAAATTCAACAATATAATTATATGTATGTAAATTTGATTATTAAAAAACTATGTAAACATATATTACTCACTCTGCATCTTCAATAACAACAGTTCTTCGAACTTTTGGTCCTCCAGCACTGTTTACAGTAACATTATTACCAATTTCGACAACTGTACCAATTACATCTGCAAATAAATCATCAAACTGTCAAATCAATATAAAAATGGTTTCAAATAATTTTGTGGCCAATTTAACAGATATAAACATACCAACACAATCATGTTCATGATACTCATTGTTGGTGTCTAAAATGCTTGTAAATGGTTCATTTTTGAAACCAACAATGTTGTCGTCAATTTGTTCTATTCTTGTTACTTGAGTTCCTTTATAAAACGAAATTTTCCATCTATTTGGCAACAACGGTAACCTTCCACTGTTTTCTGCCACACCAAAATCAGATATGATATAGCATTGACCCTCTTGGATAAGTGGTTCAAACTTAAACATCAATTCTTTCTTGATATAAATCTGTATTCGATTTCCCTGAGTTACAAAAATATTACAAATAAATTATGTTATCAAAGCGGGGAAAAATATAATATGACACTCATTGTAAAAGAAAACTTACATCTACATCCTGAAAAACACAATTCAAACTGTAAGGATCATGTTCTTCATGGAGTTTGTGAGAATGCCACAGAGATATGCATCTTCCTTTAATAGCCATGCTATTGGACATTGGACTGAGATGTTTAATGGCAGTAATAGTTCGATCCTTTATCACAGGTGATGATTGAAAAATTTGAGATAAAGAAGTCTGTTTCGATGATGGCCTGTCTAATTGTAACATTCAGCTCTGCTGTTTCTTTTTGGTGGTTCATAACTTTTACATGTTCATTAAACAACATATCATAAGTAAATAATGCATATATAAAACACTATACATACTTCTATTTTAAATGAACCATACATCTGAAACTATCACCAGATTTAAAAGAAGATGTTTGATATCCAAAATTCTCTTTAGTTTTTTTATTCCCTATTAATAAACATTATACAAATTATATATTAATAAACAGTAGACTAAACAATATCATAATTATACTATTTTATAACATTGTTACCTTTTCCAACCCCTCTTAAATTTAAACAATGAGACCTAGCTTTTTGTAGAGGTGTATCACTTTCATACATTAACGTATCTGTCACATTAAATACATAAACAGATTTAATTATATAAACCAATACAACAAATAGTATACATACTTTTAATAAAAAAAAAATTAATATTAATCGTAACCTTTTTAATATTACCTGTAGCTGGAACCCTTGGATCTTTTCTCCTGTTTTGAATGTAAGACATTCTTTCTGATTCTATAATTCACATTAATTGACCATAACAAAATATATCAATATACTAATAAAGTTAGTTTTAAAGAGTAAATAAAATATATGTTATAACACAAACATACAATATAAAAATTTTACCTTTCTGTATCCATCCTAAATTCATAGAATGAGACCTAGAATTTGCTAAAGGAGTATCACTTTCAACCATTAATGCATCTGCCAAATCAAATACATAATCAGATTATATTTGCCAAAACATTATAATAAAAATGAATAACAATAAATAAACAATTGATAAATTACCTTTAGAACTTTCTTTATCGGCCGGTTGATACATCTTCTTTGTTGCACAATCTGTCAAATTAAATACATAATCATATTAGATTTTCCAAAACATTATTCTAAAAAAAAATAACAAAAAAAAAAATAACAATGAATAAATTACCTTCAGAACTTTCTTTGTCAGTCGGTTTATACATACTACTTGTTCCACAATCTAATTTTTTAGATATACTTCTTCCTATAAATTAATTGTAATATTAATATACACACTAAATACATAATATTAAAACTATATTAAAATTAAACAAAAATACCTCTTGTGAAACTTGTTGAATTCAAATTTTTATTCTTACAACTTCTTCCTGGTGTATCACATTCAATCATGAAATCTTTTGTAATTGTACTTTTACTAACACTACTTTCACTTTTACTAACACTACTTTCATCTGCATGTTGGTTATCTGAATAAAATAAAATAAGAAAACACATAAAACATATACTTCATGTTATATATTCAGTTTTAATAATGGTAAATTATTTTTTCAATTAATAAATAAATATACAAAACAAAAAACTTAACCTGTAGAGTTTGATAAAACCTCATTGTTTGAGTGGTCATCTGCTTTTGCAATAAACATAATATTATATTGTTAATACTTTAACAATAGCCTTTGTTATTTAATAAAACTTCATAATAATATATGATTAATAGATAATGTAAAAATAACCTGCAGAATCAACATTGGTATTCTTGATAATCTGGTTACTTATTCCTGAAAAGTAGATTTAACATAAGATATTCATAAAACATGAATCATAATAATAATAATAATAATAATAATAAAGAACAATCATATAATAACTACTTTTAAATTTATATATATTTGTTAAAAAAAATGTACCTGATGAAACCATTGTTGAGATTTGGCTTTTAGTTTTCCTTGTTGCTATAAAATCATCAAAATTAAAAATATACATAATGTTATTACAATCAATAACTAAAGTTAGCTATTATAAACTTGTTAATAATATATAAACCTGGTTTCTGAATTCCAGCAACTGTTTGAACACCTTCAGATGTTTTCCTACTGTTGGATCTTGAAAGCCTAAGCGACTGTCTTGTGGCTGCATCGTTGAATATAATACAATGAATCAACGTTACTTTATGAATACATGCGGTTCCTATAATACGATATATATAGTAAAAAATTAGGGTTACAAAATAAAGATTTATATGATATTGACAAAAGATATATCATAATAATTTACTTATCATAAAACTTAATTTACAACACAACAATATTTACCTTTTAAACTAACGTATAATAAGCATGCATGCATATCAGTAAATAAATAAATAACCATGCAAATCAGTAAAAAATTTAAAATACACAAATCTTACTTATATTATTTATAATCCTTGGCTGAACCAATGACAACAATAAAAATATGTTGGTTCAGTGGTTAACCTTCCATATAATATATAGGTCTTGAGTTCGAATAAAGGTACGTATTTTTTGATAAAAATTACATGGCCGAATATTTTCAAATATAAACGATGACATGGCACAGAATACTGATGACTTGGAACTCAAAACCTGACGACTGGGCATTGACCATGCTTATTTGGCATTAAATGGTCAAACGTCTCCTGTTATATATATATATATATATATATATATATATATATATATATATATATATATATATATATATATATATATATATATATATATATATAGGGAGACTTTCTTACGAAAACCATTTTATCTGCGAGAACTGAGAGAACCACCAAAAACATACATGCACACCTTTTAAAATAAAATAAAAATACATGCAAATCATTAATAATCGTAAGTATCCACCTATATTCTTCAATATCATCATGAACTCATCCTCTTTTTTCACAAAAACCTTACACACGGCCGCAATATTGTCATTGCACGCCTTATAAGAACATACATGCACGCCTTCAAAGAAAAATTTTGTATTTCCAATTTCTTATCAAATTCTTTAGAACAACTATGTTTTTTTAAAAAACATATATGTTGTTTTTAGAACATATGTACAAAAATACAATTATTGAAGGCGTGCATGTATATTATTGGTGGTTCTCTCAGTTCTCGCAGATAAGATGGTTCTCGTAAGAAAGTCTCTCTCTCTCTCTATATATATATATATATAATTTGAATTTGGTTTCGATTCAGTTTTTGACTTTGCCAAAACCATAACCGAACCGAAAATCGACCATTTAATTCGGTTCGGTTACAAATTCGATTTGATTTTTTCAGCTTGATTCAGTTTTGGTTTTTTGTATTCGTGGGTGAAACCAGAATTCTGCACACTCCTAATCAAACTTTGACCATGCATATTCTCTATAATTGAAGATGTGGTTCATACCCACTTGTTAAATTAGATTCTTCCAACAAGTTGATACTGAGTTGCTTCAAGTTGCCAACTTGCTTACACTAGCAAATTGCAAAGTTTTTGCCTATAAATAACCTTCTTATTTAGAGTTACAGACACACCAAAATAACACATAAGTATTTCTTGTAGTATTCTTAGTTTCCTCCTATCTAGTTGTAGTTTGTAGTATGTTTCTAGCGTTTAAAAATATATAAGTTTGTTGGTGTTTCATTCTAAGGTTTTTTTCATATTGTTTAATTTTCAATAAGCTAGTTTAAGGTATAGTTGTGGTGCTTAAACATTCACACTCTTTACTTAGTCGGTAGAATATTTTCGCGATTATTCCACAACATCTGTTTTACCTAAAAGTCTTATTTCTCTTGTCGCATGTAATTTTTTATTTTATTTTATTTTTTTCCATTCAATAGTATTACAGTAACACTATCACCATTGATCACCAACAAGGACATGTATTTTGTAACATTTATCTTTATATACATTGTCCTCCGTACATATATACATGTTTATACAAGCATGCAAAATAACCAAAAACATATTATACCATGCTTAATTTTCTATCTATAAATGTTGAATTGACCGTTCGAGGATGAATCCTGCGGCTTTGGCATCGCGTCACTTTTGACCGGTTACCTTAACATGTACAACAACATACTTCCACCATCAAGACCAGCAAAGTACCGTACCCCAGCCTCTTAGGATGGCGATGAGTGGCTCAATCTACCATCAAGACCAGCAAAGTTTTGGAGAACAATCAACAAAGACATTGTTTTATTGCAAACTAAATCTATATTGCATCATACTATCTTATAAAGCATTTAGGTCTTCTAAAAAAAGAAATACTTAAAATTAAGCATTGCAAGTTCTTAAGCTAAAAATACAACTAATTAAAACATATTTTTTAACATTAAATACAATTACAAGTTCTTAAACTAAAAATACAACTAATTAAAACACATTTTCTAACACTAAATATAATCTTTAAATAGAAATACTTAAAATTCGGCATTACAAGTTTTTAAGCTAAAATTACAACTAATTAAAACATATTCACTAACATTAATAAAACTGGTCAATAAATACAATTAATGCAGTTATTAAAACACCCCTTACATAAAAAATACAAATCAAGCATATTGTACAACCAACTTAAACACAATTCCTACATTAAATGTCACTAATACAAATAATAAAGCACATTATATAAATATTCAAGCCTGAATGAGCAACAGGTCAAATGGGCTCGAGCCTGAATGGGCATGGGCCAAACGGGCTCGATCCCGAACGAGCACGGGCCAACGGGCTCGAACCCGAAATATTTACAACTCTTAGCTATCACTTTTTCCTTTTAATGTCGTTAACATTTATTTTAGGGTACCCGCCGCTGCAACGCGCGGGTACCCTACTATATAACATAATAGAGGGATGACTCTCTCTCCAAATTTTAAGACTTACAAGAAAATAAGTATAGTGTACACCACTTTAATACACATAATTTACACTTATAATAAAATAAGCATAGTGTACAACACTTTAATGCACATATTAAAAAATAATACTACCTCCGTCTCAAAATTATTGTCCACGATTCCTTTTTAGGATGTCTCAAAATAATTGTCCACTTTCCTTTTTAAGTAAAAACTAGAGAATATATTGAGAGAATATTCTTATTGAGTGGTTGAGATTTATAAGGGTCCCATTTTTATTAAACTTTGCAACTTCTCTCTCATTACAATTAATTTGAGACGGAGGGAATAATAATAATAATAATAATAATAATAATAATAATAATAATAATGTTATTTAATGTAATCAATTAATTAACTAATCAATAAATACAATTAATACAGTTATTAAAACACCCTTTACATAAGAAATACGAATTATCAAGCATATTGTACAACCAAATTAAACACAATTTACGTATTAAATGTCACTAATACAAATAATAAAGCGCATAATACAAATATTCAAGACAGAACGGGCAACGGGTCAAATGGGCTTGAGCCCAAACGAGCGCGGGCCAAACGGGCTCGAGCCCGAACGGGCACGGGAAAACGAAAATCTTGATATCCGTAAATTTAATGTCAAAAAAATAATAATAAACTAAAATACATGATTTACTGATTTTATTTCAGGATACCCGCCGCCGCAATGCGTGGATACCCTGCTAGTACAAGCGGAAAACTTTCTTTAAACTTTGAAAGTAGTAATATGAAAACTTAAAACATGAACAAAAATTGATGTGTGAATATATATGTATGCGATATACACTAGAATACAGAGGCTGTATACAAAATCAATTACAAAAAGAATGTGACTAACAACATATGCTACAAGTAAGGAGGTAATCTATCCACCAACTGATCATTATACACACACCATAAAAGAATATCACCTACCAAACATCATTTCTTCCTGCATTCGGTAAACTCATTCTAGAAATAAGACGATTGATCATGAAGCACATTTAACTGAGCCAGAATCCCAGCAGCCAATGACTTAGTTCTGTTGTTTCCCCTCTGAGTCAGCTCAACTAACGGCATCTGAGCCAAACTTCCATATGTTTGCTTTAAATCCAACAAACGAAATATTCTTTCCAATGCTCCGAGTACTTTTTCCTGTAAAGTCGACGAATTGCTATTAAGTAACTTTATCATCGGATGCATAGCATTAGCTTCTGCAAGCACTTTAGACCCGTTTTGTAGTCTCTCGGCTTCAACTAAAGTCAACAATGCATCTAAAGAAGCTTCACAAACATCATAATCAGGATCACTCAAAAGTGTCACTAACGGTGACACTGCATCGGCCTCCACTATACAAAAAGATGATTCAATGGTACAGATTCCTTGATGAACACGGCACACGGATTCTAGTTGAGATGAAAAACACTTGAACAGTCCCCCTAAAGGCCTTGGGATAGGGCGGCTTAACTCGAATGAGGTTTTAGAGAGTTGACCAAGACAAATGCAAGATCTTTTTTTAGTCAGACTTGTTCCTATTTCTAAAAACTGAACCAGTAACGGGATGACACCATTGGAAGCTACTTTCTTTTGTGAGTTTTGGTTTGTGGGGATGGTGAAATGACGAATTGAACCAACAGCATTTTCTATTAATTGGTTCTTTTGGGGGCCGTTACGCATTTCTTTATGAAGACATTGGCATATAACTGGCAAGCCATCTGCTTCCAATAATGAATCAGTGAGTTGAGATGACTGTGTGAGGTTTGAGATGACACCCATAGCAGAAGCAATCTCTTCTGTATCACTTGAAGAGCTGATTATATTTATTAATGTCTCGATTGATTCAAGACCCATGCGGTCTATGATCTCTTTGTCATCGCCATCTTCTGTTAAACAGCAGAACAACTTCACAGCATTTGCTCTAACTTTTGGATCATCTTTCTTGCACAAAAGCATCAGCGCTTGTTCATGTTCTGAGTTCTGAAAAATAAAATAAACAGAACTAAGAAAAAAAAAATAAACAGAACTCTGAAAAAAAAATAGAAAGGTAACCAATGTTCGTCCAATATTTATATTGGGCAACCTTATTTTTCGCTAGAAGAAACCATTAAACAAATTTCAAAATTTTGATTGTAGGTGCTTTGACCAATAACCTCACCAGTCATATGATGGCGTGCATGTTAGGTTATGTTAAACAGAAAAAAGGGTTTTTCTTTTTTCTTTTTTTTTTTTTTTTTTTTTTCCTGAACTACTAACTAAAGTTTTTATATGTGCCTAGTCATTGTGCTTATTTTGTACAACTGACTTATTAAAAGATGGTTTTCTATTCTTTTGGGTCATTTCTTAGCCCGTATTCTCAACATTTTAATAATCATATAAAACTTAACATTATACATAAATCTAGCATGTCTATCCATTTATTCAACAATCTTGAATAAAAATCATCATTTTGAAAGCCGGTTTTAAGGGGGTTTTTTGTCTACAAAATGACTCAAACAGGACACAAAGCCATCTTTTGATGATTTGGACAAAATGTAAGTATTAGGACTGCAACAAGGCACATAAACATAAACATAAACATAATAAACATAAACATAATAAACGTAAACGCAATAGCAACAGCAACAGCAACAGCAACAGCAACAGCAACAGCAACAGCAACAGCAACAGCAACAGAGTAATAGTAACACTAATAACAATAACAATAGTAACAATAACAATAACAATAACAATAACAATAATAATAATAATAATAACAACAATAATAATAATAATAATAATAATAATAAACGTAAACATAATAAACATAAACATAATAAACGCAAACGCAATAGCAATAGCAATAGCAATAGCAATAGCAAACGCAATAGCAATAGCAACAGCAAACGCAACAGCAACAGCAACAGCAACAGAGTAATAGTAACACTAATAACAATAACAATAGTAACAATAACAATAACAATAACAATAACAATAACAATAACAATAATAATAATAATAATAATAATAATAATAATAATAATAACAACAACAACAATAATAATAATAACAACAATAATAATAACAATAATAATAATAAAAATAATAATAATAACAATAATAACAACAATAATAACAATAACAATAATAATAACAATAACAATAACAATAACAATAATAATAATAATAATAATAATAATAATAATAATAATAATAATAATAATAATAAATAAATAAATAAAATAAATAAATAAATAAATTTTTTTTTAACATAGATGCTTTTCCAGCTTAAAACAAGTTGGTTGCCCAAAATTAGAGATCATATCAAAATTTGGTTACACTTCTATGCACGCAAATCAAAACTGAGGTTAGAGAATGATAAGCTTACCTGTCTCAACTTTGCTTTCACAGTAGAAGCTAAGGGAGAATGGCACATGGCATAAAATGAACGAAGCAAGCTTTCTTGAACCGAAGGCCGTGTACAGCTAATGAAAGAAAAAAGACTATCGATATCCCCATCAGATTCAAATAATGAAACACCTGTTTCATTATTATTCTGTGTCCTGGTTGATACAGCAAGATGCATGATTATAGCTGCTACCTTGTCTTGTAAACTAGGAGATGATGTGTGATTGCACAGAAGATTGACCAACGGGTTGACTGAACCTTGTTTTATCATTTGTATGCTGTTTTTTTGTAAGCTTGAGAGGTTAGAAAGTGCTTTAGCTGCTGCTTCCTTCATCCTAGGATTGCCATGTGAGACCAAGTTAAGCAGTGAATCTAATGCACCTAATTCAAATAGAGACGACTTGTTGTGATCTGTTAACTCCATTTCCGCCAATGTGTTCACCATGCTCATCTTCACATCATCTGAGCCTGCCAAAAAAGTCTATAATCTCATGTCTGTAACTAATAATCATGTAGCATTTGGTATGATAGTATCACAGAATGAAAGAAATGGTCCAGCATTTACTAGAAAATGTTATTGAAAATATTAGTCTTTTTATTAAATCAGTTAACCCAAAAAAACTAAAAATTGCTTTATTATTGTCATTTTGTTTGAGGTCTTGATAAGCTTTTAATAGATTAAAATTTTTAATTGATTGTACAAAGAAAACTCAGTAACCTTATTATAAACAAACTAGCTGGGTACCCGCGCGTTGCAGCGGCGGGTACCCTGAAATATTTTTTTTTCGATGAATAATGTATTTTAGTTTATTATGTTCTTTTTGACAATAAATTTACGGATATCAAGAATTTCGTATAGCCCGTGCCCGTTCGGGCTCGAACCCGTTGGCCCGTGCCTGTTCGGGCTCGTGCCTGTTCGGGCTCGAGCCCGTTTGGGCTCAAGCCCATTTGGCCCGTTGCCCATTCGGCTTGAATATTTGTATAATGTGCTTTATTATTTGTAGTAGTGAAATTTAATGCAGGAATTGTGTTTAATTTGGTTGTACAATATCCTTAATAATTTGTATTTCTTATGTAAGAGGTGTTTTAATAACTTTATTAATTGTATTTATTGACAAATTAAATTGATTACACTAAATAGCATTAATGTGGTGTTTTGTTGTACAGTATGCTTCTTGTCTTGTTCGTTTGAAAATCATAAACATTGTGAGGAATTGGAAATTATTAATGTATGTTTTGCAGATGATCTCTTTATTTTTGCTCGGGGTGATGTGGAATCAGCTAGAGTTATTCTGGAATCCCTTGATGAATTCAAATTGGTCTCGGGTTTGGTGCCTAGCATCCCAAAAAGCACAGCATTCTTCTGTAATGTTTTGAATCATGTTAAGATTGTCATTCTTAACATTATGCCCTTTTCTGAAGGGGAGCTCCCTGTTAAGTATCTTGGCGTTCCTCTAATTTCTTGTAGACTCCTAAACAAGGATTGCAAAGTTCTTGTGGAAAAGGCTCGTAATCGTATCGGGGATTGGAAAAACAAGTCTTTGTCCTTTGCGGGTAGACTGCAACTTTGCAAGTCCGTCATCTCTTCTATGCAAATCTATTGGGCATCCGTTCTTGTCATCCCAAAGGGCATTATTAGTGATATTCAACAGCTCATTAGAGGGTTTCTTTGGTGTAATGGTGAGTTTAAGCATGGAAAAGCTAAGGTTGCTTGGGATCATATTTGTCTTCCCAAACGAGAAGGGGGGTTAGGTTTACGTAGTCTTGAGGTTTTTAACCTTGCGCTAATGACTACCCATATATGGAATATCGTCTCTAATAAAGAATCGCTTTGGGTTCGTTGGATTCACACGTATAAACTTAAAGGACGCTCCTTATGGGACATCCAACCTAAAGCAGATATGAGTTGGGGATGGCGAAAAATCCTCCAACTTCGTGAGCACGTGAAGGGTTTCTTTTGGTTTCAGCTTGAAAATGGTTTGAAGGCATCTGCTTGGTATGACGTGTGGTGTTCTTATTGTCCCCTTATTCGCTACCTATCTCCAAGAGACATTAATAGGGAGGGTTATTCCATCCAATCACGTGTTGCAGACTTGGTTTTGAATGGGGCCTGGAATTGGCCTCATGAATGGCTCTTGAAAGCTCCGGATTTAGGCCTTATTCCAACCCCTTCCCTTGATGGCTCTCGCCAAGATTATATGCGATGGCGTGATAGAAATGGTAACTTGACTGAGTTTTCAGTTAAAAGTGCTTGGGAGGCTATTCGTCCGCGGGGTAATGAGGTTTGGTGGCATCACACGGTTTGGTTTTCTCACTGCATTCCTCGACATGCCTTCCACATGTGGCTTGTTATGAGAAAAAGTCTTAAAACTCAAGACACTCTTCGGCATTGGGATGTAGATGCCTCAACAGATTTGAGTTTGCTCAGATGTTCGCTTTGTGGTGCACAACAGGATTCGCATGAACACTTATTTTTTGAATGTGCTTTCTCCTCTCAAGTTTGGTGTTATATTCGTGGTTTAGCTGGAATGGAGCACGTCTCCCCCATAATGGAGGATATTATGCTATGGTTGCAACCTATGGCTTCGAAACGTAAGTTTAAAAGTGTTGTGGGCAAGCTGCTATTGGCGGCTTCCTCTTACTACATATGGATTGAGCGAAATAATAGGTTATTCAAGAATCTTAGAAGAACTCCAGAGGAGCTTAGAGACATCATTATGGTTACGGTTCGGCTCAAGCTCGCCACATTTAGATTCAAGAATACGAATGTGGTTAAAAGTTTGTTGTCGAAGTGGAAGCTGCCTCCTAATTTTAGGCTTTATGGTAGTTAGAAATCTGAGTCATTTAATGTTATGATTTATATTTCTAGTTTCGGTTGTGGCATGTCACATTCGATTTTAGGGTCGGTCAAGCTATGGGCTTGAGGTTAATATGGTGTTTTTTGCCACATTCCAGTGTACTCAAACGTTTTAGTGTTTAATATACTTTACCGGGGTAACCCTTTACCCAAAAAAAAAAAAAAAAGTATTGTACACTATGTTTCTTTTCTTGTAAGTAGTAGTCATTATAGTCATTAATAACATTGACCACTTTAATAGCATTAATGTTGTAAGTCTGAAAATTACACCATGCTTATTTTGTTGCACACTATGCTAATTTTGTTGTAAATCTGAAAATTGGTTGCAGCTATTGTACATTGTACTTAAATGGTTGTACTTTTTGGTGAAGGGGTGTTTTTAATAACATTAATGTTGTTTGATAGAATTTTGGTCTTAAAATGACACCACGCTTTATTTTGTTGTACAATATGCTTACTTTGTTGTAGTTCTGAAAATTGAGTGCATTAAAGTGTTATAAATCATGCTTAATTTCTTGTAAGTCTTAAAATTTTGGAGAGAGAGTCATTCATGCTTTATATATAGTATAGATGTATAAAGTTGAATATCGATATATAATACAAGAAATCAATATGAAAACTCACTGCATTCCTAAAGACCAAACAGACCCAGTAATATCAGTTTTGATTGTACATGATAATGATGATATCAGTATGGTTATCTAACTATCTTAAACACTAAGGGGGAGTTTATCTAAGCTTATGTTTTGCGCTTAAGCTTACGCTTTATAAGCGGCTTATGGCTTCTAAATATTAAATAATAAGCTCATAAGCCTATATTTAGTGTTTGACTTAGCTTGTTATAACTAATAAAATAAAATGACAAAAATGTACATGGGCATTAAAAGGTGTATTTATTAAATAAGGGTATGAAAGTCTTTTTATATACCATATTTATATAAGCCCACCCTTTCTCAAATAAGCCACAAATTTGAGGCTTATCAAAACCCACTCATATAAGCTCCTAAGCAGAACCATATAAGCTTAGCCAAACACTTGATTAGGCTTATTTTTGTTATATAAGCTAATAAGCCTCCTAAATAAGCATAAGCAAACCACCCCTAAACATGCATGACGTAAAAGCATCACTAAGAAATTCAATAGTAAATTAGTATCTTTTTTACGAAAAGAACCTGAAGATAGTCGCTGGAGGAGATGTGTAAAATAATTAGCTTTTGCCATCTGGATGACATTTTGATCAGAAAATGAGAGACAATCTAATAACTCCTTCGCATGACTGGCAGCTTGATTGTCGTCGCTATTGGACATAGTCACCAAGAGTAGTATGCATCCCTGAACCGTTCCGATACAATTTCTTAGCGTCTCATGATGTGATAATTCCAATAGCAATTCAACTGCCAACTTTCCTTCTGCAATCCGACGCCCCAGAGACCTAACTATATATTCAATCACGCCATTGACCTTTGCAATCCTATCCTACAACAAGCTTTGACTATGAGAGTTAACACACACACACAACAAAGATTAAAAAAAAAAAAAAAAAAAAAAAAAAAATATATATATATATATATATATGTAAAACTGGACTACCTTTGCATCATCACTATCTTTTGCCAAAATGGAAAGCAAGACAAGGGCATGAGTCCTTATCTCTCGGATTTTACTACCAAGAAGTTTCACAAGGATGGGAATGTAATTCTCCATTACTATCCATTCCTTATGTACGTCTCTTTGTTCACATAAGCTTTGCAAATCTTTCAAAGAAGAGACCACTTCTTCTTCGCTTTCTGATAATGGACTTGAAAGTTTCGATTTCATTGAAGCGATTGTGATCATGGTATTCCTGTCCTTCCATTCCTCAATTGATTGCCTAAGAGTTTTATTAGGACGTAATGTTAAATTATCTAAAGGGACCATGGTCAAAGGACACTTGTCACTCCCATCCTTCAACCATTTCTCAATGGCAGATCGCTCAAATGTATGACCAGAAGCCGTTTCCACGGGGTCCACCATAACTTCTTGCGTGATTGGGCAGTAAAAGGATAGAAGAGGCTCTAACGGTTGACTACCCAATGAACTCCGTTTAGTCAGATACTTTATTTCTTTTTCCTCAGGTGAACAAGTAGCATCAGCCCGTTCCAATAGAGCAATAATTTGACCCATTTGAATGTTTTCAGCCTCTTTTTTTCTCAGCTGCGCGTTTTCTATTTCTTTCTTGAAATCTTCAAATTCCTTTTTCAATGAAGATCTTTCAGTTGAAATTTCAAGAGCTTGTAAAATAGATACCAACATTTTGTTGGCAAACGAGCTATCTAGGTTCCTTTCGTGTATCCCCGACTCTATTTTCTCAAGAATCATTTCATTTGCTATTGCTGTCTTGAATTCTACATGTTGCATATTTTCACAGAGTTGACTAACTTCATGCACCATTCTTGATGAAACTTCCAACTGGGAAAGAGGAATTAGACTTAACGCCCGACTAGTTTCCCTTGTAATTTCCCGTAACCGTTTCGTAATCGACCGGCAATTCAGTAAAAGGTACACTCTATTCTTTTGACTGCATTCTGTTGTCAGTTGTTTAGCAACTTTGACTTGTTGATTCAGGATCTCAACAAAACTGCTCTCGATATTACTAATATCTTTTTTGTTTAGTTCTTTTAGAATTGGAACGATTCTATTCATATACGAAGCAAGTTCTGAAAAACTTTCTTTCTCGACAAGGACATTTTTGGTTTCCATGGCTACTTCAGTGAATAATTCAATGGTCTGAGAGATGAACTCTGCAACGGCCATCGAAGAGGTGTTTGTAATTACTTCCATTAAATTTGATTGTCGAAAAGAAAAGCTATCAACTTGCTCTAATCGGAATCATTAGATTCTTCAATATAGCTGGTTTACTCAGCCTAATACTCTCGGAGGCTGTCCCGTCAAGATAAGAACAAATTCCTAAGAAGCAAAATTTGGGTCAGTACAAACATATTTTGTTACTCCGTCTTCCACAATAAGAACTTCATCCAAGTTATTATATCATTGTGCTCATTTCTTGTTGAAGTGTTCGATCAACCACATTTTAGCTTGCTCTGTCTTATTGTTACTTCTAAAAGTGTAAGCCTTACCTATCTATCACCTAAGTATTTACATATAAACTTTTATTAAAAGTGTCGTTTAACACGTTCCACTGTGAAGAGTCCAATTGATGACACTTGATTTGGATAGAACCCGAAATAGACTCGATGACACTTGATAAAAACGCTACTTTTCAACAGTATATCAAGCTACCTACTATCACTGCACCTAGCAAACCTTATTTATAGAGCTTTATAATTATTAAAGCAATCATTGCGGGGTGATTTATAAAACTTGTGGGTGCTCAAGATTGCTTATCCAAATTGCCTATGTTATTATACATGAGTACTATAAGCTGTTTATGGGAAACTACTTAATTAGCAGGTTTTGGTTTCACCATGCTAGCATATAAGGAGGTATCATCCAAACAGTCCAAACAATTTATGTGTGTTTTAAAACGCAGCAATCACTTAAACAAGAATCGTTTATCCAAAACGGGTGATGTCAAAAAGCAATAAGTAATTTTAATAAGCAATCCGAAACAACCCTTTTAAACTATGTACTTCGTGTAACACTAAACACCATAAATGATCTCTGCACTACTGAACTATGGTTGTGTGGATATCAATCATTCCTTTCCCTATCGGGGTTCACATTATGCTCTAGATTATATTCTAATTCCAAACGCAAGCTATTACCAGTGGCGGATTCATAAATCTATCAAAGGGTAGTCACTAAAAAGAATGAAAAACTGTATGCACTTGTTTTAAACTCTAAAAATATTTCCTAAAAAGTTTTACACTGCGGATGCTGCACAAAGGATATGCACGAGTGTATCCTCTTCCCCTCGGGTATATCGGCCTATAGTGCCTATTACATTCTATTTAACATTTTAACTTAATTAAATGCAGCACTTAATCCAACAATTTGACATTCAACTACTTGATTCTTCTTAAGCTAATAATAACCATAATGAAGATTAAATATCAAATGGAATCATATAATAAAACAATTATATGAAATTAAAAAAAAAAAAAAAATATATATATATATATATATATATATATATATATATATATATATATATATATACCCTTGTGGAATTTTTTTGGAATTTTTCGAGAACTTTTTTTAAAAAAATTTCTTTTTATTCTTTTTACGGATATTTGTCTTTTTATTTTAACTTTACCATATATATATATATATATATATATATATATATATATATATAATGAAGGAGACTTTGAAGTCAACCATGAAAATTAGCTGACCTGATGATATGTACTTAACATATAAAGTTTAGTAAAATGTAACCAAGATTAGTTACTGATCATATTATTTGGGTGTTTGAATTGATGAAAATGTCTGGGAATTTTATGTTTATGAGAGAGAATTTTGGATTGAAAGGGAACAGAAGAAGAAAGAAGGAAATATCAACAAGGACTAACTGGCCAAGTCAACAAGTGAAAAACATTGACTTGGTAGTTGAACAGTGTGGTTTGGGTTTATTATATAGTTTCTAACATCAAAATGTTAACGGTATATGAAATTTTGTTCTAATTTTATGTTTAATTTTATCTTAGGTGAACGAGAGTGATGAAAAACTCATAAAAGTTATAGCTAGATCGTTACTTTTAATCACTATGTTTAGTTATCATGTAAGTTTTTTTTTTATTTTTTATTATTATTATTATTTTTTTTTAACAAGCTCACAGGGTTAAATAGATAAACTCACATGTAGAAACGTAAAGGGGTTGAATACATTTTTATTTAAAATCTAAAACTCTTTCGTATCAAATTCCCGATCAAGTGTGGCGAAATATGAATGGTGGTTACAATAGTTATAACAACTTATATATCGTAGAATATGTCACAAACATAATTACAAATATGTTTACCAAGCCAAGACACACATATTGTCAATACAATATAAACAACCAATCACAAAAACATAAGCAAAACACAAGCATAATAATAAGCAATAAAAGCGAATATAAACGTAAAGCAATAACTAAAAGAAAGTGCAAACCGGACACTATTATGTATAGTGGTTCAGTCACGAAGCTCCTCTTCGCCCTGCTCTACTCCCTGAGTACCCAACCCGGGGAGTTACTCTACTAATCAACAAGCTCCCTTATCGGCGAAAGAAACCATACAACGTCGCTTACACTTTTTCCAGTACAAAGCTAAATACCGAGTCCTTCTTCGGGTACAACCACCAGTCATGTTTTATGACCCAACATAACAAACCTTGTGTTTTAAGGTCTAAACACATAAACCGCGTCGCTTATATTATTTTCCGACACTAAGCTAAATGTCGAGTTTTAATGTTTGCTAGAACCAATCTACCCGATCTACATGATCTACACGATTCTCACAATTTACATGATGAACCAACTCTACACAATCTAACACTATTTACATAATCATCCCTGTCTACATCTTCACATGATTAACACAAATTACAATATCTACCCGATCAACAAAGAATTAACGCAAGATATACAAGCTACCCAATCTACATAATCATCCCGGTCTACCATATGAGAATCCAAGTGATTAAAAGATATCTCTTTGATGTAGAGGCTTACTACACTTCACCATATGTCATCTTGATGCTAGCTGATCCAACCAACAATGCAACTTCAAGCCTTGACGTGTACTAGAAACTTAGTTAGAATCAAGAACACATTATTTGTTTGTGTAAGTGTGTGTGGCTGTGGGTTTTCACAAGGAGGAGGAGAGGAATTTGCTTAGCTATTTATAGGTTTAAGCATTGGATAAAAGGGTTAACCCACTAATGTGTAATAGGGTGAACTAACCAATGGATAATACTATAATAGCATGCATGGATAATAGCATGCACCAAAATTCAAAATTTAAATTTTGAATTTATCTTTTCCCTCAATATTCTAGAAGCTTCTAGAAGCATGTTGGTTCTTGATGGGCTTTGTTTGTCCGGTCACTATTGGGCCTCGAATGGACTTGTCCGTTTGCTTGGCCCGATCCAATTAGCGAAATCCATATGTTATATGAGTCTTGAGATGTTGAGATGAGTTGACGAATGTATGTTTGGCCCAATCCAATTAGTTAAGTCAATATGTGTAAGAGTCTTGAAATGTTTAGATGAGTTGGCGAATGTATGCTTGGCCCAATCCAATTATGTAAGTCCATATGTGTAAGAGTCTTGAGATGTTGAGATGAGTTGACGAATGTATACTTGGCTATGCTTTGATGATTCGTATTTATCAGTGACTTGTGCATTTTACGTTTTGTATTACAAGTTACATGTTTGTCATTATTAAAACCGAAGAGACCATCTAGTTTAAATATCGTAATATTTGCACTAACATCATAAGCAAAACAAAATGAGCTTACGAGGTTATCAAACTTTTGTATGTATACGCATGGAAAATAACCATTTTACTGTTCACTATTAATAGAGTGGTTACAAAAATATAAGGGTAAAAATGGTTATTTTACATGCTTAAATACACACAAAAGTCGAAATCAAAAAGTTCAGAATTAAAAAAAGAAAAAAAAAAATGATGGCTACACACAACTAGAAAAATGAGTGAGTTTACTACATTTTTAGGTGATTTTCCCAAAATAATAAAGAATTTAGATCAAGCTTACCATATTATTATCATTTAAGGTTATTATTAAAAACTTTAAATAAGCTATAAATTAATTAGTTAACGGTAAAATTGTTATTCTATAGAAAGTAAGATGTAGTATTAACATTTAGGAGAAATGTTACATCCACAAAGAGTTAACAAAATTATACTCATACAATGAATTAACAAGTGTAGTAATCCAATCATATTGTATAATAATCACTTTTTCCTCTTTTTTACTCTCCACATTTTGTTGTCAAGTTATTATATGAATATAATTAAGTAAACTTTTTGTGAATATAGAGCATTTGTTTAACATTTAGTGTCAAATTTGACAAATCACATGAATACTTGTTGCATTATACTCCATCCGTCTCAAAAAAGAGAGTTCACAATTAAAGAAAAAGAAAATTATCATATGTGTTAATGCTAGTTTGATTGATAAAAAGTCATTTTTACCATAATAGTTAGAGTAAATTACATGGTTGGTCCCTATGGTTTGTCCAAAATAACAACTTTCGTCCCTTGAAGTTTAAAGTTTCATTGATAGTTCCTAAGTATGTAAACAAATAACACACATGGTCCCTATAGGTGAAATTTTCACCTCCAAAGAATAACATGAATGGTCCCTACAGGACCAGTTGTGTTATTTATTTACATATTTAGGGACTACCAATGCAACTTTAAACTTGGAGGGACGAAAATTGTTATTTTGGACAAACCACAGGGACCAACCATGTAATTTACTCTAATAGTTAATATAGAAATAAAAATGAGTAATTAATGCAAGTTTTAATTAAAATGGTAAAGTATGAAAACTGATCATAATTACAGTCTATATATTAAAATTGGGTTTTTTTTTTTTTTTTTTTGCATTTTTTTTTACGCGGAGAGTACTATTATAATAAGACTAATAAAAGTTGTTCTTCTACACGGGTAAAGTACATGTGATTATTTCTAATTTTATAGTTACTAAAAGTAATGAAAACTGAGAACACTAATTCATACAAAAAGATTAATTTGAGTAGCCCATATTTAAAAGTTTTGGACTTTCTTGTATATTTTATAAACTAATCAAAATATAACATTATTTTTCACGTAAGTAAAAAATAAAAAAAGAAAAAATAAATAAATAAAATAAAAATAAAAAAGCCAAGGACCAAAGCTATACATGTTTTTTTGTCTTTTATTTTATAAAAATCAATCTAATTCAATTTTAGAAAAATAGGGATTTGATATTCACTTTTATTGGCTTCTAAAGAGACTCAATTTTATCATGCCACAAAATGATCTTTTATGGGTTTGCTATTCGTAATCCTAAAGGTTAAAGTTAAGAGAAAAAAACATGCATTATTAGCTGTATATTAAGTTGGTTGAAATTTGTTATTTATAGGGTGTGGTCATCATAGACGGAACTTGAATGGAGGGGTCAACTTGTAAAATATTTATTTTGGGGGCCAATATACACAAAGCCATAATTTTTCTATTAAAAATGACTAAAAATAAAAATAAAAAGATATAAAATATATAGAGTTAAAATTTTTGGGAGGGGCCACAACCCCTCTTGGCCCTATACATGTTCACGGTGGTCATTATACTACAATAAAATTATGCATGTCTTAACCAGCTAAATGTAACCTTTACAATTTAAATTTGGTTTCGGTATGCTTTTAGTTAATGTGTTAGCGATTTATTTCACATCTTAACCACATACGGTTTTGTCTTATTCATTTGACGGACACTTGGAGCCGATGACTTATTCTCTATTTCTAATTTCATTTTTACAACATAAGAAAATACAAAATACTAGTCTATAGATCCTTTCATTTTTTACAACGTAAGAAAATACAAAATACTACTCTATGGATTTTTTTCTCCTCAAGCTCTTTTGTTTCTCGAATTTATTTTGAAAAGAGATAAGCAAGACGCGTTATAACATACTACGAGTGAGTTAAAATAAAAAAAAAGTATTTTTGGTGAGAAGGATAAGAAGGATTTTGGACCATTGATTTAAAAATCAATGTATGAGATTAGATTATAATCTTTAATAAAGATGGAAGGGCAAAATATTCTTTTGATAAACAATCATTAACAACAATTTATTAAAGAGGTTTTCTAACTTGTGCCATGGGGGCATGGGTTTAAAAGCATTAATTCAACATAATTATTTCTTAAATTTAATTTATTTCCATGTAAAATGATGTTAAATTCGGCAAATAAAAGAAATTTTGGAAAGTAATCATATCAACTTACATTTAATTATGGCAATTTTACTTCATTAGATGATTTAAACATGTGCCACCATGACACGTCATAGAAAATCCCTTAATTAAATACAAATTTATAAACGTTTCATTCATTCTTCACAATCACTTTCTCTCTCATCCAACCACTTCCTATCTCTCGATTTAGATCTAAAAAACCCAGATCTATAGAAAAATCATCAAATCATTTACAGAAAAGTCATCAAATCATCTATAGATCATATAAAAATCAAAGGCAAGTGAATTAAAATCTACTCGAAGCTTAAAATGGCACCAAAAAGCAAAGGTAAGTGAATTAAATTTGATTTTGTTCAGATTATCATGAAGTAGCCCGATTTTAATGCACTTGTTTGTAGAATTAGCAGCATCAAGGAGAAAAAGTAGAAGGAGAGTATCAATGCACATTTCGTTGTCAGATAATGAAGAACGTAGAGATAATAAGCGGACGAAGATGCGCCACGATTGTCCCTAAAAAACTCTACAATCTATAGGTATTGATTTAATTAGTTGTAAAATTTCTTTGTTTATAACACTTTTGTGCATTAAAAATAATCTAAGTGCGTATATAAAACAGTTTGTGCTTTAAAAATGTTAAGAAGTATATTTTATACAATTGTTATTTGTTTGAAATTAAATTGTTCTGTGCAACTAAAACAATCTAAATATGTATTGGAATTTAGGCAAATTGATATGTGCTTGAAATCAGCCATCTGGTTTAAAACTTACAAGTATTTTGTGCATAATGGCTAAATGTGCATAAGTTTCATATATGTGATGATGGGGAATAAAGAAACAATATTCGTCCATCAAAAAATTCAAATTCCATAGGTAATGAGTTATTAACAAAAAATTGCTTTGTTAATACATATTATGATAAAAAAAAAAAATGTGTATCAAATTTAAGTGTGCATGCTTTGTGCATAAAATCGCTATATGTGCATCAGTTTTAACAGATTGTTGTTAAAAATATGATATGTTTGGGCAATAATGAGTTGTGCGAAATAAATCTATTTACTGCATTAAAAATGAGTTAAACGTGCACTATTTTTTGTTAAAAGTTAGTAAAAGTGTGATATGTTTGGGTAATTATGAGTTGTGTGAAATAACACTATTTTGTGTATTAAAAATTGGCTAAATGTTTATTAATTATTGAAGAAAGTTAGTAAAAGTGTGATACGTTTGTGTAATCGTGTGTTATGTGAAATAACATTGCATTATGCTTTAAAAATAGGCTAAATGTGCATTGATTTTTGTAAAAATGTGATATATCTATGTTAATTGTGAGTTATGTTAAATAATACTGATGTGTGCATTAAAAAATGGCCTCAATGTGTGATAATTTACCTGGAAGTTAGTAAAAGTAGGATACATTTGGATAATCATGATTTGTGTGAAATAACATTAGTTTGTGCACTAAAAAATTGGCTAAGTGTGCGATAATTTTAGATGGAAGTTTGTAAAATTGGGATTAGCACTCTATTGTTTAAAATAACACTATTTTGTGCACTAATTGCTTTTGTGTTGAGTTATGTTAGTCTACTTACTGGTATTATGGAGCAGCTGAGGGTGATGTCTAAGGGGTGTTTGGTTTTTCTTTATGTTTGTCTTAGGCTCACTTTGTAATAAGTATATTATGACTTTTTGCTTAGTGTGTCTAGGACTGGTGCATTAGTTCAGCTTGGTTCAAGGTTTTATGTTGATGGTGTTTGGTTGGGTGCTTGTTTGGGGGTACAACCTTGGTTGCGTTTTGGTTTGTTGCTTTCCTTGATTGTCCTGATATTGGGGCGTTGTATTCGTTTTTGTTTTCTCCATGTTCCTTTTGCTATAATGTCTTGTTTGTAGCATTGGTCTTCCTTTTGTTTTGTTATAATGTCTTGTTTTGTTCCTATTTATTTTAATAAAAGATGAAGTAAAAAAACACTATTTTGTGCACTATAAAATGGTTTAAATGTGCATCAATTTTTGTAGAAAGTTATTAAAAGTGTGACACGGTTGGATAATTCATGAGTTGAGTGAATAAACACTGTTTTGTGCACTAAAAATGGCCTAAGTGTGCATTAATTTTTGTAGGAAGTTAGTAAAGGTGTGACAGGGTTGGATAACTCATGAGTTGTGTGAAGTAACATTATTCTGTGCACAAAAAAATGTTCTAAGTGTGCATTAATTTTTGTAGGAAGATAGTATAAGTGCGAAACGGTTAGATAATCCGTGAGTTGTGTGCAATAACATTGTTTTGTGCACTAAAAAATGCTCTAAATGTGCATTAAATATTTGTAGGAAGCTAGTAAAAGTCAGTACGGTTGGATAATTGTGAATTGCATGAAATAACACTATTTTGTGCATTAAAAAATTCTCTAAATTTGCATTACTTTTTGTTGAAAGTTAGTAAAAGAGTGACAGGTTAGGATATTCGTGAATGGTCTGAAATAATGATTTATTCTACATTAATAACACGTTAAATGTGTGTTACTTTTCATCACAGATAGTACAAGTGACATGCTTAGGTAATTAGTACTTTACTGTTTGAAATAATACTATTTTGTGCATTAAAAATGGTCTAAATATGCATATGTTCTCAAAGGAATTTAGAAAAGCTGACATGGTAAGGTAATTTGCAATCTGTTGTTTGAAATAACAATATTTGTGCATTAAAAATGTCTAATTATCCTTGAGCGAGATCGATCACCTTTATTTCCAAGTCCACTAGGATTTTGAGTTGACTTGAGATAGTTTTGAAACGAAAATAGATATGGGATCACATCACAATCGTGATAGGACAGTAAGTGATCATTTGGAAAATCAGCATCAACTTTTGACATGAAATCCTTCAAACGATCTTTATAGACTTCTAGCTTTTCATGTTGGAAACCAACTTTTTTACGCAATATTCTAACATAACCAAAAATAGCCTTTCTAGTAGACTCTGTTAATGTCCTCGACGAGCCACCAACACTTTCGTTTGTGCATGTTTACCAAGAAAAAAAAATAGCGTCCAGGCGATTTTGTATCAAGTTTGAGTTTTTATTCAAATGTGATATTATTCGTTTTTTTCAACTTCAACTTTATGATACAAACTATTTTGCCTTTAAGTTCGCATGCGTTGCTCTACGAAATTGGGATGGGATTTCTTATTTATTCGGATGAGAAGATATGTGATTGTAGTAGGTATGCAGTAAATTCTATTATTTCAATGATCATATAATATTTTATTTGAAAAAAAAAAAAAAAAAAAAAAAAAAAAAAAAAAAAAAAGTTGAATTAGGAACATTTTAAACATTAAAAATACACTAATTCAACATGTTTTTATGCATTAATGATAAAACCTGAATGACTTGTTTCAAAGTATACAAATAGAATGCACCACATGTAAGTTGTCTTCGTTGTATCTTTTTCTGAGAAGATTTTTATCATGCAAACTAATATCTAAAACTACTTGTTGAATATTTCAGATCAGTCTCTGGAAATATATCAGACCATTTAACTTATTTTGGTGTTGGAATGGGGAGTGATACATCAAGCAAATGCAAGATTGTGATGACTTCTAGCCTTGCATCCTATGGTAAAGAAGATGATTATGGACATTTCAAATTGTCGACAGTTCCTTCCATGTTCATCTCGAAGATAAAACCAGAGCCGCGGATGAGTGATCATTGATCATCTTGAGCGGCACTCACTTGTTGGTTGCCTTGTATTTCAATAAAGGAATTTATGGTGTATGAGTAGGTTTGAGTTTTGTAGTGTAAATATGTATATATTAATGAATTGTAAGCCACGTCTTCAAAATTTTGTGTTGCTATCAAAGTCTGCAAGGCATTGTTTGAAGTGAACTTACATGCTTATTTTCAAAAAATAAAATAAATAAATAAATAATAAAAATAAAAATAAAAATTTACATCAGTGATTACAATATTTGATTTGGTCCGAAAAAATGGAAGTGTTTGTTTAGGTGTTGAGGGAAGAAGAAGAAAGAGAAATTAATTAAATAGGTTGTTAGAATAATATGCATGTAAAATTACTTTTAAACCATTAGTGGTTAGTTAAAATTAAAGTTATCCATTGATTTTAAATCAAGGGTTCAAAATTCTTCTTATTCTTTTTACCAAAAAAGCTCTTTTTATTTGATCTCATCCATATATATATATATATATATATATATATATATATATATATATATATATATATATATATAATGAAAATTTGAAAGTCTGTTTAGTCACAACTTTTTCTAACAATTTTCAAAAAAACTGAAGTTTTCATTTTCTAAATTTTAACTAAAAAATTGAAAAGCTCATTTTAGCATTCTTACTTTTTTCTTTCTCATTTTTTTTCTCAACTCAAAAAAAAATAAAAAATAAAAATAAAATAAAAAAAATTCTACCCCTAAGCTCTCGTGTCATCCTCCACCGCCACCGCTCGTCGTCACTACCACCATCGCAATTTGAGGTAATCTTCTTATTATTTTTTTAAAAAAAAGAAAAATATAACTCCAACTAAACGGGTTTTCAAAATTATTAACTCTTCTCTAAAGAAGAAAAATCACTCCATTGTCAACGAATTTAGAAACGAAAAAAGAGGAAAATTTTCTACAACTAAACGGCACCTACGTATTATAGTAAACTTTATTAGATGCATTATAACATACTATTTTTCTTTGCTTCTTTTCTTTTTGAAGGGCAACATTTTTACAAATAACACCACCTATCTTACGAATTATATCTCACATGTCTCCAACGAGATTTGAACACACAACCTATAGGTTGTTGAGTCACTCACATAACGTTTATTCAGGTAATTTTATTTAATTAAAATACAATAAGAACGTGAATTGGAAAAATATAGCACAGTCCCTGTCTAAAAGAATATTTGAGTGATCAATAATACCACCCGGAAGTATTCATGTAAAATTTACTCCGTATTAAGTTACTTAAAAATATAACTTGTTTTTGAAATCGTACGTTCATCCGGACATTTTAGAAAATTTCACCACCTCTTTACGACTTCACCATTATTTTAATTTCCTATTACCAAAAATCGTTGGCCAACACCAAAAGTCATCGGCGACCATGAGTAATTGCAAAAAAAGAAATCGGAAAATAATAATATTATAACTGTCGTTTGCTCGGATACCATGCTAGTATGAGTTTGAGCAAGGTTATCAAGGGATTGAGCCCCGTCGTTCCCAATCTCCCGTCAGGTCAAGGTTAATCATTTCCTTTTCATTTCTAAAATTGATCTTCTGATGTATAGTGACACTTTTCTTATAGTTAAATAACATCTTTGACTTTATTAAGTTTAAATAACATGTTTAAAACTTTTGACAAAGTTCAATTACGTTATCATTTCTCATATAAAACCATTACTTGACTTAAGTTACTAAAATACTATATAGGGGTTGAAGTTTAATAGTCCAAGTCTATGGAATTTAGGGATCCACAACTTGCAGCAATAAGAATAGTAAAGTGTATGGAAGTTAAAGAAACAACATGGAAAGTATTGGAAACGCTCTTGCCCATCCACTAAGACTAGTCACAGTGCTGACGTGCGACGACCATGCCACATGAACTTTCTTTCTCTGATAATCTGACGATGATCAAGTTGTCACAGTAGCGACCATTTTTTTTTCACATATAAATTAATTTTTATACATTCTCTATGCTAAAATGTAAAAAAGTTAAAACTATAGGGTAAAAATGACAATAAAATCAAACTTTAAGGGTTTAAACAAGAAATTAATTATTTATATATAAAAAAAGTGACTAATTAGTCTTCTTCGGGGATGTCACACACGAACTTTTTATTTTTTCTATCTAAAAACGAATTAAGAGAGAGAGAGAGAGAGAGTTACAATTCCGTCAGATATACGACTTAATTGTGCATTTGGCCCTCCAACGACCGATCGAGACAAACTCGCAACAGTGGTGGCGACCGATGTCGACCGATCCAAGTCGATCGACCACTATTACTAGCCTAATGCTAGATTTACTGACTACCGTTTTTATTTAATATTTAGTATGTATAATTAAGGGGTAAGTTTTTTTGTTTTTTTTATTTTTTTTATTTTTATTTTTTTTAACAAATGGCACCCTGCTATATATATATATATATATATATATATATATATATATATATATATATATATATATATATATATATATATTTGATTTTTTGAGTTTTATTATTATTATTATTATTATTATTATTTTGATTTTTATAATTTTATTTATATAAAAAGACTAGAGTTAATTTCATAAATGGTCCCTGTGGTCTGTCAAGTTTAAAGAAAATAGTCCTTAAATTTTTTTAACGGATCCAGTCCCTATTGTTGCGACCCATAAAGGGTTTGGTCCCTATGACTAACTATCATTAGTTTTTTTCCCTTAGCTAACGAACGTTAGTAGCAAACATCTGCAGCGTTAGTCCTTTATACTAATGACCGTTTATACTTAACTTATTTATTATTATTTTTTTTCAAATATCTTTACACACGTTTTTGTACACATATTTTTATACACGTTTTTATAAACACATTTTATACATAGCTTTTTATAAATGTTCTTATACGCAAGTTTTTGTCACACATTTTTATACACATTTATACACACATTTTTATACACATTTTTATACACATATTTTTATACATGTTTTTATAAACACATTTTTATGCATGCATTTATACACATATTTTTATACACGTTTTTATATGCACACATTTATACACACATTTTTATACGCACATTTGTATACACGCATTTATACACATTTTATACACACATTCTTATACACGCATTTATATACATTTTTATGTTTTTATACACGCATTTATACATATATTTTTATACACGTTTTTATACATACATTTGTACACATGTGTATAAAAAATATGTGCATAAAAACGTGTATAAATTTGTGTGTATAATAACTTTTATATAAAAACATGTGTATAAAAACATGTATAAAATATGTGTAAAAATGTATGTATAAGTGTATGTATAAAAACGTGTGTATGAAAACATTTATAAAAATGTGTGTACAAAAACGTGTATAAAAATATGTGTATAAAATGTGTGAACAAAGATGTGTATAAAGATATTTGAAAAAAGTTAAGAAAACCAAATTTTAAGTCAAATATAAACGCGTTGAAAATGTTTGTTGCTAACGTTGGTTAGCTAACGGGAAAAAACTAACGTCAGTTAGTCTCAGGGACCAAAACCGTTATGGGTCGCAACCATAGGAACTGGATCCGTTAAAAAGAGTTTAGAGACTATTTCCGTTAAACCTGACATACCACAAGGACCATTTATGAAATTAACTCAAAAGTCTATAAACCTGAAAGTACGGAACATAAGTTTAATAAATCAAAAGCTTAATACTGACAGAAAACATGGAATATAAACTAATAAAAAAATTGTGTTGTACTGTAAACTAGGGGGACAAAAAGATATTTTGTACCTTTACCCCCTTATGTCACATCCTAGGAGGGTGGGGATAACATAACCCATAATTTAATTAGCGTTGATGATACATGACAGAATTTGCACTTAGGTAGATTTTGGTCTCTGATGTATCTGTACTAACTAATTGTAATGCCTATGCACGCACGGAGTTTAAAGATAAAATTTTAGTTCATATTATGTCATATGATGAAAGAATGGCCAAAATAAGCAAAAATATGAAGGTTTTGAACAATTACGCGTGTACTGAATACCGAAGTAATCATAATTATTTCAAAAGCATCACTTGTAAGAACTTTTAACTAAGGAGATGAGTATCTCTACTCAACAGAATAATTTAGAGAGAAAATTTCTTAAGTAAACCATTTTTCATACTAAAATACCAAATAGGATGGAGCACATTTATATTACCAAAATGGACTTTCTGTCAACTATTCGTTAGATGTATGACATGTGGCAAATCAAAGCTCTATGAACTAGGCGTACAGTTACATATTTTAATAAGCGCACCTATTTTTCAATATAAAATATTTAGGTGCACTCAAAACTCATAGCACCTCTTGCGCACCTAGCTAAAAGACAAAATAAGTTACTAAAAAACAAAATAAGTGATTGAAAGACAAAACAAAGCCCAAGCGCACCTATAGCAAGTGTGCCCCTCATCTTTGTACCCCTCACCTAAAGATAAAAAAAACGTAAAACCAGAAGAAACAAGAAACCAGACACACCTATAGCAAGTATGTCCCTCACTTCTTGTGCCCCCTCAACTAAAGAAAGAGAAGAAGAAGAAGAACAAAAGTAACCAAGTGCCCCTAGCCTCACCTTACCTCTTATGCCGCTCACCTATATATATATATATATATATATATATATATATATATATATATATATATATATATATATATATATATATAGGTATATATATATATATATATATATATATATATATATATATATATATATATATATATATATATATATATATATATATATATATATATATATATATATATATATCAGATTTTAGGCCCGCCCCGCTGGGGCGGCTAGTTTTAAGAATTTGATTATACGATAAAATTATTAGTAATATAAGTATGAACGTGTAGCGACATAAATGAAAAAAAAATGCTATTATTAATAAAATAATAATGTTGAACAAAACCTAAGGTTGAAAAAAAAAAAAAAAAAACAACATATAGTTTATAATCTATGAAGAACTTCTCTATATACAACGTTGGTTGTAGAGTTGGTGTAGTTGTCATTTTTGTCACAATACAACACTTTTTGACCTCTCCTGCTTTTTACTCTTGAGATGGCTACATAAAGTTGTTCGTGAGAAAAACATACCGTTCCAAATGTCACCTAACCTTAGACAATGTTTGGCCTTGACTTTTGTTTATAGTCATGGCAAAACAAACAGAAATAGGGAATTGTATCCTATTAATTTGAAAAGGCATATTCTTGTCGGATAGGCTCATAATCATTGTAAAATTAGAGCGAACCTCACCCACTTTACCACCTGATATAATCTTTGCCTCAATATTATTGATTCCCGTTCTCAATGCTTGTAACCTGGTTCAATTACACAATCCACCTCATTGATCAATGTTGCGCAAACACATAATCAGAGTGCCAATCTTCAAAACTAATTTATGGTGTGGAAGTCCAGACATTTTGATTGTATTCGAAAAATCTGTAGTGTACATATCCTCGCTAGGATTAAAATCCACGTCTAAATCTGGGACTATATCCGAACTATAATAACTTTCTCTCTGCTACTAATTTGAGAAATCATTCGGTCATTAACTTTGTCAACTTCCTCATATGTTGGTGCAAGAATGGCTCGATCTTGGAAATAAGATGGATCCCAACGATTTTGCTCCCAATTATCATAAGTTTCTTGTATCACAGCTTGTACATAATCATCAGAATCAGGTATTAGCATTTCTTCTGGGAATTCAAAATCCATTCAACAAAATCCTTAATTTTTTCTGCATAGAAGTACTAAATGCTCGATACAATAACGTTAAACGGAAATAATTGTTAAGAAAATAAAAGTAGTAAATGCTCGATACAATAACGTTAAACAAATATAATGTTAAAATGAAAAATTAAACAATGTTCTTAATAATGGTAAAAAAAAGTACAAATACTTTTTTTTATAAATTATGAATACTTTTTTATACACAATAAAGTATCATTATGTTATATCTACGGTACGTTAGATGGTTAAAAATAAATTACATTTGACCAAAGAATAGAAAATACTATATCATTCTTTTTTTTGCGACTTCATTGCCTGTGTCAAATACGAAGTGCTTATATCATTCATTAGAGAAGCCAAGTTAAATAAGATTACATAAGATAGCTATATTGAAGGTTCATTACGCAAGTGCACTTGCAGCTTTATCCCATGAAGAAAAAAATCACAAATAACGATTTCAACTCAACACAAATCTCCTTCAGAAGAGCTGTATGGAATAAGCACTTTTGCATATACCTGAGTCACCGGTCTAAGATGATTGTCTAACAAAATTTTAAATTTCAACTTGAAGATGCCAAGGTCATTCAACAAAAGAGTGTATGATCAGTCCTATTCTGGCCCCGTTTTTTTTTTTTTTTTTTTTTTTTTTTTTTTTTTTTTTTGTATTTTGTTCAAATTTGCATCTGTTTATAAATTTGAAAAATACAGAATGTAACTGCAACCTACACACTTTAGAGACTATTTCGATAATATATAAAAATGACTTCATTAAAGCAAGAAGAACCACATAATGTACCTACAACCTACACACTGCTGTTATCTGAAATTGTTGCTTGTTGGTTGTATTTGATGTATTTGAGTCTTTTCATCAACAACCTAAGAAGTTAAAGTCCAATTCAAAATCTTTAATCCAACGATGGCAATGAATCACAAATTTACCACAACAACAATTAGAAAGTTAAAATAAACCTCTCTGGCATACACTAACCAAATAATCATAGTTGGTGTCAACGTCGGATAGGGTATAAGGGACTTACCATTGCTTCTTTAGTAACTGAGCTTGTCAAGGAAGTGAAATGCCTATATGAAAAAAACATATCAATCAAGTTATATTGTTGTATCCACACCTGTAAAGATGACCAATTAGTCATCAAACTATATAAATTATTTTCTATTATGTGTCCTCGTGTTTTGTTGAGTCAAAGACTTTATGCAATGATTTTGGTCATTGCATATTTGGATGAAATTAGTACAGACGTATTATCCAAAAAAGTTTTAGAATAATAACAATGACAGTGTTAATTTTCATCTTGAGTTTGTTGTGTACACACCTATTATTCAAAATAACTTACTTCAATCGTGTATTAGAAATTTCACGATAAGTTTTAGAACCCATGGTTTTGGGGTCTGCTTTTCTTTTTTCTTATTCTGAACTTTAGGACAGACCACAAAGAGAATTGACGAAAGACCAACAACATGATGTAATTATATTTTTTGTGCTTACTCTAAAAATATCAATCAGTATTAAAAAATAGTGATTTACATGTTTATGAGTAAACCAACTTGATTAGTCATATTCCAACTCACACTAAAGTGACCCATTTCAACTATGTCCTATTTTCACATTTTGCTCAAGTGCTCATCTTGCCACAATATTTAAATTTTTACACCACGTCCTAAAAAAAGCCCAAAGTCATATAATAGGTCCTACTTAACATTACTATTGCAAAACGAATCATATGTCTACTTAACTTTAAAAAACCAAGTCATATAACAGGGCCTATCTAACTTAAAAAAATCAAGACATCTACTTTATGTAAATATGTTGTTAAAAGTGTTAAATGAAATAAAGTTACTTATATTTGACCACATTAAGTACCTTAAGACAATCATTGCGAGATCATTGTGTGTCTGAGAAGCATTAACATAATATTCCTCTTGACAAATAAGAAACTCTTTCAGTGATAATACATGCGCTTCCTCGTCATCGTACAAAGTCCGAATTTTATCATCCAATTTGCATTCCATTAAGTAACTTGTTAGTTTTCCTGTCAAAATAGCCCAAAAGTTTATTACATGATTACATACTCATACAATATTTTGAATTTAAATGCAGAAAGACAGGCATGTGTGCAACAATGCTAACTTATCCATGTGACAAAAAGATACGATAACCTATTAAGCTCTTAACATAAACTTACCCAAACACCCCGTTAGTATTTCTCTACTGGAACAAATTTTTGCACCAAGCAAGCTGCAAGAAAAAAGCAAGCACAATAACAATCATGAATTCCTAACATAACAGTACCGTAACACCATAACATGCCTTTTGAAACGGTTTTCATCAAGCTCTATCATTTGAATATTCGGCTTGTAATTCCTGAATTTTTCAGTGTGTTTAGTTACAATAAGAAATACCCTTCTGTTGAATGACTTTGACCATTTATATATACTATTGCGTAAAAGAGAACACTATAGAGTTTAACATAAGTTGTTCATATTGATCAAAGAATAAAAAGTTCAACCAAAATAAGATGAGTTCAAAATTCAAATACTTACTTCTTAAAAAGAGAACACGTTGCTAAGCACGACTGCCACACGACCTCACGAACATGTCACAACTTACGTTAAATCCAAGAATAAAGTCAGCTACAACATTCCAAGGTCACTCAACTCTATGGCTGCAAAAAAAATTCAAAAATTACATTAGCAACTTGCCATAACCGATTACCCTATACTGTGTAGCATCTCAATAAATTAAAACTTTATGTCAAACAACACATCTCATATAATAAAAAAAAAACAAATTAATTATATAGAAGTTAAGTACTAATCTCGTGGCTGCAAGGGCATGTCCATATTGCATCTGTTTGTTTGCTTCTAAAGTAGAAAGTATGCCATGTAATACCTCTTAAGTGTCTTGCGTGCTTTTCCGTTCTAGCTGCAAAAGACTGAAAAAGAAAAGGAAAAAAGATGTCAAATATGGTTATCACGTTATTGCATAACTCAAAATCAATAATAATAGCGTATAAAAAGATAGGTAAGATCCTACCCACCGAAAACAACACAAAATTTTATGTTCATTAGGTTATGTAAGACTTCATTAGTTTAAAAAAGAAAACACCCTTGCTCCAAAAAAGATATGAACAAACAATTCAAAACAATCAAAATGAATCTAAAAAACAACAATCATCAAAGTACGAATTTACCTCTAGTTGATTTTGGTAGAGATTAAGCACGAATATTTCAGCAATTAACCACATAAAAACCATCAATTCGAAAAACCCCAACTTAATAAAATTCATAAATTGATCAATTCATGCAATTAATATACAATACGATGAATCAAACATGTAAACATGAAAACAATATTAACAATACATATCATCAACACAAATTAACCAAAAGAAAATTTTCAAATATTCAAAATATTGAAATTGTACCTTTATCAATTATCTTGAATGAAAATTCCCAGATCGAGAACCGCAAACTAAAATAAAAAATCAATCACACATCTAAAGTTATTCAACATACCTGATTGAAGTGGATCTTTGATGAAATAATAGAAAAAAAAATTGATGAATCAACAATTTTCGAGATGGTGGCATGCTTTTCATTTCTGCAGATCGGGGTTTGGGGAAGCAGCATCTTCAGCAACATGGAGAAGATTTTTTGATATGAGATTTGGTTTTGAATTTGAATACGGTTAGGGTTTGGTTGTTAGGAAGTCGTATCTGTTATATTATTGTGTGTGTGTGTTTTTTTTGAATTGGTGTAAAATTGCAAATAAGATGGTATGTGGAATTCCGCCCAAAATTGCCTCAAAAAAATCAACGGCTATTAGATTTTAGAGATGCCACATGTCAGTTGATTAGTATTTTTGAGGGAGAAAAAATAGGACAAGCTTCCTTTATAAAGGAGGTATATATATATATATATATATATATATATATATATATATATATATATATATATATATATATATATGTATGTATGTATGTATGTATGTATGTATGTATGTATGTATGTATGTATGTATGTATGTATATATATATATATATATATATATATATATATATATATATATATATATATATATATATATATATATATATATACTAGATTTCGAAGCCCGCCCGATGGGCGGGCATGACTTGTAAATATTGTTGGCATAATTTTCTATAGCGAAAGGGTGGTAAAAAATAGTTGGAATGTGTACATGTTAAAAGAAAGGGTCGTAAGCTTATGAACATTGTTAAGATATTTGACTATACAAAAGAAGGTGGGTAAAAAATGGCTGAAAAGTGACAAAGAAATAAATTAAGCAACGGTTGAAGCTTGAATTTTCTCAAGGTTACCGAGAACAAACCTGGATGAGGGTAAAGCTATGTTTTCCTGAAACTCTTATTATCCAATACATTCTATATCGATCTTATATATTAGAAACTTTTTTTTGCAAAGCCGAGCTGGACTTATCCCATCTGGGGGAAACCATGAACCGCGATATTTTACAAACGTTGTGTGAAACTTTATTTCGCATTTGATTGAAAATCACATATTATGTTCTTAAGAATATTTTGTAACTTTTAGCTTGTTTCTCATGGGTAAAATATATAAAAAATTTTAAAATAAAGCATTGCAACAAAAATGAACCGAATGGTTTAATTGTTTCACAAATAGTGTAATACATATTCAGATTCTTATTACATTATATATCATTCACAAGGCAATGCCCTCATGGCAGATGTCCTTACAGCCAAGGTGTTGATCATTGCATTGTTGTTGGTCCTGAATGAAATCACATATTATGTTCTTAAGAATATTTTGTTTACCACAAAATTCTGTGGGATCACCACCAAATATCGTATACAGACTTGGTCATTGAAGACTGTTTGACCTTGATCGTTCACTATCTGAATTCTCATATTCCCGTTTGTCACTTAGATTATGTTGCGGGTGTTCCTTATCTAGTGTGGTGCCACTATTCCGTGCTGCAAATGATTACCAAAAACTTTAGTTATGTTCGTGAACCCGTGACAAAGCAAATGTCATTTTATGACACTCATAAGAGGTGTGGGTAGAAGCTTTTATCTTTGTGTTTTATTACACTTGCTATGAAGAAAGTTGAATTGATAGAAAATGTTACACTCTTTGTGTGTAGCTATATATAGTTCTTTAAAAGAACGACGCTTTAACTTATACCTTTTTAATGTGCATGTGTTTGATAATCTCACCTTTTTCATCTAGGCTATCCTTCCCGCTGTAGAGTTATTAGTTAGCCACTCTCCAAATGTCTCAAAATTTCGTTCACCCTATGTTGCAAAGAGAAAATTGTGTAGTTAAATATACATATATATTATTCTGTCAAAACAGGTACACATTATCATGTGTTCACCATATTAGTATCTTCTAATCTGGGTCTGTATATGTAGCAACATTAGTGGGTCAGATGGGCACAAACGGGTCATTTATTATATGGGTCGTGTCAATTCAATCGGAAACACTTCTAAATTAGTACTTTTGGCTTTTTTTTATATTTATAGTTAGTGTGTCAAAACAATTGTAGACTGTATCATTTCAATACTAAAGTCTAATTCTTCAAATTAACTGATTTGTAAATCACTATGCAATAAAAGGAATAATTTGCGCGACTTTTGACCCATTTGACAGTCCACAGTTTTTCAAATTTATATTTTCGACTGATTAGACACATATAAATGGATCAACATTCTTACCTTTACTGATTGGGAAATACGAATGGGAATCAGCTAACATGGAGAGCTGGGTACCGCAAGGCGACGTATACAACTATGGGAAGAAATTTTGATCTGGTTACTGTCTAAGTGTAGAAGCTCACGGACTAAATCATAGTGGCCATTTGACGCTGCCCAATCCATTGGAGAAGCGTACCGCACTACCACCATTGGTATCCAGTGCTCTCCCACCTTAGAGGAAATTAAGTTGGTCGCATCGATGAAATCAGTAAAAGTGTAAAACTTAACTGAAAAAGCATAAAATATTAAATAAAAAAAAAAATCTAATTTCATAATTATGGTTAAGACTTAAGCCAAAAGACAAATAAGTAAGAAGTCATTGACGACGTTGTATCAAGATTAAAACGTTTATGTGACCATCCTAAAATGCAGACTCGGTGCCTAACTAACGAACACAAATACAAAGCTAGCACCAACCATTAGGATTCCCGGTCCTTTGCACCAAGGTGTAAAATCAACATATATCAGCAAACCATTTATCAACTTTTGACTATATAAATTGCAAGTGCTTTAAATGACAAATTTGGTTAAAATATTCATTTGAAGAAAAGAGGTACAACCTTGATCAAATTCATTGTAATACTATAAATCTTATAAAATTTTCTAATGTAGAAAAACATGTTAACATGCATATATTCTATTCAAGTTATCATACCTGGCATTACGCAGTCAAGTTTAGTAGAATGCAATAAGAATCTGCGCAATTTCTGGTTCAAAAAATATGATGGTTTCTTTCTCTCGTTTAGCAATCACTATCCACATTCCTGAAACATATTAGTTATTTGTATCAAGTTTTCAAGAGAAGCAATGGCAGGCACATGGCAGAAGCAACCTAAAGCATACTTTGCACACCGTTACTACGACTCCTGTTACTGAAACGTTAAATCATTATTTCACTATACAACATCATTTTGAAGATGTACCTAGAAACTATACAGTTAGATGAAAGAACTAAATATTTCACTATACAACATCGTTATTTCTATGACTCCTACTAATAGGACGCTCCACCTAACTTCAAGTTACTAATACTAAAAGCCACTGATGGTTACATGTAAATGAAATGTTTGCGGCTCCGGAAGGTCATTGTCATTAAACCTTACTGGATATCAAACGCTACTGCAATAAGATGCATTCTGATTGGTGGCATGACAGTGACTACATTACGGCAATAAAGTAAAAACTTAGTTTTATGATGAGTAACATTTTGCAAATATGCAACAGTAGCCTACATACCTAAAAAAGCCAAAAGCAAATCAAATCCCAAAAAGACTTATTAAATATGACAAATTATATTAAATAAGTTAGAATGTAGAACTAAATACCGTTTACATCTTTCATGAAGCTCTTTAGCTAATTCTAGCATGACCAAACTATCGTCTAAAAGCTCCGCAATCAATTCCGCATTTTCACAAGATTTAATCGCCTCCTGTCCAAAGTTTTCTGCTCTGGAAATCTTTTGTGCAGCAATCATTGCAGCATCTTTAAATGTTTCTCTATCAGCCGGATTTGCAATACTTTCCCTTGCAGTTTGCACCACATTGCTGTTATCAATATTACATGGGATAACAACCACTTGCTGGGATGTTTCAACACCAAAAGATGTTCCCTTGTACTTGTAACGGTTGTCCACTTGCATTTTAGTAGTATTAGTTTAATATAATTGGTTAGTAATAGCCGTTTACTAAATTACATTTTCATTTGTCATGTTTTAGACATTGTGCTTTTCTTCGTACATCCATTCATTGAAATATGGTTTTGTTTCCCATTTGGGTCAAAATGTTACTTCTATAAGAGATGATAATTATTATATATCTAATATTAAATATGTGAATAGAAATGATATTATTTATAGATAGCGTTATAATCTGAATAAAAAATGTTAACGGGTTTAAAAATGACCCAAATGGGACAGAACACCATCTTTTCATTTCTTGAATGTGCAAATAACCAAACATGGGCAACTTAACTGAAACAATAATACAGGTATAAACTGATAATAGAGTTAGTAGCTCACCTTCTTGAGTGCTCATGTCAACACGAGTTTTATGAGCTTTGAAGTCACAGATCTTCGGGAATTTTCAGGTACATCAAACTTTTGACGAAATATGTGTAAAATAATCATCTTTTATATATATAAGATTAAGCTATCTATGCTAAATATAAAAAAGAAATATATTATACTGACATGAATAAAACTTAGAATTGCATTGATGTCAGGCTCATTTGGATCTTAAATTCAGCAAAGAGCCTCTAAAATAATCGCCTCGTAACTGTTATAATAGTAAGTTTATACGCATTCACAAAAGATGATAGTTAAACATACTATGGGGCTGTTTTTCTATCCATTAAGATGCTAGAAGGCTTAGCTGTATCACCATACTCAAGAAACACATGTTATATAAGCATTGAATCTCAAATTTACCTGTACCAAGAAAATTCCATATGAGGGCAATTATCTAGAAGCTCTGCAAAAGCATGAATCAATATCTTTAGATATTTAAAAGGGACAGATGCAACGACAGGTCTGATGTCTACTGGAGGAAAGACAACGTTGCATCTTTTAATTAGAGCATCTTCATTTGCCTTAAACTAATGGTTAAAACTCTGCTTGGTTGATCTTCACCAAGAGCAGCTTCAACTGGCTGCAAGTAAAGATGATGAAATTATGATTAAACAATCCTATAATCACTGAATAAGCTACACCGTCTTCTTTAGCATGTTTAGGTTAGTAGTGCGTTTTGGATGCTCCTTTTAAAGGTGATTATATGATACTGAATAATCACTATTAAATAACCCAAACCAAAGAAACTTTCTTACCTCTGGTCTGACATCTATATCAATATCAATGGGATCAAATATGAAATTTTCATCCATCGAATAAACTAAAACACCTTCAGTAGTTGCAGGATTGCAGCAGCCCAACTACGACCTATGGGTGCAATTCTTAAACATTTTATTCTAACAATAGGCCTTCCACGGTTAGTCACTGCTCCGGGTAGATCATAACTTGACTTGACTCGTGTTTGTTCATCAGCAACATCTTTTACATCACTACCATCATCATCAATTAGATTCATAGGACCAGCATTAGTCATATTCTTTGAATTTAATACATCAAGAACTCCATCTAAAGAAAGATTTAGGGTTATTTGAGATCTTTTCATTAAAACCTGTATATCTAATTCCAAACATCCATTAAGCATGTAAAAATAAACACTGAACAAGAAATATAGCCAATTAAAAAAATGTTACGACAATGTGGCGGTTTCATATCTAGCTTTCACATGATTTATTGGATGACGAATGAATGATATTAGATAATTAAAAAAAGTATGTGATTGAGTTCCATGTTGTACATACTGTCATCCTTGAGTGGGTGAAAGCCATTGACTATTATAACAGACAGCATTCTGGGTGGATCAATAGGCCCTTTAGACCAATTTTCAACGGCTTCTCTTGAGCCATCTTCATGCCAAACGTTGTGAGTTTCTTGCGCAAACCAAGCATGCCAAGACAATAGGGAAATAATGGGCATGAGCACAAAACTTTTAAATTAAAGCATTTTATTAGCAATCTGATAAGAAATTATAAGTAAACGGTAGAGATAACTCTTATTCACAACAGGAAGCATAATGGTATATAGTAATTCACAATTATAATCATCGCATTAACGATTATCAACTATATCAAATTACAAATCTTGGTTGCATATGGAAACCACGGTCAGTAGCTTCTTGTGGAGTAAACACAGTTAATTGGTAGTTACTACTAATTAGCCTTAGAATTTGAAGCAAACAATGTAGAGGGTCCGGGCTGTTTGGACATATTCGGTAAGGGGCTGTTTGGATAGATTCGGTTTAAAGGGTTGTTTGGACACATGTAAATCAATGTTGGGGGTGATGAATTTGTAGCTTTAATAATAAGTACCTGTTCCAGTTGCAGCTTTGATCTGCTGCTCGGAGCTTGGTCTGTTGTTCCACGTGTGAATGCCACTGGAGCCTGTCCATTTGTTCAGAATTTCTAGGTTCAGCTGCTTAACCTGAACTGATAGATAACACGCTAGCATGTCAGAACCCACACCAATTCATGCTCATAGGGGTGACTATCATGAACAGATGTTTACTAAGCTCATTAATTGTTGACTGATCAATCTAAGTCGACCGAAAGCCATTAGTTTCATAGTCAGTTAATCCTTTCGATAAACTGTATAATAAATTCCAAAGATATGTTCAGTTTCATGAAGAGCCAATAGTATATCTTGTTCCTTTGTTATACATATTTTAATAGTTAAAATATTTTAGAGCCTCGTCTTGGCATAAAAAAAAAACAACCATAGCAGTACGCTATGTTGACTTTGAAGGAATTAAGTTCAAGATTACAAATCCTATATCAGAAATTAATACTAAAGTCCCTTAATCATGGTAGATGGATACTTTATTCTACCCCTATAATAACTAATAGGCACAATTCTCTTCCGACATATATCTAACTAAACCATTCACATACATGTAAATTCGTCTAATCATATCAATCACTTTGAATTTTTATTAGATAATCTCATTTCCATCATGTAGCTTCTGCTTTTCATATTACGATACCGAATTTTGATGACAGTAAAAAGGCGGTAAACGAAATAAAATGAACAAAATACCCGTCAATAGATGTTCTAAAGTGTTACCCAATCTACCAGACCCTTTCCCTTTTTCACCAATACTTACTTGAGGTGTGGGGTACTTTCATGTTTTCAAAGTTGTCAACCTGATAATTGCAGCACTTCCACCATGGTATGCATTTCGCAAGGCAATCATCTCAAGGTTGTCATTGTATATCCTCGACGTCAGCATTGCCAGCTTATTTGCTTCCGTTCCAGAATTAACAAAATACACCACCTGTTAAATATTATATTATCCTCACAATGAACTTTTACATATGAAACAACGTATTCTGGTAATTATAATAACATTATGCTACATAATAGGGCATACAAAAATAATAGACTGGTGGTACATAGAATCTATTTATTTAAAAACACAATTAATGATTATTAGTTATATGAGTTAAGTCGATGGTGTATAGAGTCACGTATTAAAAGTAGAAAGCAAAAAGTGTATTAGGAGTAGGAAAACGATCTTCAAATTGTAAGAAGAGCAATAAACCCTTGCGCCGACCAAACTTCAACATATATGGTTTGCCAGACATCTTTAAGTTGCTTTGTGTCACGAATTTCTGTTCAAAAATTTGTCCCAGGTGCAATCAAACATGACCAAAATTCCATTTAAAAGTAGCAAAGCGAATGCAATCAAACAATAAGTAAAAAAAATAATAAAAATATAAAAATACCAAATAATGCAAAAATATACTTAAAAGTCAATGTGCATACCTTTATCACGTTACATGATACGTTCATGGATGTATTTCAAGCAAAAAAAAGCTACAATAATGTATTAACAAATTAAGATTGGCTAGGCCTCCCAATACGTAACAAACCTATAACTTTTTTATATAGCCACAAACACCCCTTCTCTATTGCAATCATCAGTCGTCTACTTTAAATAATTTGCATACTCTTGGTTAAATGATGAGTATTTTGATATGGTTCAAAATATTAACATGCATGCATATATTGGCAAAACCTGGATAAAGGCATTGATGTTCTCTCTGGTCAGGTTTACTTCCATGTAATTATCTTGTGCAACATCAAGTAAAATGTCAAGCAAGTCCTGCACTCCTCCGATCTCCTTGTGCTTTCTTGCGTCTTCATGGTCTTTCATGATCGTCTCTATTATTACATCGAATCTTGATCGAAGATCCTTCACCCTCTTTTCGAATCCCTGCAAGTGTAGAGTCTTAAATAACCATACGTAGTCGGAATTTTCTGAAACGATGTGCTTTCGACCAAATTTGTAACAGCTTGCACCTTGTTTCTTCAAAAACATGATTGTAATAAAAACAAAAGATATAAATACAACGGTGAATTAAACGTGGTATCATCGAGTCTGCCCATCGTGTGCATTATTAAATATTAATCTATGAATTAAAATGCCAACTTCAGTTCCTTGAACCCCTGTGATTTTATATTAGCTAAACTTGTTGACCCCTACCTAAAAATAGGAACTACATAAAAAGTTAACCAAATTAAGCAGCAAGGATGAAAGAAACATTAGTAAAGAAACGTATATATTCATTTATACAATTTTCGATAGACTTACTTATTGTTCTTGGATAGGTCGTTGGTGTTCCAGACTACACCGAAATCGAAATCTCCACATTTTTTGAGCTTGAGAAACATTAAATAATATAATGTCAGTAGATAGCAATAAGCATTGACTTCTCTTACAAATTGTTTGAAGGTCTACCTGCTGGACCAGAATCAGCAAACTTTTTGTGGTTTCACTGTAGAGTTCAAACAAAACAGCAACATGAAAGAGATCCTAGATTGCAAGTTTATATATTAAAAAAATTAATAATAATAATAATTAAAAAAAACTATAAAGCTGAATGCAAGAGATCCTAGAGTGATGATGCTGTTAGTGGGTTCCCTACTTCTAAACAACTACTATTACTTATATGCTATATGCTGGTATTTGGATCATCTATAAAATGATGAATAAAGAACATGACAACCAAAAAATACTACTATATGTTTAACTATAACATGATAATATGCCCTAGAATTAAAATATATATAAAAAATAAAAAATACAAATATCAAACTAAGATGAATGCCTCGCCTGATGATCTACGGTAAAAAATGATAATAACAATAATAAAAGAGAAGACAATTACTTTGTAGCAGCTTGCGCAATGTCAAATAAACCTACAAAATCAAGCATATAAGTGAACACTTACCTGGTATAATATTTGAATTCCATCAGTTAACCTTCAAATTTTCTGAGAGCTTTTCAAGGTGCTGATGTAGCCTTCTTTGAAATTCAATTTGCATTTGTATTGCTTCGCTTATCTGCAAATGAACAATTGCTTTTCCCGTTAGATTCAAAATTGAACGGTTTGATTCTCAGGCTTAGTATCAGTTAAAAGCTAAAAGGAAGGAACTGATTCACTGAATTTGGCAAAATGACCTTTTAAATTTTGAAATCGTCCAGTTTTACTGATTAGATGTGCTTGTGTTAACACATTTAAAACATTAGAAAACAAATCAATGGGTATCTAACAACCTAATCATCACAGCAAATATGGACAGAAAATTGTCATTGTATCCCATGAACTAAACGGTCTTGCCTTATCTACCTGCTGAGAACATCAAATGCGATCATTTTTCTTGTCAACCTGACACATGCTATGAATACACAAAATATTAAATAGATATGCAATACCTCGAAGATAGGCGTGGTCAATGGTTCTTTACAATTCAAGCAATCTAATACGCCGGGATCAATATTTTTGACTCAGACACTCAACCCATGGTGTTCAACTGAATTTTGATTACAGCAAGATCTTCATATATTAAAATTTACCAACTCACACACTCATTACCATGTATAACCCTGAGATCTTTTAGCAAATACAACAACCAATTAGAACAACCACCCTTTCAAGCACAATACATAAATCCTTGTTCAGCCTTTTATCTCGTGTCTCGTGGAGTCTCACAATTTTTTTATTAGCAAATATGTTCCAAAAGACTACAAAATTAATCAAATGTGCTTAATATATGCTTTTAATAACAAAAGATGCTGCTAATTACATCATATAAATTATACATGCTCATAAGTTTGCCTATTGGTCTGATAAACAAGAGGCTCAATTCATCCTATAGCACGTCCAATTAAGCAAACAGATTATAATAAACCTTGATAAGGCATGATGGACAGAACTTGGAGGTTAGCACAATACATAAATCCTTGTTCAGCCAAAGTACACCTTAAGTAAAAACTACCGCTTACCTCAAGTCATGAATAATCACTTAACTAAAATCGAAACACGTCAAATGGGTTTAAAGCCATAACGAATATATTTGGTATACCTTGTTTCACAAGGAGCGGTCTACAGCGACAACATACCTATCACACATGCAAAAGTAGATAATGTAAAATTTTCAAATGACTTTCAACACTTACTGCTGATGGTATTAAACTGTATGTTCCTCTGTACATTGCAAAGGAAAAATGCTTACGGCTGACAATCCTAAAGCTTGATGTTCCTCGTGGAAAAGTTCACCTGTATATCATTAAATTACACTTGTGTTATGTTTTTATGATTATGAAAATATAAAAATAAAAACACAAATCTGAATATAAAAAAACACAATAGAAGATGCCTTAAAACCGTATTTCTCAAACACGTTCTATGAATGGGGGACGAATGAAGCACGTTAGGGTTTTTTCTGAGAGGAAGGAAGAAGAATGATGGGTTGTTATGCTTATCGTGTATGTATTCTGATTGTTTGATCGTGTATTGTTTTTGATACGCTTAGGGTTTTCTTTAGTTGAGTAGATGAGTACTTGCTATCCTATATAGATATGGAGTTTACATAATTTCTCTAAAAGATTGTGTTGGCTCAGTGGTTAAGATGGCATATAATCTACACCTAATGTTTGAGTTCGAACTGTGTAATCCACTCCTTCCTTTTGATGAAAGCCTTTTGCCACAAGTCGTGCTTTATACCTCTCAACTGTGCCATCAGCATTATACTTGATTCTGAACACCCACTTTGATCCAATTGTTGTCTTTCCAGCTGGGAGTGTGACAATGATCCATGTATCATTCTTTTCTAAAGCTTTTATTTCCAAATTCACTGCTTCAATCCATTTTGGGTTTTTTGATGCTTGATGATATGTTGTTGGTTCAGTGAGTTTGTTAAGTGAGTGAATGAAATGCTGTGAGTGGTGTGATAGGTTTGAATAATTAATGTAGTGACTGTGATGATATTTAGATGAGGTGGTGGTATGAATAGAAGTTTTTGGAAGAATGTAATCTTTAAGTTTAGAAGGTATGTTTTTGGTTCTGGTTGATGTTCTTTTTGGTTGTTGTGTGGATTGAGATGATGTTGTGGATGTTGAGGTAGGTTGTTCTGATGGTTGATTTGATGTTGTAGTTGTGACTGGCACATCAGCTGGATCAGTGTTGTTGTGTGAGGTGGTGATAGGTTCTGGTGTGGTGTTTGAAATTGGTGAAGGTGTAGAAGTTGATGAAGGTGGACTAGGTACTTGTGTGTTATCTGTAGGTGGTGAAGATGTGTGAGTGTTTGGTGTAGAAGTTGATGATGATTGGTTAGGTTCTGGTGAGTGATGCATGGTGAACTCAGGTGGTGGTGTGGTTAATGGAGTGTTTGGAATAGGAGTTGGTATGAAAGGGTAAATAGGTGATGTGGATGTTTGAGGTGATTGAGGTGAGTTGTGTTCTATTTTGTTGAATGGAAAACATGTTTCATCAAATAAAACATTTCTACTTATGATTGTTTTGTGAGTTTTGGTATCATATAAAATGTAGCCTTTTTGATCATGAGGATAGCCAACAAGTACAGTTGGTGTGGATTTGGCATTGAACTTATCAGTTGTGTGTTGATATGTGTGAGCTAAGCATCCAATGATTCTGAGGTTATCCAAGGTTGGTGGTTTGTTGTGAAGAAGTTCAAAAGGAGTTTTGTGGCATAGAACTCTAGATGGGATTCTGTTAATAAGATATGTGGCTGCTAGGATGCTATAACCCCAAAAATGAATAGGAAAGTGGGCTTGGAATTGAATTGCTCTGGCCATTTCAAGTAAGTGTCTATGTTTTCTTTCAACCCTTGCATTTTGTTGAGGTGTGTAAGGGCAAGATGTTTGATGGATGATGCCATGATTTTGAGTGTATGTAAGAAAGGATGAGTTTATAAATTCTGTTCCATTGTCACTCCTTATTGTTTTAATTTTTGTTTGAAACTGAGTATTGACATAATTATGGAATGTTTGAAATGTGGAGAACACATGATGTTTGCTTGGTAAAAGATATGTCCATGTAGCCCTGGTGTGATCATCAACTATTGTGAGAAAATAAGTGCATTTGTTTATTGTGGGATGTCTATATGGTCCCCATACATCAAGATGAACAAGCTCAAATTTTGATTTAGCATGAGATTTACTGAGTGGAAATGAAAGTACATGTTGTTTTGCTAAAGGACATATAGTACATTTGGTATCTGAACTATGATTTACATGAAATGAGATGTCTTTTATTTTTTGAAGTACAGGGTAGGAGGTGTGTCCAAGCCTAGCATGCCACAGATGTGAATTGTTGCTTGATTGAGAGTGAACAGTTGAGGTTGCAGTAGAAGGACTTGAGGATGGTGTAGAAGATGATGTAGTAGGTAAAAGGTAGAGTCCACCATGTAAAGTACCATGAGTACAGCTGCCATCATGGCCCTGAAAGAGGAATTTGTTGTGAGTGAATGTGACAGATGCAAGTGTGTTGTGTAAAAGCTTACTGATGGAGATGAGATTGTAAGTGAATGAAGGTATGTAAAGGACATTGTGTAAGGTGAGTTTGTTGTTTAATTTTACTGATCCAGTGATGTGTACTCTAACTGTGTGACCATTGGGTAGGGAAACAAGTATTGGGGTGGTGAGATTGGTTATGTTTTGCATGTGTGTGAGTGAAATGCAGATGTGGTCAGTGGCACCACTGTCCACAATCCAAATGTAGTGTGTGTGTGATATGTTAGAAGCAATGAATGAGTAAATATTAGCCCTAGTTTTGAATGAATGAATACCAATAAGTGATGAGGAAACTTTTGCTTTGGGATTGAATGAAAGGATACCTGCAACATGAGGTGCTGTGAAGGAGCAACTTGGGTCACCTTGGTTGTTTTGCATCATCATAAGGACCTGATTGAGTTGGTTTTGAAGCAGGTCCATTCTTGCATAGACATGTGACTCAGTTGATGATGTTTCCAGGGGGCTTGATTGTGTAGTATCCTGTTCCATAGTCTCTAAACTTTCACCACTGACCATGTTAGCTGCCCTGTACCCTTTCCCAACAGGTTGAGTTCTTTGTGATGGTGGTAAATACTTCTTGTGGAGTGGGTGACCAACAGGATAGCCAAGCAATTTGAAACATTCCTCTTTTGAGTGTCCTTCCTTCTTACAGTAGGCACAAAATATTCCCTTCCTGAATGTATTTCTCCTATCATTTTGATTGTTTGGATTGGGAGTGTTTGACTGATTCCTTTGGTTTGAACTGGATGAACTGTTGTGATTTGGTTTGTAAGTGTTAAGAGCAATGGGAGTGTTAAGTTGTTGTTTGTGAGCTGTTCTTTGCTTTTCCTCTTGTCTTAGCATACTATAGGCCTTAGCTGCACTAGGAAGTGGTTGCATCAATAGGATTTGTCCCCTAATGTTTGTGTAACACTCATCTAATCCCATTAAAAACTGCATCAATCGTTTTCTTTGCTCTCTTTCCCCATTCTCTTTCCCTTGTTCACAGACACATTTACAAACACAAGCATAGGGTGCTTCAATTGCATCAATTTCATCCCAAAGTCCCTTAAGTTTGTGATAATACAACTCAATTGCACAATTAGATTGCTTAAGATCCACAATTTCATTAGCAAGCTGATAAATCCTATACCCATCTAACTGTGAATAATGCTCACATAGTTCATTCCATAAAGCACTTGCTGAGTTGATAAAAGAAAGATTGTTACCTATTTGCTCTGAGACTGTGTTCAAGATCCAAGATATGAGCATATCATTTGCCCTTTCCCAATAAGGCCTCAAATGTGATGTTGAATCTGGTTCTTCATACTGACCATTGATGAGTTTCAGCTTGTTCTTGGCACTTAGTGCAATTAACATTGACCTTTTCCATGTACTATAGTTTTCTGAACCAAGAAGTCTCTTAGAGATGAGTAGTAAACCAGGATGATCATTAGGATGGAAGTAGAGTGGATGATGTGGTGAGTTGATGTCATCAAGATCTGTTGTGTTGATTGTTTGTGATGTGCCTTGATTAATTGTCATTGTTGAGTTGTGGTTGTTAAAATTGAAGGTTTATCAATGGTGATTGTGAGAAAACAGAGTTGTAACAGATTCTTGATTGTTTTGTGATGATTTTGTGGTGATTTTTGATGGGTTTTGATGTAATTTGATGAATTATGATGTTTTTGAGTGATTTGTGATGATTATGAGCGGAAATGATGGTGGATTATGGTAAATTATGGTGGATTATGGTGGAAATGATGGTGGAAATTTTGGCGGGAGATTCTGTTGTGATGGAGAAAGTTGTTATTTGGCCGGAAAATTCTGTTACAGTGATCGGAGTTAGTTATTCACCACAGTTTGTGGTGGTGTTGGCTCTGATACCATATAGAGAAATCAGAGAAACACATAGTTGGAATGTGAAAGTGAAATTTATTAATGAAATTGTTACTGAGTGATACATTTCTATGAGTATTTATACTCCTGTTAAGTACAAGCTACACTACTGTATGTACAAGTTACATATTAGCTACACTACTATATACAATCTGCTACATCTTGTTACACTGCACCATAGCTTTGTTTAAGAGGATTCTCATCTTGTGTAGACTTGAAGGAGTGTTTGGTTGTCTGTGGTGGTGTTGGCTCTGATACCATATAGAGAAATCAGAGAAACACATAGTTGGAATGTGAAAGTGAAATTTATTAATGAAATTGTTACTGAGTGATACATTTCTATGAGTATTTATACTCCTGTTAAGTACAAGCTACACTACTGTATGTACAAGTTACATATTAGCTACACTACTATATACAATCTGCTACATCTTGTTACACTGCACCATAGCTTTGTTTAAGAGGATTCTCATCTTGTGTAGACTTGAAGGAGTGTTTGGTTGTCTGTACATTGTGTTGATGGAGCAAGTAGAGTGTTTTACATTCTGTGTGACATTATCCCCCTCGCAAGTTGGCATTGTGTAAGGATTACACATGCCCAACTTGGACAAGCAGTTGTAATGAAGTGGTTTGGGGAGCCCTTTAGTGAGTATGTCTGCTACTTGTTGCTTGGTAGGAACATAGGTGGGTAGAATCAGACCCTCTTTAACCTTGTCCCTCACAAGATGACAATCTATTTCTATGTGCTTTGTCCTTGCATGGTTGACTGGATTTGAGGCTAGAGCTATGGATGAGACATTGTTACACATAATGGGAGTAGGACCAGTGATAGGAACTTGAAATTCTTTGAGTAAGCACCTCAGCCAAGTGACTTCACATGTAGTGTCTGCCAATGCTCTGTACTCTGCCTCAGTGGAGGATCTAGATACAACAACCTGCTTTTTTGATTGCCAAGAAATGAGAGTAGGACCAAGAAATACCCCATAACCAGTGACTGACCTTCTAGAGAAGGGGCAACTAGCCCAATCACTATCACAGTAAACTGTCATTTGTAGATTGTTCTTGACAGGGAAGAATAGGCCTTGTGATGTTGTGAGTTTGATGTACCTGATGACTTTGATGAGAGCTTTCATATGAAGTGAGGTAGGTCCTTGTAGAAATTGGCTTAAAGCTTGAGCTGCAAAGGCAAGGTCAGGCCTTGTAATTGTGAGGTATAATAATTTACCAACCAATGTTCTATATAGTGAAGGATCAGGAATACGATCTCCATCAGTCATGGTAAGTTTGATGGTAGGATCAAGAGGAATAGCTGAGGGCTTTGTGTCAAGTAATCCTGCATGTGTGACAAGTTCAATTGCATACTTCCTCTGACTCATGGCTAAACCAGTGGAGTTCCTAAGAAACTCAATCCCAAGATAGTAATGGAGTGGTCCTAAATCCTTGATGCTGAACTTTTCATGAAGACTAACCTTGATGTCTTGAATGATTTGTTTGTCATTGCCTGCTATGAGTATGTCATCCACATAGACTAAAAGGGTGATGAAGCTCTTGTTTTTGTTGAGAGTAAACAAGGAAGTGTCAACATAGCTCTGGGTGAAACCAATAGAGATGAGAAATGAGGTAAGTTTAGCAAACCATTGTCTGTTTGCTTGCTTTAAACCATAGAGAGACTTCCTGTTTGTTTGTCATTATCTACGTGTAACGCCTCCTGTTATATATATATATATATATATATATATATATATATATATATATATATATATATATATATATATATATATATATATATATATATATATATATATATATATATATATATATATATATAAGGCCTCACCTATGTAACCAAGTGCCTTTAAGCTAAACACACACACAAAAAAACACTTGTGTTAAAACCAAGCACAACTAGTAACTCAAGTAACAAAAAGAAGTAAAGGAGGCACATCATAAAACTGAAGTGCGCTTTCTATCAAAGTGTTCTTGGTTCAAGTGAGAATATTAAATATGGTGTCAGTGTACTTTTGGTTCATTTTCGTAAAATGAATAAAAATAGTCTCTTCTTGTAAAGAGAGTAGGAATACTGTTCACTTTAGTAATTAGTTTTAATTTAAAGGCTAATATGAATCAGTGAACATCTCTTACAGATAAGGCAACCTCATCTTATCAAATATGTATTTTAGTAACCGATTTGAAAGAAAATGAAATTTTCGTAGTATACAACATACTTGAAACTAATGGCAACCATTTTTTTAACAGAAATTGAAAAGCAATTGCATGTTTAGGTTGAACGACGGGTGTTCATGAATAATCTATGGGAAATATTATGTAACCGAGATTGTCCAATTTATAAGCAAATGGTTCTAAACCACTCGCTAATAAAAACATAATGCACACCAAACATGGTGGTAACACTTAGGGCTGGCATAACAGGTCACACGAACCTGTTAAGACACGAACCTGTTAAGGTCAAACACGAACACGACCTGTTAACTAATCGTGTCATTTTTCTCAAACACGAACACGACACGAAAATTAACAGGTGCACCTGTTAAGACCTGTTAACACACCTGTTAACACGAACACTACCACAAGTCCACAATTTACACACTTAACCAATCCCTGATATAGTACTTTTAAAATATTCAATAATACTAACTAACAAGAACTTTTGAAATCCAAACCCAGCCACACTCTCGTATTCAATAATACTAAGTAACAAGAACTTTTGAAATCCAAACCCAGCCACACTCTCGATAATACCAACTACAACAAGAATCAAACCAACAAGAACAAAGCTAAATTCGAATCAAAATAAAAAAAACAACCACAATAACGATTACAAGTTTACAAATTACAGATTACAACCGTGAGCTTAAGCTAAATTCGAAACAAAATTAAAAAAAAAAAAAAAAAAAAAAAAAAAAAAAAAAAAAAAACCACCACAATAACGATTACAAGTTTACAAATTATAACCGTGAGCTTAAGCTTTTCTTTTCTTCTCGATCTAATAACTGAGGGTGGTTAGGTGCGAGAGTGAAGGCACGCTAATGGCGAAATGATGGTGGGGTTCGTTTTGACGGCATGTGTGGTAGAGATAGTTGAAGAGGAGGTCGCGGTGATTATTTTGGTGGTGGTGGTGGCGACTGGCGAGACACAAGTGGCGGTGGCGGCTAGGGTTTAGTGAGAGGATGGAGTTATTTGTTGGGGAAGAGAGAAATGAGGATAAGATGTTAACAGGAAGAGATAAATGAGGATAAGTTATTAGTGGGTGGGTAGTTGGGTACTTTATATATATATACTTTAATGTTAACAGGTCATAACAGGTTTTAACAGGTCTGACCTGTTAAGACACGAATATTAACAGGTCTTAACAGGTCTGACCTGTTAAGACACGAAACCTATTAAGGTCAAACACGAAACCTGTTAAGAACAGGTCGTGTCGTGTTAACAGGTTTCGTGTCAAAATTGCCAGCCTTAGTAACACTTTCAATCCCTACTAATTACTAAAAATGAATGATTTGACACATCCATCTTGCCACCACTATACTCTATAGTGATTTTTCCTTGAAAAAATATGCACCACTGTCAAGTATGAATACATACTTGTAAAGGTCTGCTAATTTTTAGACTATAAAACAGATGTGGAACATAAATATAATCTCATGTATAAACCAACTTTTAAGATGGAAAGCTAGCAGCCTAACAGTAGTGATATAGTATTAAGATGAATTCCACTTACCAAATCCTATCGTGAGTTTTAGGCACATACGAACATGCGATGTTTCAAATTAATGCAAGGTTACCTCATTCAATATCCTATGTAACAAAGCTCATGCATCAAAAACTCTGCCTCTGGCTTAGAATGAAGAGAACTAAACTTTATTTGTGTTTTTTTAGTAATCACATTGATAATCCTGGAATAAGTAAAACTGTAGACACACGTACAATTATGTATGATGAATACGTATAGTCTCGAAAGAGTTGTAACTTAGAGTAGCGTCCTATTGACTACATTGCCATATCATAAGATACCATTCTTACGCTATGTGTCATTGGGGATCGTTTCGAGCCAACATCTCTTTTGTAACCACATTAACAAATTTATATTATAATGGCAGAATGGCTCGATCACCCCTAAACGGCTCTCCACCTGCAATATATACTCGAGAATTCTCTGGTGCCCTGATTCTTTAAGAAGTCTGTAGTTTTTTAAATAGAACCTTAAGCAATTTAGCGAAAAATGCATTTTCTATGCAAGAAAAAGTCTGTGCCTTGCGGCTTCTAAAGCATTTAGAGGGCAACTTATTTTTGTATAATATATATGCAACGATTTATCTTAGAGTAAATTGCAAAAATCTTCCCTAAGGTTTGGTCAAATTGCAGGTTTCGTCCTAAACAGTTTGAAAGTGCATAAATCGTCCCTAAAACAAACCTTTTTGTAAATTTTGGTCCCTGGCTTTAACCAGAGTTAAGTGGATTCCGTTATAAGTTATAAGTTAGCCCTTTTGGCCAACAGTTGTTGCAATGTTCATCCTTTAAACTAATAACCGTTTATAATTCAAAAATTTCGGTTTATTTAAAGTTTTTTTTTTTTTTTTTTTTTTTTTTTTTTTTTTTTGATTTTTTACCCAACTTATTTACATACATTTCTATTATTACAAACAAGTATATAACTAAACAAATGTATATAATTAGTAAGAATAAATATGATTAACATGTAATCTTAGATTTGTACTTGAGATGATTTTATGGCTGTTATCGACAAAACTTAAAGAGATCGAGAAATATAAATAAACGTTTTTACAGCTTATTTGTATTAACAAGGTGGTAAAGTAGTGGGTACCTAAAATAGTGAATCAAATTGAGCCTGGAGTTGCTCGAGCTCAGGATGCATCGACTCCGCAACCATAGGCAACTTTTCAACTTCCTCCACCTCCAATATTAAGCTATGACATTCACACACCCTATAGACATCATCTGCTTCAACCAAGGTTTGCATACGATGAAGACTAACCTTCTTCATGTGTAAGGAGTCATCTACTTTCAAGGAATACGTAGTATTGTCAAGGGTAGACTCCATCGTTTGTTAAGCATAATCATGTGTTACCTTCCTGAGATTCTACAACCATTGGATACCTAATACCACGTCTGGCACCTTCAAAGGTAGCACATAAAGATCAACTTCAACTGTTAATCCTTGAATGGAAAGCGTGACATGTGAACATACATTCTCATACAACAATGATGCCCCACTCCCGATAAAAACCTTGAAAGCCTTGGTCATGTGTATCGGCAAACGAATCTTTTCAATTACATCGGGTTGGAAAAAGTTATGTGGACGGCCATTATCAATGAGGACTTGCACATTACCCAAACCAATCATTCCCCATAGTTGGAGAGAGTGAGGATTTCCGTGCCCAATCAAAGAATTAAGTATGGAGATATACCCACTTTTAACTGCTTCTAATGCATCCGCATCCGACTCTTGACCGGTGTCATCACCCTTATCGGCCATTAACAACAAGAATTTTCCCGAACATTTATTCCCCTGAACCCACTTGTTATCGCAATTGAAAAACAACCCTTTATTGATTTGTTCATGACGTTCTTCCGAAGATATCCACTTAATAGCCAACAGCTTGGTATTAGTATTGGTGTTAACCAGTGTAGGTTTTGGAAACAATGGAGATTCAGCCGTTTTGGGTCGAGCAACTGAAAACGTGACGTCGACACCGACGCGGCAATAGTTGTATGGCTAACGGTAGGACACCATTGATCATCTAATCGTGCCTTATTAACCCATGCCAAAGAAAAAGCATCACCGAGGATCGTGGGTTTTGCTACAAGCAGATCTCATTGTAGATTCGGCTTAAGGCCAGATATGTAAAATGAGATAAGTAAATTTCCGAAATATCTGTAACCATATTCATGAGTTTTTCAAACTCACTTTGATGTTGAGTAACCGTACCAGTTTGTAGCAATTTAGATAATGCCACCTGCGGATCTTCTTACTTCGAAGGTCCAAACCAGTTCTTGACACTCTCTACAAACCCGTCCCGTTGGTAATCAACCCATTTTGTGGAAAACTAGAAAGGGGGGTTGAATAGTTTTACGTCTTTTTCTTATTGTAAAACGTTTATTTGAAAACCTTTAATTTTAGTTTTGTATGACAACTATGCTTGATCGAAATGATCAATTATATGTATGTTACCATTTAGTTTGATTATAAAAACTTTGTTTTGTGAATGAAACTTTCGTTTGATCTTTATGTGAAATCAACACTAGCACTATACGAGCAACTATATATATGTAGGTCTACGTCTACGAAAGTAATAACGATATAAATAAGATAGTAAGTAGAGATGGAAAGATCAAACTGAGACACAGAGGATTTATAGTGGTTCGGCTACAAGGACACCTTCTTTGCCCTACTCCACTCCCTGAGTCACCTACTCGAGAGTTTTCTTCACTAAATCAACGAGCTCCCGTATGGCGGAGAAAACCTTACACACTTTCGCTTACACCAATTTAACGACACAAACCTAAATGTCGAGTTCTAATCGTAGCTAGAACCAATCTCATGACTTCAATCACAACACAACTTTTCTCACCACTTCTCCAACGCTTCACGACTTCTTCGCTACTTCACGACTTCTCCTTCTTCATGTCTTCTTAGCTATTTCACGACTTCTTCTTCTTTCTTACTTCACAACTTCTTCGCTACTTCACAACTTCTACTTCTTTTCAACTTCACGACTTCTTTGCTACTTCACAGCTTCTACTTCGTCTCACAACAACTAAGTAACACTACTATTTTACACCACAACCAATCTACACCTATACACACCTTCTTCTATGCTAGCCACTACTTCTTTACACTTCTTCTTCTAATCTCCTATGCTTACGCACCTTTACTACTTCACATACACCAACCTAATCTAATAACTTATGTTTACACTTATACACACTTGAATGAATGAATTACAAAGGATGATACACCAACAACTTGAGTGGGAGGATCACACAAAGTTGTAATACTTCTAATCTTGAAGGTTAGAGGTATTCTTCTCGTGCACTTGAATGGTTGAAGCTTGAATCACTTGGAAACAAAAGCTTATGATTATATGATCAAAGGATTTAAGAGAATGGAAATGGAGGATTAGATCATAAAGTTTGGAGTGCAAAAGGTGAGGAAAAAGTCCAGAAATGATCCGATATTTATAGGCAAAGCTGGGCCCTGGAGGAGCGTGGCCGGCCCCCTTAATTAGGGGCCGATCCCCTTAATAATTAAGGGGGCCGCCTAGTATAATTAAGGGGGCTGCCCAATAAATCCGTTGCCCAGCTTTGTCTTTTTATGGGGAAGGTTTTTCTAGAACATTTTTGCCATTTTTGGTTGAAACTTTGAATTCATATATTTCTAATGAATTTAGTATATTTATTTAATACCAAAAATGATTTTCTAAATGATATAAAATGTTTATGAGATTTTATAAAAATCTATTGACAAAGAAAATGTTCCTTTGATCATAAAATGCATTAGGCATTTTGTTTATTCATACCTTAAGTGATTGAGTTGTAGAAATGTATATTAACAACTAAATACTTGTTTACGTACTAAACTTTGCGATTAATGAGTTTAGATTTTGTGATTATCAAAACGTAGAGATATCAAAAAGTGTTAATAACGTTTTAAGGCATTATTTATATCAACACGTTTCGTGTCATCCATCAAAACCATTCACCCCCGAGGTTGAAACCCATAATCCTCAATCGCTAATCGACTGAGGTATTGAGCCAAGAAAAGTATTCGGTGATAGCGAATATCCATCTATCTAGGTCAGCTCCAGTGAACTTCGAAATGTCCAACCGCATATAATGCATATAGGAAACTCATAATGATATACACGTATGGTTTTGTATTTAAATGGATCGAATGAGAAAACTAGTGAGGAGTTAGAGAGAGAGAAAGAGTAGAGAGTTGGGAGCCTTTTCTAGAGAGAGAAACAAGATGAATATTAGATTAAGTGAAAGGTCTAACCCTCTCCCTTTGTGGGAGAGGGTATTTATAGTTACATACTAACGCCTCATAAAACGGGCTGTGGAGCGGGCTACCAGTGGGTAAAGACCTGACCCGACTCCACGATGTTACGTAAACTAAACTATAACTAAAACTAAATGATTATGACTACGAGCTAACTAATGCTAAATGATACTCGGGGTGACCGAGTCTTTCAGATGAATATTTATATTCCTAACAATCTCCCCCTAAGGGAGGTCACCCCGAAAAATACACTTTGAATTCTAGTATTCTATTCTTCAAGTTAACTTCATAGCTCGTAGGCGTTGATTCTTCATTACCATAAGTCATTGTGCTTCAAGCAGTGAGCTGATGATGACTTGTTGTATATCTTGGATGATCTTCGAGACTTCATAGAGATCATTATCCAACTTTGATCTTCAAGCCATCTTCAGCTTTATTGTCTCCATGTGACTTTGTGATTATTGAACCGGTGTGCTCATACTTTTCTTAAATCATGTTTTCAGCATCAGAGTAACAGAAGCTTTGGTTGAAGGCCCTTTGAGTTCTCATGATTTCTTTGACATGGATGATTAAGTGTGAGCACGGAGTGATGGATCAGCATCTTTACATCAATCAGCAGCAACAGCCAGATATTCCTGCAATTAAACAGTTAACAACAAAACAACCGGCACTTATAGGTTTGAACTTCGAGATCGTAATCAGCATAGTGTGAAAACATCCTCTAATCCTTGCCATGGCCGTTCCTGAATCGGATACCCTTGAAAGAGCTTACAAGATCTACCGTAGTACATCAACATTTCAGGTGAGTCGCTAGAGATCACTCCATAACTGTAGATCGTTTGAAATTAACGCTGCCACTAAGCGTAATCTACAATAGATTACTGAAGTGACCTGCCTTCAGGGCTGTTTGATGTTGACCCTGGCAGGAATTTCCATTCAGTCATTAATACTTACATTAGTAAAATATTTCATGAATGTTCTGGTAGATTGCTAAGATCTACGTAGGACTCATATATTACACCTGGTGTCCTTAATCTTGAACAAACAGTGTAGAAGTAGCACGTGTTCCTAAGAGATCTATTGATGCATCTCGAGGCTCTAGACTCTATAAGTGCATAATTTGGTTTTCCTATGCGGATACTAGGGAGAAGTCTCCTGCTTCAATATCAACCATCTCTAAGAGATAAGTTGATAGATTACACTGGTTCCCCGTGAGAATGAAGCAAGTCCTTTTAAGAGAACTTGAGTGGCTAGAAGGTTTAGTGCAGTGCGTCACTGGGTCAGTGACGTCTTGTCTTCAATACCGGTGTTACCATCGTAACCACCAGTAACATATGAATTGAACCCGGTTTCTGCCCTAAGGTTGAATAATTGGAGGGATATTTCTTTTCACCCTTTCTCATTTTATTTCTTTTTAATTCTTCAACCCCTTCTTTCCCCTTTCTCACATTACTTTTTTTTTTCTTTTTTTTTTCTTTTTTTTTCATAATCATACTTAAGGACTTTCTAATACTATCTACTCGGTATTGTCCTTGGGTAGATCCCTCCGGCTCTGGCGGATCATAGGACGGTTTTCCTAACCTTAGCAACCTTATAACTTCATGACTATCCTATGTTGCCATAAACCAAATCTTTGAAAATTCTCTCAAAATGTTTATGATTAAGAAACTCATTTTATTAACACATTGAGAGTTTTAATATTTTCAAATGCTCCCCCTTAACATGTGCACCGATGTTTTGATAATAAATTTGCACATGTCGGGAAGAGATGCACTTTTTTAATTGATCCACCTTCAATGAACATGAACGGGCATTCGAGACACGCTTACATCACTAGTTAGACTAGCTTGAAGTTATTACGCGGCCCAATCAAATCCACAAAAGGTTTTCGAAATGATACACTCTACTCAGACAAGTCCTCTTCGAGACACGCTTACATCACTGGTTAGACCAGCTTGAAGTTATTACCCGTCCAGGACTAGTCCTTTCGATTAATGAGAGTTATTGTTTCGCCAATTCATTGGTCAAGACAGAGACTCGCTCATGTGAGATGCAACGATCCTTTTTCACAAACCATTTGCTCCCTCTTAATATGTGCATTGATATACAAAAGAGTTTAGCACATATGGGAGAGCTTACCTTAAGGTCCAAAACTTCACATTTTCTCCTCCGATCAAAAATTTCAAATCATTTGAGATTTGTGATCCCAAGTGATTTAAATAAGTTCAAAGATTTAGGGAGAAAAGTGTGGTTAGTTTTAAGAATCACTGATTATGAGACGATATATTTGCTCCCCCTCAATCCTTGAGGGAGCATGTTATGTGTTAGAGATGATGAGTTTATAAATGATTTAGAGTTTAACGATAAACTCATGAAAAATCCATATACTAACACATAACAATTACATTCACTGCTTCTTATGCACAAGGATCATGTTTTGATGATAAACAAATTTTTTGAAATCATTTTTCCCCCTCAATCGATGACCCATTTTCAATTCATCACTTAACTTCAAGAGAGTAGTCATTTAGCATCGATTGAGTGGCAAATTTTATACAAAATTGCAAGTTTGTTTGATTTTCAAAAATCATGGTACCACCAAGTTTAGAACAAATACTTTCCCGAAGAATCATTGAAGGAAAAGTATTCGTGATGTAAAGAAGACTTCTCTTCTTATACGAGAAATGATGCACTGAAACGTACATCAAGTCGATGAAACATGGATATAAAGTAATCCATTCCCGGGCTTCACCCAGTAAGAGGAACAACCGTCTTTTTGGCGACGTGTTTTCCCCATCTAAAGGTGCGGGTTGCTATCTAAAGTAATAGCAAGCCATAAGTTTATATCCGGGTTACAGTCTGAAAATAACTGCAAGCCATTTTGAAAGAATATTTTGAGAGACGACATGTTTTAGAAAAACATTATTTGAAGTTAAAAGAAAAACTCTTGCTCAAGCATATGTATGTTTTCGTATCATTATTGAATGACATTTCTAGAAACGTACATAATATTGATTACACAAGAGACATGTCGTGAGAATAATATTTTTGGATTTTATGATTTTTCAGATTTTTATGGTTTTTGTAGGTTTAAAATTTTTCTATTTTCTTTTTGTTTTAAACTATGTACAAAGGATATGTGAGGAAAATACATTTACTCCTCATTTTCTTCCTAAAGACTTTAGAGATTCTGGCGTAAGACTCTTCATTCAAAGTCGCAGAAGAATGAATTGAAATCTTTCTTGCAAAAGAGCTGTTGGATCGTGAACACCTTGAACTTGTGTTAATATTGATACTTTGAGTGATACCACTAAGTATGCGGAATCTACTTAATGATACTTAGAAGATTGATTGTGAATGAAACAGTTGTATGTATGTAAGAACAATGTATGTAACAAACAAATAGCTCCAATATTATTAATGATAATAATACGAGTGATCTATGATATCACTAGGGTTACACCTTGAAGCTCTAGGAAAAACGTATTAGAAAGATATATTCTAACTATGACCTAGGATCTCCTTTTATACAACAAGGAGTCCTCTTCTACAAGATAAGTATAATACTAATAGAATAAGATATACACAAGATCTTTTCTATGTTTATCTAAGCGCGTTTCTCTAACAGTTATCAAGTAAGCAGTGGTAATATTTGTTCTTGCAGTGGTAATGAGTTTCCACTGCAAGTACAATCTTCTGCAGTTGTAACATCTTCACTAGCCGTGGTAACTGTTAGTATAATTCCCAACAATCCTCCCCTAAACTTATGATTTATATGTAAATCAACAAGTTTCTTCAAGTATACAATAAACCTGAGGATATGGGAATTCTTCCAAACACTTATCTTATTTTTCTCAACACTTTATCAGCTCTTGCATATTGATCTTGAATCTTCTGAATCAAAGTTCTAATCTTTTCATTATCTGCATAAACTCTTAACTTTGACATGCTGAGAGCAATCCTCCCCTGAATCTGATCATCATTTTTCTCCTCCCCTGTTTGGGAGAATCTCCACCAAAATCAGCACAATCAGATAAAATTCAGAAGAACATCCATCAATTTCTTTACTATCCACCTGTTATGAGAATTTGGTACACAGTTCCATCAATTCCTTTTGTAACAGACTGCCTTCAGCACTTCCAGATGTATTACCTTCTGGGAGAGGTGCATCATTAGACAAAGATTCAATTTCTTACCCAGTTAAACTAGATAGTACTTCTGAACCACCCATATGTTTTAATTTGGCTAGGGATTTCACTACATGTATCCTATCCCTTAGAATTAGACACATGAAGTGTTGCCATGGTAGAGCTCTGAATGATATAGTCATGTCCTGCATCTACACATATTAAGAAAAATTTTACACTGTCAGTGGTAACTGTGAACCTGCAGTGGTAAAAATCAACAGAATTTTCAAAGAGCAGTGAAAAGTAAAACATGAAAAAGTAGCTGCTCTTATCATAGTTTTTAGCAAACTATCAGCTATCAACGGATTTGATATGTCTTTACGATGAGCCGTTTGCTATGGACTAGCCAACTCTTGATCACAAGGATGTATGGTGAGTTGATAACCTAGTTTTTGGTAAACTATCAACCATGAACGGATTTGATGTGTCTTTACCTGTAGCCGTTTGCTCAGGACTAGTTGATTCTTATGTGTATTAGACATGGTGAATCAATAACCATTTGATATGTGTCTTAAGTTACACATCTTATAACTCCATTCACATTAAACATCTGAAGGACCAAACTTAACCAATATTTGTTAACCCAAGTAACTTTTTAACCAAGTTACTATTTATACATTAATTGCTCCAAAGTCAACCCAATATCTTCCATAATTACTTCTCCAAACTACCAAAGCGGATAGGAATAAAGATACTTCATTAATTATCTATTGGCCTTGACTTTGCATATAAATAGGGATCTCAAAACACACTTATCAACATCTACCAAATCATCACTTTAACGAACCCTAAACTTAAATATGAGTTTCCCAATCGTGTACATCTCCTCTGACAGCTCTTCTGATGAAGAGATCAGCTATGTTACAGATTCTGAGGAGCATTCTTCTGGATGGAGTGGATACTTTCCACCAAGTGCTTTTCCATCAAGTACTGCATCAGCTCCATCTCATGATGTCGATTCAGAGAAAGATGATCCAACCTTCAACCTTTCTGAAGAACTACCAAAGGCACTTACAACTGCCCTGAAGACTGCCATACACAACATGAAGTGGCCAAAGTCGACAAAGCCTGCAAAAGATCTGAAACCTTCACCACAAGTGCTTGGGCTTGCTTGTCCAAGAAAGCAGCTTTCCTATGATGAGAAGAGGAACAAGCCAGCTAAGAGCAAGCATGCTTATAAGGGCAAAGGGAAAAAGCCTATGTAGTGTCTGAAGATCTTAGATTGTTAGGTTGTGGGTTGTTTGTTTAAGTTTGCATGTATTTTGAACTTGTCTTTGTGAAAGAATGTACTCTGCAACCTTATGAAGTGATAAATAAATGATCTTCTCTGTTTCCTTATTTCCACTGTGAGAGCAAATCTTTCCACTGTATGATGCATAGTTTCCACTGATCTTGTTTCTTCTGCATAAGTGTTAGTGGAAAACCATACAAACATATACAAACAATAATAGTACATTAAAAACTATCCTGCAACACTAAAAAGTATTAGACATCAAAAGTTTATGGATTAAGCATTCCAATACCTGTTACCAAGTCCTGAAACCTACCCACATCAAGTCCTTTTGTTAATAAATCAGCATAATTGTCATCAGTGTGAATTTTGACAACATTAATAAGCTTTTTCTCAAAACAATCTCTAATAAAGTGATGTCTAATTTCAATATGTTTAGTTTTAGTATGTTGCACAGGATTTTTAATAATGCAAATTGTACTACTATTATCTATATATATGATGGTGTTCATGAAATTGTACCCATAATCCAAGAGTTGATTCTGAAGCCAAAGGATCTGAGCACAACCACTAGCAGCTGCAACATATTCTGCTTCAGTAGTTGAAGTAGCAACCATTGTCTGTTTCTTGCACTGCCATGACACCAATCTACATCCAAGGAATTGACATCCTCCTGTGGTTGACCTTCTATCCAAGCTTGCACCAGCATAGTCACTATCTGAGTAAGTAATCAACTCCATAGGAGATTCCATTGGATACCACAATCCTAGATTAGGATAAGTCTTCAAGTATCTAAAAATCTTTTCCACTGCTGTCATATGTGATGTCTTAGGAGTCACTTGAAATCTTGCACATGCACATACAGCAAACATAATGTCTGGCCTTGATGAAGTGAGATACATCAAAGAGCCAATCATTGACCTGTAAGTATGGACATCAACATTTACACCACTAGCATTCTTTAACAATAAGTGAGTGGTCTTGTCAGCAGGGGTATTTGAAGATTTTGCATCAGTGAACTTGAACTTCTTAATTATTTCAGCCACATACTTGTCTTGACTGATAAAGATGCCTTCTTTGCTCTGTTGTACTTGCAGCCCCAAAAAGAATGTAAGTTCTCCCATAGAACTCATTTGAAATTCATCTTTCATAAGCTTCTCAAACCATTTGCACATCTCTTGTTTAGTAGAACCAAAGATAATATCATCAACATATACTTGCACAAGTAGGATATCACCCTTGTCCTTCTTGATGAACAAAGTCTGATCAATCTTGCCTCTATGAAACCCATTATTCATCAAATAATTTGCTAAGGTTTCATACCACTTCCTTGGAGCCTGATGTAGGCCATAAAGAGCCTTGACTACTTTGTAAACTTTATTGGGGTGATGTGGATCTTCAAAGCCTGGAGGTTGAGCAACATATACCTCCTCATCAATAGTACCATACAGAAAGGCACTCTTAACATCCATTTGATAGACAGTGAAGCCCATAAATGATGCATAGGCTAGAAATAATCTAATAGCCTCAATCCTTGCAACAGGAGCAAAAACTTCTTCATAATCAATACCCTCCTCTTGAGTGTATCCTTGAGCAACTAATCTAGCTTTGTTCCTGATGACAATACCTCTTTCATCTTTCTTATTCCTGAACAACCATTTAGTACCAATCACTTTCATACCATCAGGCAAATCACACAGAACCCAAACCTTTTGAAGCTTAAATTGCAACAACTCATCCTGCATAGCTTCAACCCAGCTTGACTCTCCTAAAGCCATAGAAACATTTTTAGGCTCCATTTGTGATAGAAAGCAGAAGAATAAACATTCATTCTTAGTAATGTGATTCTTGGACTCATAGACTTCACTTATGAACCCATGAACATCTGTCATCCTTGTTTGCCTTCTTGTCTTCACACCTGAATTAATTTCACCAATAACATTCTTAATTGGGTGAGCTTTATGAACTGTAGATTGTGATGTGTTAGGAATATCATATGATGATGGCATATTTGTGATTTCAACATCATCATTTGGTGTCTCCTGAGCTATATTTTCCACATCTGGACCGTCAGTGGAAACATCATGTGTTGCAGTGGTAACAGGATTACCACTGCCTTCAGGAATATCATCATGCAGAACATCAAAATTCACAAATTCATCTTCCTTATCAGTATTCTTTGAAGGTTGTGAGTCTGCATTAACATCAAAATCCCAAATTGGCATAACAAATTGATCTTTATCATCTTCATCATCTTGGCAAGATTCATCTTCATCAATAAACTCGTCTGAGTCCTCAAGATCAGCATCACTTGAATATGAGGTAATAGGAACATAATTCATTGTATTTGATAAAGTCTCAAGATCAAATAGCCATTCAGGTCCTGAACCTGCTATGTTAGCTTTATTTTCAAGAAACTGAACATGCAAGTTTTCTTCTATCTTCCTTGTTCTTAAGTTGTAGACTCTAAAAGCCTTACTAACCATGGAATAACCAACAAAGAAACCTTCATCTGCCTTTTCTTCAAACTTTCCCAAATGATCAATGGTATTGAGAATTGTGACATGACATCCAAATGGCTTCAAGAAATCCAAAAGTGGGGGTCTTCCTCTGAAAAGCTGATGAGGCGAAAAATGATCCGTTTTTAGGGGGTCATTTAAGCCCGAATCCGACTTTATTTGATCAAATATTGCCCTAAATCGTTCCTTTTGTGATTTTAGGTACTTGGAGAGTGAATTCTGGAAAAGGAGCCGTTTCGGACGTTTTTGGAGCCTAAAAGTGAAGAAAACGGCAAAGTCTCAAATTTCAAGCTGGGAACAGTACCTGAAGGCGTCAAGAGTTGTTCTTGACGGCGTCAAAGTCCCAAGAATAAAATACCGTGGTTGATGACGGCGTCACATAGGCCGTCATAAGTAGATCAAGGCCGTCCGAGGAAGTATTTGGCGGCGAGATGACGGCGTCACACCCTTGCTCTTGACGCCGTCACCCTTGTTTTCCTATATATAGTTTTCTAGTTTTTCACATTAAAAAAGGAGAAGTTTTGGTGAAACCCTAAAGACGAATTTGGTGCAACTTTTACAGGTTTTTCAAGGGTTCCAAACCCTTGATACCTTGCATTGTAATTGAGATAAGTGTTCTTCTAATTCAATCAATATGTCTATGTGTTGGTTGTCTATATCTTGTTCTTGTCTCAATTCCATTATGCTAGGCTAGATCTCTTTTGTGTTTGCTTAGATCTAATGAAACCTAGATATTGATTATGTGTTGATTACTTGTTTATTCTTATCTTGGATGAATGATTTTATATGTTAGGCTTAAGAAAACTGGCAGATCTCCAAATGGTAACATGCTTGAACGTCTTAAGAAACATGAACCGAGGCGTACTAGGTCTTTATTGGTTGTATTTAGTGCATGAGCCACTGTTTACAATCCCTATAGTTGTGCTGGGTCATGGTGTAGGAGGAGATAAGAGCTCATAGAATTGGGGAGTTATGTATGCCACCCCATGAATGGTATTAAGGAATACGATCCGTCATCCATGCAATTATAACAAGTAATTAACGTGTAAAAGATATCTAGGGAGTAGTGAAGTCTAAGTAAACACATTTTCTCCAATTACTGCTCACAACCTTAGTATATTTAGTTTAATTTCATTTTTTAGTATTTTATTTTGATTATATCTTAGTTTTGGGTTAGTTGAATAGCAACTAATTCCGCCCTAATCCTTCAAAACCCGAGATTTTACTTGCTTTCATAAAAATATAAAAACACAAAAATAATCATCCCTCACCCTTAGAACTAGTAATTAGGCTTTCTAATCCTAGCGACACTATTCCTAAGCTGAACGATCAATCCCCCGGTACTTGTCACTATACTATACTACAACGATCAGGTACACTGCCTGGTGGGGGTTGTAAGCTTCTCGAGATCCCTCGAGAGGTAAAGCCTGTTGCGATTCCCACGCATCAAGTTTTTGGCGCCGCAGCCCGGGGAATAGTTATTGTCTAGGTTAGGATTTCTTTTTATTAGGTCTACTTGCTAGATTCCTTTCTAGTAAGATTTTTATTTTTATTTTTAGGTTTTCTTTAGTCTATCTTATTTCTTCGTGCCTTTGTTCGTAACTCTTTACCATCCGACATCATGGAAGGTGGTAACATCTTTGAACCCGTCATCCCACCACAACAAAACCCACCATTAGAACCCCTTAGGCCCCGAACCTTAGGAGAGTATTCCCGACCTAACCACCAAGGCTACCGAAACACCATTGAGCTCACCGGAGCCAATGTGACCCCCTTGCGATCCGACACCATCCGGTTGGTGCAAAGCGGATGTGCATTCCATGGACTTCGTTCCGAAGATCCAAACCAACATCTTAAGGACTTTCTCAAAATCGTAGATTCCATAGACCTAGGTGTTGAAACTAGAGAGACTACCCGTTTACGCCTATTCCAATTCTCTCTACGGGATCAAGCTAGTCAATGGCTTGAGCGTTTACCCGCGGGATCCATCACCATATGGGATGATCTCACCACTCGTTTCCTTGCTCAATTTTTCCCACCGGGGAGAACTACTAAGCTTAGAAATGACATCTTGATGTTCCAACAACGTCAAAATGAATCTCTTTATGAAGCATGGACTCGTTTCAAGGACTTACTCCAAAAAGTCCCTCATCATGGCATAGATCTTTGGCTCCAAGTCCAAATCTTTTATGACCATATCGACATCTCCACGAGGCGAGCCATTGACCAATCGGCCGGTGGTAAGCTACGTGATCTTAGTGCGGAACAATCATGGGAACTCATAGAAGATCTTGCTCTCTATGACAACGAAAGTTGGAACGATCCCCGTGACTTGAACAAAACGGTCAAGGCAATATCTTTGCCTTCGAACAACTCTAGCACTCCCGACCGTAGGATCATGGAACTTGAGGACCAAGTCAAGTTTCTCATGAAATCTTACGATGCTCCTAAGCCTTCAAGCCAAGTGAACAAAATCACTTCTTCATGCGAATTATGTAGTGGTCCCCATGACACTCGTGATTGTGTGGAACTCCCCGGAACAGCTTTTGCGGACTACGCATCCACGCGTACCGACGAAGCGGGAGATAAGTGGTACACTTTCAAGCCCGAGCCAAACCCTTACGGTGATTCATACAACCCCTCATGGAAAAATCACCCAAACCTTAGGTGGAAACAAAATCAACCCAATTCTTCCAATCCGCCTAATCGTTACCAACCAAACGGTCCACCATCCAACCATACTTTCAACAACAATCTTTCTAACAACTATGGTAGTACCGACAATCTTGAAGGATTGATGTCAAAGTTCATGGCATCTCAAGAAGCTCGCATATCTAAGTTTGAAGCCGATTTCAAACAAAAGCAAAGTGAGATGACCACTAGAATTGATGCATTGTTGAAAGTTCTCAATGACCGAGAAATGGGAGCACTCCCAAGCGACACGGTCAAGAATCCGAAACTAACCATTAATTCCATATCCTCAGTTTCGTCACCCACTTCGTGTCCACAATACTACTCGGTTAAATCAACGAGCACGTGTTTCAAACAAAACCAAGTTCCCCAAAAAGACCAATCAAATAAAACACCCATTATAGAGCCGGTCAAAAGCATAGTTGAAACACCTCTTACGCAAGACCTTGATGATGAATTCAAAGAACTTCACCTTGAACGCCCCGTCATTGATGTCTTAGCGCGTGCTCCTTACTATAGTGCCCTCCTAGAAAAATATGAGAAGTATAAGCTAGGTAAAAATGGGACCGCCTTCATTCAGAACAAATTGCCTAAAAAGCTTGATGATCCGGGTATATTTGTTTTGCCTTGTAAGATAGGAAGATCCGAAGCTTTCGACACACTAGCCGATTTAGGGTCAAGCCTCAACTTGATTCCCCTACCCTTATTCACCGCTCTTAAGCTAGGAAAGTTAGAGGAAACGGAGGTATTGATAGGGTTAGCGGATGGGAGTATTGCCCATCCGGTTGGAATGATTAAGGATGTAGTTGTTCACGCAGGAAAGTTAACTATATTAGCGGATTTTCACGTCCTAGACATGGTTAGTGACACTACATGCCCATTATTGGTAGGAAGAGGATTTTTAGCAACCGCTAGCGCCATGATAGATTGTAAGGAGTCTAAGATAGCGGTAGGTGAAGGTGATACTTGGTCGGTGTACGATGTAAAGAAGCATAGTTATGATTGTGATGATGAACCAACACCGCATTGGGTAGAGATGAATAGGAGACCGTCTAGATATGGACCTTGGATAGAAAGGAACTTTATAGGACCTCAATGCCCATTCTATCTAGAAAAAGACTTTGTTGAAAAGACACATTCGGTAGAACAACTCATAGCTAGAGATGAAGAGCTAGACCCCTTTGAGGACCCTTTAGTCTTTAGGAAGATGATTGAGTTATTAAGCGTAATGCCCATCAACATAGAAAGGAATAAATGGAAAAGAGAGGGAGATAAGTGTAAAGGGAGGTGGGACAAGCCACCTAAAGAAGGTGACGGGTCATGGCATATTAGAATGACTTTGTATGATCCGGATGGAGAAAAGTTTGAAAGGTCATACCACACTAAGGAAACCGATAGGAAGTTGAAACCTAAGTTTGATCCCAAAGATGTCCTCAATGAGGAACTCACCCGTATCACGTAGTAACCCGTAGCCCTGAGTCTAGCTACAAGACTCGTAAATAAAGAAAAGCGCTTCTTGGGAGGCAACCCATGTTTTGTGTGATTTTAATTGTTTGATTGTTATTTGCTTTCGTATGCATGTTTTATTTTTATTGTTGGTAGATCATGTTTCTAAACTAAATAGTGGAAATACTTTACTTTGTTGTTTAGCCTAGTCTTAACTCCACCTAGAAGTATTTTTGCAAAAGATAAGTGTAAGGGGAAACCCCAAATATGTTTTTAAGAAACAAACCGGTCATGATTCTCCACAATATTAAATGAGCATGTATATTCGTATTTGTTAGAGTCAAATGCTTGTATTGAGTCATAATGAAGTTTTGTAGGATTTTCCAGGAAGTAGGACCAAGTTTTTCCAGAAATTTTCCAGAAACTTAACATAAGAATTTCTGCAGGTCCATTCTGATGGCGTCAGAGTTTTACTCTTGACGGCGTCAGGAGTTAAAATCTGGAAATTTTACCGATTTTGTTTTTCTAACGGAGTCTTATGGTTTTTGTGAATTATTAAGTTTTATAATCTCCAGGAGATCTGCAAACTTCATTCCAAAAGCATTATATCTTATCTTGTTTTCTAGGATTTAGTAACTTATATAGGATGCCGCCGATTTTACGCGAGGTTGTCTTGTCTATTGTTGTCAGGATTTACAGGTTATTTTCGACAAGGAGATGATTTATATTCTGGAAGGGAAGCGTTGATTGTTCATTTTCTTGGAGGAAGATCTAACCTGGCCAACCTATAATCCATACCGAGCGAATCAGGGGAGTATTTGATTTCATTCTCTTTACTTTTTAACTTTTACATTCTTTACTTGAACATTGGGGACAATGTTCATCTTAAGTGTAAGGGGAGGGTAAAAATATGATACCTTACATATGCACTTTCGCTTGAGTTTGTTTTGTTTGATGGTAGATGTGTAATAAAACTATGAGAAATACTTGTTAGTGCAATTTTAAAGCCAAATTTAAATTTTTTACAACATTTAGGAGTGAAACTTTAGCCATAGCAAGCGTCTCATGGATAGGAGATTGTATGACTAGCACATAACCGTATATTCAGAAAAATTTTCCACCCAAATATGTGAGGTTCGCCTTTAGATTTGATAGGAAAAGCATTTACTATTAGTGCTTATGAGTGTACCGGTAGCATTTAGATTCTAGAACTTGCGTTAGTGATGCATCCCGAGACCGCTAGTGAGACTACATTCGTGTAGTGGGATTTACTACATGATAAGAGGCATTAGGATCACCCTTGTGTTAAACCCGTATTATAATTACTTGACCATTTAAGTCATATTACTTGGCTAGTTAAGTCAACTAATTTTTCCCACACCCTTAGCGTTGTACTCATTTTTAGTACACGATACCCCTAGTACACCCCTCCGAGCCTATTTTTCGTTTCTAACTTTAAGCATTTTACTTAAAGGAAGAATTTTTACACCCCACTTAAATGTACACCCAAATCGCCTTAGCCTTCCGTGTATGCGCTCATTTTTAGTGCATTATTGTTATTTGTTAAACTCTAAGTTAACTTTCTAATTGATTACATGGTTGCTAAGTCGAGTCATATCCTTGTACATATTGTTTTGAGACGATTGGGACTCATGGGTAAGTACTTATTTTATGGAGTAATGGGGAAGAACATAATATTATTACCCCCATATGTACGTTAATCTTAAAAGTACTCCAAGTGTTTTGATTTTCTTAATTCGAGTCATTAGAATAGTTAAATGCAAAGTATGTAAAGATTCAAGTGTAAGGGGAATATTCATACCCCTATGATGTATTATTTTGGATGGTAGGGTAAGAGTGTATGCAAAAAAAAAAAAAAAAAAAAAAATCGAAAAAAAAATTAAGAAAAAAAAATAGAAAAGAAAAAGAGAGAAAAAACATACGGACTACCATCCCGTTTTTATTCTATGTTCATTTTATGTTTTTGTTATTTTTCATTTGTTAGCTTAAGTCGAGTCTAGTCTTGGCTTAGCAACGCCATCTTGTTCATGTAATTAACTAAGATTGTTAACTCGCCACCAGTAAAACTTCCTTTATCCAACAAAACCGTATAATTCATATCCCTATACCTAACGTTACAACCCTTTAAAAAACCTCTTTGATAGTTTATCCTAGGTGCTTACGCCATGTGGTGGAGGTTTGATCCTTTCCCAAGCCTATGGTAATCTATTTTGCTATGACAGGTAGTGAGAGATATCTTCCGTTTCCATATTGTAATTTACACTTTATTACACCCGAGAGATGTGAGTATCTAAACACTATTTGTAAGGTGCTTGTGTATGACCTCCGTGCTTGTCTATTGGTCTTTAGTGGAACGATTATTTATTGTAATTACTTTTATATTAGTATTAAATGACCCCTAACTTGTCTTTTGAGTAGAATAAAAGCGCATTTGCTTGAGGACAAGCAAATCTCAAGTGTAAGGGTATATGATGAGGCGAAAAATGATCCGTTTTTAGGGGGTCATTTAAGCCCGAATCCGACTTTATTTGATCAAATATTGCCCTAAATCGTTCCTTTTGTGATTTTAGGTACTTGGAGAGTGAATTCTGGAAAAGGAGCCGTTTCGGACGTTTTTGGAGCCTAAAAATTTCAAGCTGGGAACAGTACCTGAAGGCGTCAAGAGTTGTTCTTGACGGCGTCAAAGTCCCAAGAATAAAATACCGTGGTTGATGACGGGGTCACATAGGCCGTCATAAGTAGATCAAGGACGTCCGAGGAAGTATTTGGCGGCGAGATGACGGCGTCACACCCTTGCTCTTGACGTCGTCACCCTTGTTTTCCTATATATAGTTTTCTAGTTTTTCACATTAAAAAAGGAGAAGTTTTGGTGAAACCCTAAAGACGAATTTGGTGCAACTTTTACAGGTTTTTCAAGGGTTCCAAACCCTTGATACCTTGCATTGTAATTGAGATAAGTGTTCTTCTAATTCAATCAATATGTCTATGTGTTGGTTGTCTATATCTTGTTCTTGTCTCAATTCCATTATGCTAGGCTAGATCTCTTTTGTGTTTGCTTAGATCTAATGAAATCTAGATATTGATTATGTGTTGATTACTTGTTTATTCTTGTCTTGGATGAATGATTTTATATGTTAGGCTTAAGAAAACTGGCAGATCTCCAAATGGTAACATGCTTGAACGTCTTAAGAAACATGAACCGAGGCGTACTAGGTCTTTATTGGTTGTATTTAATGCATGAGCCACTGTTTACAATCTCTATAGTTGTGCTGGGTCATCGTGTAGGAGGAGATAAGAGCTCATAGAATTGGGGAGTTATGTATGCCACCCCATGAATGGTATTAAGGAATACGATCCGTCATCCATGCAATTATAACAAGTAATTAACGTGTAAAAGATATCTAGGGAGTAGTGAAGTCTAAGTAAACACATTTTCTCTAATTACTGCTCACAACCTTAGTATATTTAGTTTAATTTCATTTTTTAGTATTTTATTTTGATTATATCTTAGTTTTGGGTTAGTTGAATAGCAACTAATTCTGCCCTAATCCTTTAAAACCCGAGATTTTACTTGCTTTCATAAAAATATAAAAACACAAAAATAATCATCCCTCACCCTTAGAACTAGTAATTAGGCTTTCTAATCCTAGCGACACTATTCCTAAGCTGAACGATCAATCCCCCGGTACTTGTCACTATACTATACTACAACGATCAGGTACACTGCCTGGTGGGGGTTGTAAGCTTCTCGAGATCCCTCGAGAGGTAAAGCCTGTTGCGATTTCCACGCATCAAAAGCTCATAAGGTGTCTTGTTCTTTGACTTGACCACTAAAACCCTGTTTTGAATATAGCAAGCAGTGTTAACTGCTTCAGCCCAAAATGTCACTGGAAGCTTTGAATCAGCTATCATGGTTCTAGCAGCCTCAATTAGTGTTCTATTTCTTCTTTCAGCAACACCATTTTGCTGAGGTGTTCTTGCAACACTAAATTCTCTTTTAATACCTTTGTCTTTGCAGAAATCATCCATTACTCTATTCTTGAACTCTGTCCCATTGTCACATCTGATGATCTTTATCTTCTTTTCAGCTTGATTTTCAATTTCAGTGATGAAAGTCTTGAGTATGCCTGTAGTTTCATCCTTGGTATTTAAGAAGAAAACCCATGTAAATCTGCTAAAATCATCAGTCACAACTAGACAATACTTCTTCAAATTGATGCTGCTCACAGAAGTAGGACCAAACAAGTCCATATGCAGCATGTAGAGTGGATGATCAATAGTATTCACTGCCTTGGTCTTGCAAGAGGCTCTGTGTTGTTTACCTTTAAGACAAGCAACACATGTTTGATCATTTTCAAATCTTTTCTCAGGTAAACCAATGACTAGACCATCTTTTACAATCTTATTGATGGTCTTGAAGTTAACATGACCAAGTCTTCTGTGCCAAAGCATAGATTCATCCAAAGTGGCTTTTGCAAGTAAGCAAGTAACATCATCTTTAGCCACTATCTTCTTCATGTCAATGCTATATAGATTACATTTTCTAGGGATTTTGAGCAAAATGTCTTTTTCTTCAGGTAGCTTATAATCCTTAGATAAAATATAGCATTCATCTTCTGAGAATAGAACTCTGTTTTTCTTGTCACACATCTGTGACACACTAAAGAGGTTGTACTTGAGTTCTGGTACATAGTATACATTCTCAAAGTCAAAGTTTCCAGCCTTGATTGTTCCTTTGCCAGAAACTTTGCCACCAATTCCTCCTCCAAAACTGACAGCTTGCCCATCAAATGATTTGAAATTTGAAAGATAGGCCTTGTTGCCAGTCATGTGCCTGGAACATCCACTATCTAAATAACCTTGATCCTCTTTTGTCCTTGAATGTCCCTGCATACAACATAAAGGAATTAGTACCTTTTGGGGACCCAAGCCACAAATGACTTGGATCTGCCTCGTGTATCAATATAATTATATCTATCAAAGGTCATTGATACACCATTGGGATTGTTTGAGGTTGTTGTTCCTTTTGGTTTCCATTCCCAACGAGCTGAGGCCTTAACAGCATTTCCCATGTTTACCCTTTTCTTATTCACATAGACACCAGTGGAAACATTTGGTCTTGCAGTGGTAACTGCATGCCTAACAGTGGAAACTGCTGGATTAGTAAATTTGGGTCTCCACATGTGATTCTTGTGATCATTCTTTTCAAAATAAGTCTTTTTCCCTGTTTGATAAGATTTAACAAAAGAAGTGACAGGGGACTTAGGATAAACTCTGTTTTTACTACTGGCAGTGGTAACTACTGGTCTAGCAGTGGAAATTGGTTTGATGCCAGTGGTAAGCAAAACAGACCTGGGAACCATCTTGCTTAGGGGGTTTGGGTGAGTTATTTTATTAGAATTATGTCCATTCACCCTTGTATTCACAAATACTTCCCTTCTTCCCATGTGGTAGTTACAAGTATAGGAAAGGTGATCAAAGTTACCACAAATATGACAGGCCTTATTGTTGAACACAAAATCACTACCAAACTGCCTAGTTTTAACATGATTCCAACTTCTCATGTTCCCTCTAGGAGACTTAGACCTATTCCTGTACATCTCTGCATATCTAGTGGTAGGCCTAGTGTGATTTGTTTATGTCCTACTCTTTGACAACTTCAGGAATACTTTTTCTTTCCTCTACTTTAACATTTTCAGGAACACTAGATTTAGACTCAACATTCAAACATTCATCTTTAAGAGATGAGTCACTAGCACTATCAAAAGTTTCAACCTCAACCTGAACCTTTTCAGTTTCAACTGGTTTAATGAATTTTGGTCCATAGGTCATAGGTGGATCCTGAAATTCTTCTAAGCCTGTGTGAGCTAGGTCAATGTCAGGAGGTGCTGGAACACCTCTTAGAGGTGGTGGAACAGATTTGTATCCAAGACCTGATTTAGCTTTGCTCACAACTTGGGCTTCCCAAATTTTGTCAATACTCTTGGATTGATGATCTAGTGTTTGCTTAGTTATCTAAATATTCTCACTAGCCTTTTTAACTTTTTCAATCTCTTCCCTAAGAGCTTTATTTACTTCAACATAAAAATCTAAGTCTCTTTTTAAAACAACAATGTCATCACTGAACTTAGATTCATTTGCCCTATAATGCTCTATCTGTTTTTCTAAAACACCTAGACCTTTTTTATGATTTGCTAAATTATAATTAGTATGATGTAAATCTAGCATCAGTTCATCATATTGTGTTTTAGAGATCTTTAACTCTTTTAAAGCCTTACAGTTTTTAGAACAAGTATTATCAGTATGTACCTCAGTGTCAGAGAAAGCCATGAGTGCATGCTCAGTAGCAAGCATTGCAGATTCTGAATCATCTTCTCCATCCTGAGTCATAAAGCTCCAATCAAAGCTCACTCCATCAATAGCCAATAGCACCTTTGGCTCTTCTGTTGTAGGTTCTTTGTTCTTATCCTTCTTGTACCAAGTTGACTTGTTGTCAGATTTCCTTGGTTTTCTACATTGTCTTGCAAAGTGCCCCTTCTTGTGACAATTATAGCACTCCACCTTCTTTTTGTCAAAACCTACAGTCTCATCACCACTTATATGTATCTTTCTTCCTGTCTTCTTCCAGAACTTCTTTGATCTTAAGCTTAGTAATGCCACCTGCCATTTAATGTCCATCTCCTCCATATCATCTTCATCAATTTGATCCAAATCCTCATGATTGAGAATTGAACCACCCACATGGCTTGATATAAAGGCATAGAAAGTAGCATCACTTAGTCCTACAACCTGTTTCTTTGAGCTCCTAGTGGAAACACTTCCATTACCAGTGGAAACAATCATGTTACCACTGTCATCATCACTATCACTTTCTTCATCTGAACTATCATTACTTGATGATGATATGAGTGCTACACTTGCAGAACTTGTTCTTAATTTGCCAGCTTTCTTTAATCTTTGTTCAATAACTTTGAAGTTATTGTACACATCATTAAGCTTCATGGTCTCTAGATCTGACTTATCTTCCTAAACAACAACATTGGTGTCAAACTCAGAAGGTAGGCTTCTTAGGAATTTAAGATTGAGATCTTCCTTTTCCACCTCAATCCCAAAAGCAGTGAGTTGAGTAACAATGTTTTGTAGCCTTGTGAATATGCTATCAAGAGATTCATTACTTGTTGAACCAAAGTTTTCATAAGTCTGCTTCAGTAGAGTCTTTTGAGTCTTCTTGGTAGAATCATTACCACCAAACACTTCACAGATCTCATCAAAAAGAGTCTTTGCAGACTTGTATTTGCTAAAAGCCAGAACTTGTTCTCTGGGTAGAGCCATCAATAACAAACCTCTAGCCTTCAAATCATTCTTTAGTTGACTTCTTTCTTCATTAGTAACAGGACCAGTGTTAACTTTTGTTACTGTCTTGTCACCAACCTGCTCTACAGTTGTACCAGGTTTGAATGAATTTCCACACATTATAATCTCCCATAATGTGTAGTCTTGAACCATAAAGAATTGTTCTATCACAAGCCTCCACATCTCAAAGTCATTTATCTTAAGCTTAGGAAGCTTTGCAGCAATGTTTGATTGGCTTGTTTCTGTCTCCATTGTTTCTTTTGAGTCTGCCATAGGATCTTCTAAATCAAAATATCAAAGCCTTGCTCTGATACCACTTGTTGGATCGTGAACACCTTGAACTTGTGTTAATATTGATACTTTGAGTGATACCACTAAGTATGCGGAATCTACTTAATGATACTTAGAAAATTGATTGTGAATGAAACAGTTGTATGTATGTAAGAACAATGTATATAACAAACAAATAGCTCCAATATTATTAATGATAATAATACGAGTGATCTATGATATCACTAGGGTTACACCTTGAAGCTCTAGGAAAAACGTATTAGAAAGATGTGTTCTAACTATGACCTAGGATCTCCTTTTATACAACAAGGAGTCCTCTTCTACAAGATAAGTATAATACTAATAGAATAAGATATACACAAGATCTTTTCTATGTTTATCTAAGCACGTTTCTCTAACAGTTATCAAGTAAGCAGTGGTAATATTTGTTCTTGCAGTGGTAATGAGTTTCCACTGCAAGTACAATCTTCTGCAGTTGTAACATCTTCACTAGCCGTGGTAACTGTTAGTATAATTCCCAACAAGAGCCTTTGTAAAGAAGTCAGCCAGTTGAAATTCTGTCCTCACGAAGTAAAGTTCCACTACCTCTTTCTCAACTTGTTCCACCACACCTTTGGAGAATCCGTTTGCCAGGAGAAACTTTGACAGTGTATCGTACCATGCCCTAGGCGCCTGCTTTAGGCCATAAAGAGCCCTTTTCAGACGATAGACATGGGTCGGACGATCAAAATCCACAAATCTTTTAGGTTGACTGAAATAAAGAATTTCATTCAGCTCGCCATGTTGAAATGCAATTTTCACATCCATTTGATAGACCGTCATGTTCTGACTTGCAGCATTGGCGAGAAACATTCTAATAGCTTCAGTACGAACAACCAGAGTGAAAGATTCCTCTAAATCAATGCCTTCCTGTAGACGATATCCCTTAGCAACATGCCTTGCCTTGTTTTCAGAACGACATCATGCTCATCAAGTTTCACTTTGAAGATCCACTTAAGAGCTATAATCATTGCACAGTCTGGAGGTAGTACCAATTCCCATACTTCAAGTCGATTGAACTCGTGTAATTCTTCTTGCATTGCATTAAACCAACAATCTTTAGAGATGACATTCTTGAAATATTTGGGTTCGACTTTGGAAAGTGCGGAATTATACAAGCACCACAAGGCATAGGTGGTAAGTTGCCTTCGTGGGAACACCGGTCGAGAAGGATACTCGATAATGGTGTCAATCGGATGATCATATGTCCGTTTTATGAGATGTTCATGTGGATGAGGGTAAGAACCTGAAGAAGCCGTGTTTATATCCCTTGAAGAAGATGTCTCAGAAGAAGATTCAGGAGCAAATAGGTTTTTGAACGAAGCATCTTCAAGAGGAGCATATGAATTCACTTCAAAAGAATTTTCAACTGCAGTGCTTTGATGTTCTAGTGGAGATTGAAGATTTGATGATGAAGGTGACTGACTTTCAGATGGTGCATCTTTGATCAATTGAGACAGAAATAGATGGACCATTTGACTTGTTTGGAACAGGAGCTACATCAACTAGTGGTACGGTAGTGTGAACAGTTGGTGGCTTGAAGTATTCATCATATATCGGATCAAACAAACTCTTCAAATACTCACTTGTAGGAAGTACATAAAGTACTGCAGGCGTGGAATACTGTACAAGTCTTGAACTGATTGGTTCAGGAGACAAAAGTTTAGACGCGGGTCCTGCACTGATGTGTACAGGAGCCGTATGCTCAGTCAGCTCAACGAATGTGACATGAATGGTTTCCAGGATTTATCGGGTTCGTTTGTTGTAGATTCGGTATCCCATGCTATCTGGAGCATAACCAACGAAGAATCCAATACCAGCTTTAGCTTTTAACTTTCCCAGATCTTGACTGTCATTTTGTAGGGTATCATAAAGCACCAAACACAAATAGAAAGGAAAGATCCGGTTTCTTGCCATGTATCAGCTCATATGGAGTTTTGTTGTGAAGAGTATGTATCAAGTATTGGTTTTGGGTGTAACAAGTTGTAGCAATTGCTTTCGCCCATAGGAACATTGGTGCCTTGGAGAATATTAGCATGGTTCGTGTAGCTTCTACAAGAGAACAGTTTCATCTTTCAACAACTCCATTCTACTAAGGAGTGCATGGAACACTTTTCTGGTGGGTGATGCTAGTACTTTTGTAAAATTGAACGAGTTGTTTGTTGATAAACTCCGTTCCTTTGTTTATCCGGATGATTCTGACGGTTTTGTTGAGTCTTACTAGCAGTTGTTTGATGAGTTTTATGATAACTTCTGGAGTCTCGTCCTTGGTTCTCAAAAACTTTACCCATGTAAACCGAGAGTATTCGTCGACAACAACGAGTACCTATTACTTCCCATTTATACTCTACATACTCATTGGTATGCCTAGGTCCATGTGAAGGGTGTAAAGAACTTCCATGTTGGTGTTGAAAATTTTGGGTTTGTGAGTATGCTTCTTTCTTTTGCCCAGTTGACAAGCCGAATGAAGATGTTATTTTTCGAACTTAAATCAGGGTAGACCTCGCACAAAATACCTGCGAGCAAGATCATCGATGGTACCAAAGTTCAAGTGATTTAAACGTCGGTGCCATAGCCATGATTTTTTCATTGAGGCATTAGTTAACAAGCAAATAGGTGAGGACCGCATCATGACTTCAATATAGATGGTGTATAAATTGGTGCCATGAGAACCTTTAAGAAGATCAACACCATCCAATTCTCTGACGAAGCATGTATGTTTACCGAGAGCATCTTCTAGATCAGAATCACATAATTGACCAATCAGAAAACACATTATGACCAAGTCCTTTGACGCAGAATACCCTGGAGATTACACTGTCACCAAATACATAGTCTCCATAACCCATAATTGCCCCACAATGGACGTTCCTAAATTTTAACTGTCCCGATTAACAGATTCACGAAATTCGTGAGCTGTGAGCGATCCCCATTCATATGTTTTGAGCAGCCTGAGTCCAAATGTCAAAGGACGATCTGTACGACCTGCATTTGAAAATAGACAAAAGAAGAGAATTTGGAGTGCCGGATCCCCAATTTAAGTTGGGTTTCAGTTGGTTAGTACAAACAAAATTTGGAGCAACTGAGAACTTAGGAGCATTCGTTTCAATGGTAGAAATTTCAGTAGTAGATGCAATGGGCCTAGTTAAAGGACATTGGGTCTCTAAAGGGAAAGTTCTACCAGTTGGCTTCCATTCCTTAATAGGCACTACTTTAGAGTTAGTCATCCTAGTTAAAGGGCACTGCTCTCCTAAAGTGAATTTCCTTCCACTGGGCTTCCATTGATAACCAACATTGGCAAACACTTTTCCTTTTGATTTCCAAATTTCCTTAATTTGTTTAGCTCTCTAAACTTTCTTAATTGGGGGTTTGTTAAATGACTTCAGAAATTTCTCAACACATTTATCATGATTACTCGAAATCAAACATTCATTACATGTTTTGCAAAGTGAATTAGGGTTTGAATTATGATCCTTTTTGCTCAAGTCCGACTTATTGTTCCTCATGTGGTCTTCTACTTTATTTTTAGGAACACTTTTAGCTGGTGAAGTCTTATCATTCTTTGTATTTCTCATAGGTTTTGACTTTCTAGCTTTAGTGTCACTATTAACTCCTGTAGAAGGACTGATGGGAACCTTAGTATTTTTCACTTCTAGTTGCTGAACATGTTTTGATGTGTTGGGATCTGAAGTTTCCACGGGTGCCTCAAAGGTTACATGCTTGTTCTTAATCATTGAGGATGATGCAGTAAGCCTATCTTGCTTGTTGTCAATCTTAGGACATGTGCCAATGGCATATTCTAAGAGTTCCTGAGATCTATTAGTGAGAAAGCAGGCACCTACAATAGCATCATCAAGTGGTTTTGCTATCCTATCCTCTTCAATGGTTTCACGAAGCAAGTCAAGGCACTCCTTAAAATGTTTAAGATAGTCACTATGAACTAACTTATTATTCCTAAAGGGAAGAGGAATATACACAACATCACAAGCATATTTCTTGCACGCACGAACCTTGGGAATCACATTATCACTAGTGATGATTGGCATTTTCCCTTTCACATGAGTCTTTAGATTCTCAATTTCTTTAAGCAAAGAAGTTATCTTTTCATTGTTTATATCACGTGTGATCTTAATTGAATCATATAACTCTTTGTAATGTTGTTTAGCTTTCGAATTTTCAGCACAAAACCAATCATTTTCATGTTACAATTTATTGATGGTATCTTGAAATTGAAAATTCTGAGAATCTATAGACTGTGGTTTTTGGGTGCCAATCACATCACTCTTGTTTGACTTCAATTGGGTAATTTGAACCCTCAGTTTCCGAATCGTGTTAGTGTGAGCTTGAATCTTTTCATCACGTTTGGCTAATTCAAAATATGCATCAAATTCAGGAGTATCCAAAGATGTCTTGGCATTTGAGATTTTAATTCTTTCTTCTAAATGTTGACACTTTAATTGCAAATTAAGATTATCAACCTCTAGTTTTGACAAATGCCTGACCATGTTATCATGGTCATCGTTTTGAATTTTCTCACACAATTTTAAATTCTCCCCCTCAAGCTCAACAACACGATTCTGGAAAACATTCAATGCAATAGACATCTCATGAAATTGGCAGGCAGATAATGCAGAATCAGTAGCAGTATAAAATACATCATGTGCAATACATTTAGCAATCAAATTCTCATTCATGATGAGAATATTTTTCCTCTCAATTTCACTGCATTTAAGATCAATTTCCAATTCTTTTCCCTCGTTTTCCACTTCTTTAAACACCTTTTCATATCATCAACATCTTTATTTAAGGTTTTTTGAAGACCCTAAAAATGTTCTTTTAGAAGTTTAAAAAATGGCATGACCTCTGTTAAGTAACATTCTTTCGTTTGTTCAAAGCCCCTTTCCCCTTCAGTAATCCCTGTTGGTGTGATTCTCTTTTTACACGTTTTCTCAAAATCAGTGAACAGTTGACAGAGAACATATAATCCAATTAGAGTATTACAGTGTGTAGGAAGAGTTAACGGTACCAGATGCATGGGAGTATTTTGAGGGTACCAAGTTGGGTCAGCAATTCTAAAAATTGTGCGTGTTTCTCCCACTATTCTTTCTTCTTTCATCTTTTCTAAGTCTATGCTCCAGAAAACTTGCTCTGGTGTTAATTTCTTTTGAGGGACAAAGACAGCTAATTGATTATCTTCAGAGTAATCATATTTGTATAAGATTTTATGATTGTAAGCCTTCAAGGCTTTTCTTATTTGCACTACTTGTTGTAACCTTTTTAATTTGATCAATGATTATGGTTATGTTTAGTTTCTACTCTTGCATGTTATATATACATATATATGTTGCTTGTCCACTAAATATTTTTTTGCAAGAATTCCATATCTCGATTTCTTTTTGACCTCAAAATGAGGGAGAATATACATCAAGGGGGAGCTACAATAAAATCGGGATAACCTTTTTGATGCTAACAAAAAGGGGGAGAATTGATATAAACTCACAATAATACTTGTATATATATACTAATTTTTGCTTAATGAGTTTAGATTTTGTAATCATCAAAAAGGGGGAGATTGTTGACATAAATAATGCATAAAAATGTTATTTATATTTTTCGATATCTCTATGTTTTGACGATCACAAAATGTAAAATCATCAAACGTAAAATTACTACGTAAACAAGTATTAAGCTAGTTTATATCATTATATCCAACTTAATCACTTAAGGTATGGATAAACAAGTGCTTAATACATCTCATGATCAAAGGGGCATTTAATTAATTAATACAAAGTTTATTTAATTATATAAACATATTATATATTTTTGAAAAACACTTTTGGTAATAAAGAAAAATGTTTTAATCATACTAAATATATGAATTCAAATTTTTAACCAAAATCAGTTAGTTTTTCACCAAATAAACTTTCCCCACTAAAAGACAAGTTTTCTGGCCGTTACAGCTGGGCGGCCCCCTTAATTATAATGGGCGGTCCGCTTAAAATTAAGGGGACCGGCCAGGCTCCTGTGTCAGAAACTATCAGAATTTTTCTCCTATAAATACCACCTTAATTCTGGAATTTTTCCCCACCTTTTGCACGAAAATTTCAGATCTCAAACTCTCTAAACATCTTCCAAAACCCTTTGATCATTGGAATATTAATCCTTGTTTCAAGTGATTTAATCCCTTCTCATCCATCCTCATTCAAAGTGCAAAAGAAGAACACTCCTTCTACAACTAAGTTCAAGAAGCATTGAAGAGTAGTTGTGTATATTGTGTATATTATTTGTGAAGTTGTGTTGTGCTTGTATTTAGTAGTTTAGAAGAATTAGAAGTTGTGTAGGTAGAAAAAGTTGTTTAGTAGTGAAGTAGTGTAGTTGTGAAGAAGATAGGTGTGAAGTAGATTGGTGTGAAGAAGTTGTGTAGAAGTTGTGATCAAGTTGTGACGTAGTTGTGGTGTGTAAATTGGTGTGTAAGGTTTTCTCCGCCATAAGGGAGTTTGTTGACATAGTGAAGAAAACTCTCGAGTAGGTGACTCGGGGAGTGGAGTAGGAACAAGGAAGGTGACCTTGTAGCCGAACCACTATAAATTCTTGTGTTGTGGTTTGATCTCTCCAACTCTTTTCATTACTTACTTATTTACCTATACTATATTAGTTTAGTTAGTTAGTTACTATATAATTGTTCATATAGTGCAAGTATTGAGATCACATAAACTAGAATCGAAGTTTTTAAAACAAACTTGTTTTTATAAATTTTAAAAGGACATAAAACTATTCAACCCCCCTTCTAGTTTTCCACAATTGGTATCAGGAGCCACGTCTTGCAAGATCTTTAAAATATATTGTATTTTAAAACTTGTAACGATCTATGGAATCTGAAAAATATTTAAAAGGGAAATCTATGCAAAGACCACCACTATTTGAAAGTGATGGATTTTTATATTGGAAAAATCGATTCGAAACTTATGTGAAATCAAAAGATCTAGATCTTTGGCATGTTATTACCAATGGTGATTTTTTACCTATTCAAAATAACCCCGAAACAAAGAAAGATGAAATCGTACCTTTTGAAAAATAAAATGATGAGTTAAAAAGAAAACTTGCTAAAAATAATAAAGCAAAAATGATTATTTATAATGCGCTACCACGTAAAGAGTACGAAAGGATCTTTATGTGTGAAACCGCAAAAGAAATTTAGAACTCTTTATTAATAACTCACCAAGGTAATAATCAAGTCAAAGATAATAAAATAGATCTACTTGTTCAACAATATGAGCAATTCATGATTCCGGAAGAGGAATCAATTGACAATGCTTTCGCTAGATTTAACACTATCATCACAAGTTTAAAAGCACTTGATGAGAATTTTTCTAGTAAGAATTTTGTTAGGAAGTTTCTTAGGGCTCTTCATCCAAAATGACGAGCTAAAGTGACGGCTATTTTAATTTTTGTTTCATAAAAGTAGTTTTGGGTTAGTTGCTTAACAACTAATTCCGCCCATCCCTTCAAAACCGAGATCTTTAATTTGATTTCTAAAAAAAATATAAAAACACAAAAAGAATCATCCCGCACCTTTAGACTTAACTCGACATACCCTTCAACCTAACAACACTATTCCCCTAGAGAACGATCAATCCCCTGGATTTACCTATACTACACTACAACGGTCAGGTACACTGCCTAGAGGATTGCAAAACTTCTTGAGATCCCTCGAGAAGTAAAACTCCTTGTGAGGTTGCAATACCACGCATCAAGTTTTTGGTGCCGCTGTCGGGGACTAGTTATGCTTAGGTTTGATTTCTATCTCGTTTAGGTCTACTCATTAGATTCCTATCAAGTGAGATTTTTATTTTCTTTTTCATAGCTTTATTTAGTCAATATTTTCTTCGTGCTTTTGTTTGTAATTCTTCTTATTTGCCATCATGGTGAATGACGGCATCTTCGATCCCATTATCCAGCCACAAGAACCACCAAACCACTAAGACCCACCTGAACAACCTAGAGCCCGTACTTTAGGTGAATACTCCCGACCTAGCCACCAAGGCTATCGAAACACCATTGAGCTCCCCCAAAGAGCCAATGTGTCTCCCTTGCGATCTAACAGCATCCAGTTGGTGCAAAGCGGACGTGCGTTCCATGGACTTTGTTATGAAGATCCAAACTAACATCTCAAGGATTTCCTTAAAATCATTGATTCTGATGCGTGTTTTGCAACCTCGCAAAAGGTTTTACCTCTCAAGGGATCTTGAGAGATTTTGCAATCCACCAGGCAGTGTACCTGATCGTTGTAGTGTAGTATATGGTACGTTCGGGGGATTGATCATTCTCTAGGGGAATAATGTCATTAGGATTGAAGTGTAGGTCAACTAGGTCTAAAGGTGAGGGATGATTCTTTTTGTATTTTTTATATTTTATAGAAAGTAGTAAAATCTTGGGTATTGGAAGAGTGGGCGGAATTAGTTCCTAGTTAACTAACCCAAAACTACTGATTAAACTAAAAATAATAAAATAAATGACATGGAAAGTAAAAGTGGTGAACTTCTTATAAGAGACAAGTATGTTTACTTAGATTTCACTACTCCCTAGTTATCTCTTATTAATATATTGATTTGTTACAATTGTTTAGTTGAAGGATTGTATTCCTTAATACCGATCGTGGGGGCGTGTACGTCCTTCCCCAACTCTATGTGTATCTATTTCTTCTTATGTGGGTCTTGGTGGCTTGGTGGTTCTCTTATTAATTTATTGATTGTATTTAATGCATGAGTAGATGTTGATGATTCTATGATAGGATACTAAATGTATAACATCCCGTAAAATTTTCCTACAATTAACACGTTATTATAACATAAAGATAACCATTTTTACCCATGACAATTTTTTTTTATATACTTTTGACATCACAACATATTTACCATTTACTTTGAAACGGTACTCACATTTATATTTAAAAATCTAAATGTCAATAATAATTAAAAACGTTTATATTTAATAAATATACGTTTCGATAATTAACCAAGTACGATTTATATAATTCCCGAGCTTATGAAAAATTCCCTAATTACTCACTTGAGCCTCAATCCAATACACATAACACCAAATCGAACCTTGTAAAATAATATAATCGATCTATCAAAAATCTTATTTGCACAACTTATATCCTATCTCTACAAACACATATTTTTATCCAATGCACATGCCAACTTGAAAAATAATTTCTATAAACATATCGACATACATATGAAAACACAGATACATGCGTTCTAACATACAACATTTCCGCACTTCAAATATACTTTCATTTTGCTTCTCTTCCTGTGATACGCTACAAACCAAACGGACTTCTTAAATTCTTTCTGGCCTGATCACACCACGAAGCCCAGTCCAGCTCAGAACCCACGAAACCCAGTCCAACAGAACCATAGTTAAAATTTTTATTTTTGTTTCTTTACTTCTTGTTTCCAGCACTCGACCAGCCACAAAACACCCCGTTTTTCTCACTAATTCGACACACAACCTATTGATATTTTTACACCTACTCATTAACTACCTGACAAGGATCCAATACTGACCAAGCTCATTCAATATCATTCTCGTTTACTATGTATTTTCTGTCCAAAGTAAAACCCAAAAATCACCTAGAACAAATTGTAAAATTTGATGTACACTTCCTATTCGACCACCTATGCTTCCCAATCAATCTCTGACATTCCTAGAACCCATTGTCAGCTGCCAGAAGCTGTCAGGAATGATATGACACATTCCTTGCCTTGTAACAATTTGATTGGGTGAATTGAGAGGCAACATGCAAATCCCTTCCATCCCATACTCAAACTCTGAGTTCTCTATGTTCCTTCATGTCTATATAATAATCTCATATGAGCTGAGATGAGAGCACACTTCAAAACGTAACAAATTTCCATTTTTCATCAAGTTATTCTAGTAAATGGGACAATCGGTTTCTCTAGTTCGCGAGGGATTAGAACCACGTCCAAGGTCCAAGTCTAGCTCATCCTAGATCCTTGGTGGGTCAAGAATCGATCCACACACTTCTCTTGTTCCTGCTCGATCCTCACATTCGAATTTCATACCCCTTTGTGACAAGGTGACACACGTTTAAACTCTTTTCTATATATACACTTTTATTATTTTTCAGTTTTTGCACATTACTTTGTCACTTTATCTCGTTAATATTAAACATGACAAACTCATTTTAATCGACATCCTAGATGTTTGTTATGCTAACTATCGAGTACCAACAAGCTTTAACCATAAATATGATGTTTTATTATTAAACTAGACACGTTTGAAAGTGACCATGTCCTATTCGAATATTGTAAAACACTTGGAATATTTTGACTTAAAAACTGTTTTTAGAAAATGATTTGAACCATTTACTTTGGCCTCGTAAATAATTATCTAGACATATGACACATTATTTTTATTACTTGACCTCATTGTCGACATTGCTAGCAACCAAGAAATATATTTGGTTCGACTTAATAAGCATCTATAAGCTGTTTCCTTAACCCATTTTGATCAACCAAAACCTGTTTTTCCTAAAAATCCTATAACTAAATTTTGGACCTTAATAGTCCATTAAGCTATTTTTAAACCATTCGTATAAGCTAGTCCCAAAAGCTCTTTTGTAATGTTTTTATAACCCAAATACAAGTCTAAGACCAGGCCCAAACCTCTCGTAAGCCCAACGGATCACAAACACTTAATGGGCCTTTAAATGTACTCGTTAAGGCCCAAATAGTAAAAATAAGCATTTTTAAAGCTATTAAGCTATTCTAATAAGCTAATTAGAATGTCCTAAACTTATTTAGAAAATAAAAATGATAAACTTTTAATTTGGTGAAATTTGGACTAAATTTGCAAATTTTATAAACTAGGAACTAAAACTGTCAAAACTTACAAACTTAAGGTTTAAACTGTCAATTCTAATTTTCTGAGCCACAAACTGGTATTAATGAAACTTTTGGATAAATATTGATAATATTGATACTCGTGGACCTAAAATGTAATATATATTTAAATTGGACTAAATTTGTAAAAGATACGTCGTTAGGGTTAAAAGTGTAAACTTTGATAAACTTGAAGGTTATTTTGGATTTAATAACTTGCAAGCTTATGTAATTTTTCTGTAAACTTGAAACTCGAATTTAACATGTACAAGTTATATACAAGTTCCGTTTATTGACTTATTTTCTCTATAATTATATATTTATATAATTATAAACTTTTAACGTAAAAATTAACGTAACTTTTCATCTATCGAACTTTGACTTATTTTCAACAATGTCACTTCTACAAATTAATCACTTACCTACTTTTGGTAAATTACTTATATCATCATTATTTTTGAACAACGAGAATATAAACATTAATAATCATTATACAAGACAAGTTATGTTGTATATAACTTTGTTCGTAACTTGGAACACTTTAACACGCAAGCCACCTCTGCCACAAATCATTTTGTCATCAAACACTATTCAAATCACAATTCTCGATAAGTCGAACTTATCTCGGACTTCCGTATCATTCAGGTTATCTCTTGAAGTCAATACCATCTTCACTTCTGACATTACTTATACTCTGTCTACCGTACTACTAAGGTGAGTTGATTGAGCCTAAAGCAGTCAACTAAATTCAACAACAGATGTGGTCAAACAAGTCAAACTCCTAAGGCTCAATGCTCCGCGGAAGTATAGTGTTTCCCCGGGTCGTTATGTCCCGACGAGGTGTGGATGGTAATTTAAACGGTTTCGTGATCGGGTGAATTTGGATGAAAAGGGGTTTGTGAGTGATTACACTAAGGATTTATACAATGAAATAGCTTAAAGAAGCTATATGAATAAGACTGGAAACTAGGAAAAACCAGAAACAATTTAAACCTAAAAACGCGTACGTTACGTTTAAATAAAACGTAAACGCACAAAATTAAAAGTGAAAACTGAAATCTGAAAACACCCAGGGGGTGAAAATGACTTTTTTACAAACTAAAAGGTAAAAGAAAATTTTAAGAAAAAGAAAATAAATTTTAACCCTAATTAATTATTTATTATTAATTAAATACTAATTATAACTAATTATTAATATTTAAACAACTTAAATATAATACAATATTAATTAAATACTAAAATGGTGAAAATAAAATTTCTAAAATTATAAAATAACTAAAAATAAGTTTTAAAAATAAAAATATGTATTTTTGTCTTTTTGTGGTTTTTCTATAAATTAATTACTAATTAATTATTAATTACCTAATTAAACTATTTTAAATTAAGAAAAATAGCAAATGAACACTAAAAACGCTAATAAAATTTCTAAAATTATTTTATAACATATAAAAGCTATAAAAAATATAAAAACTAGGTTTTAATTATTAAAAACTAATTATGCTATTTTAAACTAATTATTAATTAATAATTAATAAAACTAAGATTAATTCTAATAAATACTAAATGACAAAATAAAAATCTGAAAAAATTATTATAAATACTTTAATATAAGAGGTAATTAATAAAAATATAAAAATGACAAGTACTTAATTAAAATCTAAAAATGAAAAATAAAATTTAAATAAAATTAAATAGAAACTATCACTTAAAAACTAAGTTGTTTTTCTGGAATTTTTCTTTTACAAACTTATTTTAGACCTAAAAAGGAAAAACTTTTGTGAAAACAAGTTTAGTGGAACTTAAAAATAAGCAAAATATAAGCTATTATGGATGACAGTTGACTTTTGTTGACCAAGGGGTAAAATTAGCTCAAATGAGATCCAGTGGGACCCACAATGGTGAAATCAGATCTAAACAAGTTATTTGGACATGTTAAAGCAATAATAAGCCAAATAAGCTCACAAGATAAGCTGAAAAGCACCAATAAGCACCTTGGTAACTTGTGTGAACACTGAAGATGGGACAAACTTTATGGCTTGATTCAGATGGGTCCCACAAGGATTAAGGTCAAACAGATGGTCAATAATGAAAGCCTACAAGGGGGGGGGGATGGAAAGGAACAAACTTTGGGTACTAAGGACCACTGCGGTGATCAGAAACCACCACCAAAGTGGTGGTGGTGGCTGTGTAACTGATGCAGCAGGGCAGATACTTGCCCTGCAAGTGTCTTTGGGGCAAAGTGGGGCCCAGCAGAAAAATGCTAAAAATAAAGAAATGGTAGGATCTTAAAGATGAGCTGAGACACTATTAGTAGCAACTTGTTTCAACTCCTAAATCAATACACACAAATCTAATTAAATCCTTGAAGTTTTGAAAAAAAATCTGAAATGCAAACTTTGACTATTTTGTAAAAAACTTAAAACTTGACTTTTGTGAGATTTCAATGATCACTACTGACTTGTTAAGCTAAGTTAAGCTATAAATGAACTTTAATAGGGTACAAGATTAGCTTATGTTGTGAAATGGTGATTCTTGAGACTCAATTCCCTCACAGTTAACTGTGAGGGATAATCAAATGGACTTTTGACTTTTCTCTTCAAAACAGACCACACAGAGGTGGATTTGGACTAAATTGACATTAAGAACAATGAGTAAAAAAAACTAAGGTTAAACCAACAACTCCAACACAGTCTAAAAGCTTATGCCAAACACCCCATATAACTTGACTGTTTTGGTTTTATGAGGCAAATGGGTGATTGAGACAATGGACTTGGTTTACAACAACTTAATATGACATGAAAAGCTAAGATAAGCTCAGAAACATGAGCTTAAACTAAAAACAACTTAAATTCTATAATAAGCTAATTAGAGACAGTTAACTTCAAATATTTTGAGCCAAAGGGGTTAAGAGAACCAAACACCAAATCTTAAGATGCAATATAACTAAGATACACTGAATGAACTAAGAATCATGAAATAAACCAGACTAACCAATGCTACAGTAGCATTCAAGGAAATTGAAAATAGAACTCACAAAATGATCCAGGCACAGAACTGATAAACCAGGGACTCACACCTGTCCCACAGCTTCCAAATAAGCTTTTAATACCATAAAAATCTAAAACCTTTCAGATTTCTTTGCTTCTTCTCTGTCTCTCACTTATTTTGGATTTAAGGATTGATTTCCTTGAATTTATGGAATTATTTATAAAACTGATTAAAATGTTGAGTAAACTTGTAAAAACTCACTTAGTGAACCATATTAAGCTTAAAGAACCAGATAACAACAACTTCCAATACTTAACAACAATTTAGAATATTTAAATTAAAAACACAAATTTGAAATTTAACACTGCAACTTTTTAAATTAAAGAGTGGAATAAGTTTCTAATATACTGAGAATGATTATTACAAAGCTTTTAAGTCAAAACATTACAATAAGATAGGAAAATTAAGCTAAGTCGACATAGACTAAACTAAGTTAACTACTCTACACTACACTACTTTTTTTCTTCCTTGCATTTTGTTGACTTTTATAACCCCTGGAGACCATCTCTTTCTTTCCCACTTGTTCTCAGCCCTTAGATAGCTTTCTTTTGATCTGAGCCGTTTAAACTCTTTGTGGCGGGAAAATGGTAAAAGGCAGATTGAGTGTTTGGTGGGGGTAATAAATGAGGGTTGGAGGGGGGGGGGGTTGAATGTAGGTGAGTGCAATAATGAGGGTTGGTGAAAAGGAGGAGGGGGAGGTGGACACAAGCCTGGAAATTAGGGGTTAAGGGTGGGAAAACTTGAGGTTAGGGATGAACAGTGCACGGTTCAAAGGGTTTGACTGGGGTCAACGCCCAGGGGTATTAGTTTAGGGAGGTAGGCTGGATTTTTGGTGGGCTTGGGTAAGTGTTTGTGGATTAGGCTTGTTGGTTTGGTTTATATAATAACACAAGGGTCCATTTGGTATATAAGTTTAATCACAAGGACCATTTTTGTAGTTTTCATAAACTTGAGGGCTGCAAAATGAAACTTTCCCAAGGTAACCATAAGGACCTATTTTGACAACATTTGAGAATTACAAGTTCAAAGATTTATATTTTCCAAAATTAAAATACCCTGGGACCAAAATTGCAAATTTTCAAACTCCGGGGACTAAACTTGTAATTTTCTCAAAATTTTCATCCAGGGATTAAAAGTGATTTTTGTGACTTCCCAAGGACCAAAATTGATTTTTCATTCAAAATTATCCCACCAGGGACTGAATCTGCCAAAATCTGTAACTCCAGGGACTAAATTGTAATTTTCCAAAACTTTTATGATTTTTCACCAAAGGACTAAATATGAAAACTTATGATTGTAAAAGGACCTTTGGTGATAATTTTCCATATTTTGAATATCCAGGGACTAGTTTTGTTAATTTTTGAAAGTCGGGGGACTGAAACTGCCAATTTTGCAAACTTTGTGCGTTTTTCATTTGTTTTTACTCGTTTTGCATCTAAAACATATAAAACACAATTTTGAAATATTTTCAGTATTTTGATGCATTACTGAGTGTTTTTGTATGTTTTGCAGTTTAGATTCGACCAAAAATGATGAGTGTTTGAGCATTCATCAATCCCCCACACAAAACTATTGCTAGTCCCTAGCAATACTGTTTTGAAAACTTGATGGATTTTAAACTCTTTACCAAAAGCCATCACTTCTGGAGTAGCCAGGTGTAAGAACTGTGGCACACCTGATAACCGTGTGATTTTGAGCAAACCACCAGCTGTCAACGGATTTGAGTAGTCTTTACCAAAAGCCGTTTGCTTCTGGACTAGCCAGCTCTTGATGGAATAGTCAACATCTTGGTGAGCTGATTACCAATTATGGATTTTCCACTGCCTTTACCAAAAGCCATAATCTTGCGGGCTAGCCAACTCATTCGCTTTATGGGATATGGGGAGTTGAGGAACCATACAATTTTGGGCAAATTGCAAGCCGTAAACGGATTTGAGTTGTCTTTACCAAGAGCCGTTTGCTCCTGGACTAGCCAATCCCTTTTGTTGGTTAGACAAGGCGGACTGATTACCAAAAAATTTTGAAGCACCAGTGAAATTTTTTTGAAATTTTGGCTAAAAACGGGGGTATTATATAGTAAAATGTGATAAAATTCGCTAGAATAGCGAATACCCCCCCCCCCCCCCCCCCCCCACACTTAGCATGAATATTGTCCTCAATATTCAAAATCCCGGCTATTATGCCGACATTTTGAACGTAAAAGGGCAACATTACAAGCTAAGCGTGGAAACACCATTTTATTTTTCACTCTTGTAACCATAGCATGGGGGACTCCCCCACACTTAGGGTGAAAACCCTATAAGACTGATGTGGAAGAAGTAATCTCAATCGGACTTTCATTCAACATGTTTGGACAAACATTTGAAGCACGTGAAAGTTCCACACCGATGAGATAAGTATCCGGCGCAAGATAATGATAATTGAGAATGCCGGGATCAAATATAGTGTCCTCACTCCCGAAGGAGTGAAGAAGAGAAGAATTCACCATATAGGTGAAGAAAAGGAAGAAAATCATGATAAAAAGCATGATTTGATCTTCTTCCTCAAGAGGAGGCTCAATAGCCTGAGTTTGGATTTCAAAGGGTAAGCTCGTAAACAACCCGGGAGGGTGGGTGGGATTTTGCAAATTCTCATGATTGAGAGCATCTCCCCCCGGGCAATCAAACTGATGAGCGAGTTCACCGGAGAACTCCTCATGAAGAGAATCATTCACAAGATGTGAATCTGTGAACTCATGTTCCATTGTGGACTCATCACAATCCTCGTCAAAGATTGGATTGTTAGAAATCATAGTGAATTCAGATTCGAATTCAAATAGAGGATTGGTGAGAGTCGTATTGAATGTTTCGGGAACAAAGAGATTAACATTCTCTATTGGACTGCTGGGATCAGAAGTGAGTAACGGATCATGATATAGGAGACTTTCAATTTCTCCCAGATCGGCTTAGAAATCGAGGAGACCATAATCACTTTCAAATGAAAATGGATTGATGTGAGTAAGTTCATCAGCGAACTCCTCAAGAAGAGGATCAACATCAGAATGAGGCAGTGGTGCCTCAATATACTCATTGTCTCCATGAGATGTGCAATCATCATTAAAATCTGAGAAAGTCTCAAAATGATCGTTAGGACACTCAATGGGTGAAGGAATATCACATACATGATCCAAAGTTCCCTGTGACTCTCCTGGGATTGGGACAAGGATCTCAACACTAGACTTTATTAATTCGTCCGATTCCTTATTAGGAACAGTGCTAAGATGCTCATCCCCCATGATCGGAGGGTGAGTGTGAACTTCGGGTGTGATAATAGACTGAGGGAGTTGAGAAGGACTAGCAGACATGGGTTTTATAAATTTCATTTGTTCTTCTGCTAGTAATTCTATCATAGTCTTTTCTCCCTGATTTTCCGTGGAAGGAATTGCTATAGATGAAAGTGATGAACCCTTACAGAATTGAGAAAAATCAAGGGTGACTTCATCATCACTATCATCGTCGTAAAGAGCAGCATTACGAAATATGGCACGTGTTTTAGCTGCTTGTTCTAATACTAGCAATTCTTCCTTGCTCAGTTCGTTTCTAGCTGCTCGTTCTTCCGCAAGTAATTCTGCCATAGATTTCTCACGAGAGCTTTGAAATGATGAAGTAGCCAACTCCTCCTTAAGCTCTTTCAATATCTTGAGAGCCTCTATTAAAATGTCATGCTCAGTAACAAGAGGAGTTGCTTGGGACATCTGGTATTGTGGAGGTGGGTCTGAATACGAATAGTCGTAATTGTTACAAGGAAACGGATTCCCTGTTTGACAATCAGAGCTAGTGTGTGGACCTCCACAATACTCACAACAGTAAAACTGATGTGGCTGTGAGTCGTGTGTGCTGTAGTCATAATTGTTATCAGGAAACTGCTCATAGACAAGCGTGTTTCCCGATTGACAATCAGAACTGTAGTGGGAACCACCACAGTACTCACAACAGTTAAACTGTTGAGTCTGGACTGGTGAATCATATGGATATTGGTCATAACCAAAGTTCTGAGCATCACCGGAAAATTGTTCATAGACAAACGTGTTTTCGGCTTGACACTCAAATCCTTGGTGAGGACCTCCACAAAACTCACACAGATATGTCAGTATCTCATGATGTGGTGGCTGGTAGGATGACTCAAATGTATCATGGTAAGGATAGGGAGCTTGGTTATAGACAGACCCATCTCCTGACTCTACCATGCTACAGCCGGGACAATTCCCACCATTATGAGGACCACCACACCATTGGCAACCGCAATGGTGTGGATACGACATATGAAAGAATCAAAGGTTTACAGAGGGTAAGGAATGAAGAATCAAAAATGTGAGAGGGTAAAGGTGAATGTTTTTGGATTTTTGGAAATACATTTTGTACAAATAGGAAAGAAAATATTTTTGTGTTTTTTGTGTTCGTTGAAAACTTGACTAAAAAGTTTTCGTGAACGGTTTTGTTTTGAAAATAGGAAAATATGAACAAAGGATGGATAAATGTACAATGGAACGAATTCCAAAGACACTAATCAGAAAAACCGTTTAGATACGCACACAACCTCCCCGGCAACGGCGCCAAATTTTGATTAAGCCTAAAGCAGTCAACTAAATTCAACCACGGATGTGGTCAAACAAGTCAAACTCCTAAGGCTCAATGCTCCGCGGAAGTATAGTGTTTCCCCGGGTCGTTATGTCCCGACGAGGTGTGGATGGTAATTTAAACGGTTTCGTGATCGGGTGAATTTGGATGAAAAGGGGTTTGTGAGTGATTACACTAAGGATTTATACAATGAAATAGCTTAAAGAAGCTATATGAATAAGACTGGAAACTAGGAAAAACCAGAAACAATTTAAACCTAAAAACGCGTACGTTACGTTTAAATAAAACGTAAACGCACAAAATTAAAAGTGAAAACTGAAATCTGAAAACACCCAGGGGGTGAAAATGAATTTTTTACAAACTAAAAGGTAAAAGAAAATTTTTAGAAAAAGAAAATAAATTTTAACCCTAATTAATTATTTATTATTAATAAAATACTAATTATTACTAATTATTAATATTTAAACAACTTAAATATAATACAATATTAATTAAATACTAAAATGGTGAAAATAAAATTTCTAAAATTATAAAATAACTAAAAATAAGTTTTAAAAATAAAAATATGTATTTTTGTCTTTTTGTGGTTTTTCTATAAATTAATTACTAATTAATTATTAATTACCTAATTAAACTATTTTAAATTAAGAAAAATAGCAAATGAACAGTAAAAACTCTAATAAAATTTCTAAAATTATTTTATAACATATAAAAGCTGTAAAAAATATAAAAACTAGGTTTTACTTATTAAAAACTAATTATGCTATTTTAAACTAATTATTAATTAATAATTAATAAAACTAAGATTTTTTTTTAGAAAGGCAATATTAATAAAACTAAGATTAATTCTAATAAATACTAAATGACAAAATAAAAATCTGAAAAAATTATTATAAATACTTTAATATAAGAGGTAATTAATAAAAATATAAAAATGACAAGTACTTAATTAAAATCTAAAAATGAAAAATAAAATTTAAATAAAATTAAATAGAAACTATCACTTAAAAACTAAGTTGTTTTTCTGGAATTTTTCTTTTACAAACTTATTTTAGACCTAAAAAGGAAAAACTTTTGTGAAAACAACTTTAGTGGAACTTAAAAATAAGCAAAATATAAGCTATTATGGATGACAGTTGACTTTTGTTGACCAAGGGGTAAAATTAGCTCAAATGAGATCCAGTGGGACCCACAATGGTGAAATCAGATCTAAACAAGTTATTTGGGCATGTTAAAGCAATAATAAGCCAAATAAGCTCACAAGATAAGCTGAAAAGCACCAATAAGCACCTTGGTAACTTGTGTGAACACTGAAGATGGGACAAACTTTATGGCTTGATTCAGATGGGTCCCACAAGGATTAAGGTCAAATAGATGGTCAATAATGAAAGCCTACAAGGGGGGGGGGGGGATGGAAAGGAATAAACTTTTGGTACTAAGGACCACTGAGGTGATCAGAAACCACCACCAAAGTGGTGGTGGTGGCTGTGTAACTGATGCAGCAGGGCAGATACTTGCCCTGCAAGTGTCTTTGGGGCAAAGTGGGGCCCAGCAGAAAAATGCTAAAAATAAAGAAATAGTAGGATCTTAAAGATGAGCTGAGACACTATTAATAGCAACTTGTTTCAACTCCTAAATCAATACACACAAATCTAATTAAATCCTTGAAGTTTTGAAAAAAATCTGAAATGCAAACTTTGACTATTTTGTAAAAAACTTAAAACTTGACTTTTGTGAGATTTCAATGATCACTACTAACTTGTTAAGCTAAGTTAAGCTATAAATGAACTTTAATAGGGTACAAGATTAGCTTATGTTGTGAAATGGTGATTCTTGAGACTCAATTCCCTCACAGTTAACTGTGAGGGATAATCAAATGGACTTTTGACTTTTCTCTTCAAAACAGACCACACAGAGGTGGATTTGGACTAAATTGACATTAAGAACAATGAGTAAAAAAACTAAGGTTAAACCAACAACTCCAACACAGTCTAAAAGCTTATGCCAAACACCCCATATAACTTGACTGTTTTGGTTTTATGAGGCAAATGGGTGATTGAGACAATGGACTTGGTTTACAACAACTTAATATGACATGAAAAGCTAAGATAAGCTCAGAAACATGAGCTTAAACTAAAAACAACTTAAATTCTATAATAAGCTAATTAAAGACAATTAACTTCAAATATTTTGAGCCAAAGGGGTTAAGAGAACCAAACACCAAATCTTAAGATGCAATATAACTAAGATACACTGAATGAACTAAGAATCATGAAATAAACCAGACTAACCAATGCTACAGTAGCATTCAAGGAAATTGAAAATAGAACTCACAAAGGGATCCAGGCACAGAACTGATAAACTAGGGACTCACACCTGTCCCAAAGCTTCCAAATAAGCTTTTAATACCATAAAAATCCAAAACCTTTCAGATTTCTTTGCTTCTTCTCTGTCTCTCACTTATTTTGGATTTAAGGATTGATTTCTTTGAATTTATGGAATTATTTATAAAACTGATTAAAATGTTGAGTAAACTTGTGAAAACGCACTTAGTGAACCTTATTAAGCTTAAAGAACCAGATAACAATAACTTCCAATACTTAACAACAATTTAGAATATTTAAATTAAAAACACAGATTTGAAATTTATCACTGCAACTTTTTAAATTAAAGAGTGGAATAAGTTTCTGATATACTGAGAATGATTATTACAAAGCTTTTAAGTCAAAACATTACAATAAGATAGGAAAATTAAGCTAAGTCGACATAGACTAAACTAAGTTAACTACTCTACACTACACTACTTTTTTTCTTCCTTGCATTTTTTTGACTTTTATAACCCCTGGAGACTATCTCTTTCTTTCCCACTTGTTCTCAGCCCTTAGATAGCTTTCTTTTGATCTGAGCCGTTTAAACTCTTTGTGGCGGGAAAATGGTAAAAGGCAGATTGAGTGTTTGGTGGGGGTAATAAATAAGGGTTGGAGGGGGGGGGTTGAATGTAGGTGAGTGCAATAATGAGGGTTGGTGAAAAGGAGGAGGGGGAGGTGGACACAAGCCTGAAATTAGGGGTTAAGGGTGGGAAAACTTGAGGTTAGGGATGAACAGTGCACGGGTCAAAGGGTTTGACTGGGGTCAACGCCCAGGGGTATTAGTTTAGGGAGGTGGGCCGGATTTTTGGTGGGCTTGGGTAAGTGTTTGTGGATCAGGCTTGTTGGTTTGGTTTATATAATAACACAAGGGTCCATTTGGTATATAAGTTTAATCACAAGGACCATTTTTGTAATTTTCATAAACTTGAGGGCTGCAAAATGAAACTTTCCCAAGGTAACCATAAGGACCTATTTTGATAACATTTGAGAATTACAAGTTCAAAGATTTATATTTTCCAAAATTAAAATACCCGGGGACCAAAATTGCAAATTTTCAAACTCCGGGGACTAAACTTGTAATTTTCTCAAAATTTTCATCCAGGGATTAAAAGTGATTTTTGTGACTTCCCAAGGACCAAAATTGATTTTTCATTCAAAATTATCCCACCAGGGACTGAATCTGCCAAAATCTGTAACTCCAGGGACTAAATTGTAATTTTCCAAAACTTTTATGATTTTTCACCAAAGGACTAAATATGACAAATTATGATTGTAAAAGGACCTTTGGTGATAATTTTCCATATTTTGAATATCCAGGGACTAGTTTTGTTAATTTTTGAAAGTCGGGGGACTGAAACTGCCAATTTTGCAAACTTTGTGCGTTTTTCATTTGTTTTTGCTCGTTTTGCATCTAAAACATATAAAACACAATTTTGAAATATTTTCAGTATTTTGATGCATTACTGAGTGTTTTTGTATGTTTTGCAGTTCAGATTCGACAAAAAATTATGAGTGTTTGAGCACTCATCATGAGTCATAGCCCCTACTCTTACTTGTTTACAATGGTTTATAAACGTTTTTGGGAGAGATACATGCTTAACTACTGTTTTACTTTTACAAGTATTCATTAACTAAATACATGACTGTATTTCATATAAACTTTACTGGTTTACACACTTTATTATCTCATAAGGAAATACTGCTATAGACATTATTACAAGCGATTTTCCAACGATATGCTATATTTGATCTCTATTGCCTAAGCACCTATTACCAAAAGTCCCTCGATCATGCGCCTTACTCACTTGTAGGGTGAACGTAAATAATTGTGAATAGATCTATTAGGGATTGACAATCCCCATTTGGTCGCTAGAGGAAAGCCACCAAATGCACTTTATTTGATTTCATAGGTTACTGGTAAATACCTATCTTGAGGGCCACTGTTTTACATCATTATTATGGATAATTTTGATGCCTGTTAATCGTTGAGTGTCATGAGCTTAGGGCAAGAGAATGGTAATAATATAGCACTGCAATGACTGATGTTAAGGGCGTACGATGTTGTAGCCCACTGTTTTATTAAACTACGAGATTGTGCTCACTATATAGCAGGAAAAACTATTAATAATTGGCAAACGAACTACTATTTTGGTGTTGACCCGATTAGGTCAAACAAAATACTATTTTGGTGTTGGCCCGGTGAAGGGCAAACCAACGGATTAATTTATTGAATTGACAAGGAAATCACTCATTTTCTAATTAACGATTTAAACTATAAACTCTATGAACTCACCAACCTTTGTGTTGACACTTTTTAGCATGTGTTTATCTCAGGTAACTAAACAAGAAGGAACTTGAAGGCACGGAGTGGGCTTGTAACCCGGCATGGGCTTAAATAAACATTTTGACATATTTCAAATAAACTTGTTGTTTAAATTATGAAACATCTTGATGTCTCGAATATTTGGTATTTTGAATGAATTAAACTTTAAAGCGTCACTTTTGTGTCGTTTTCTATGATTGTGACAAAGATCCTCGAAGTAACACCCAAAAAGTCTTTCGCTGACATTTTAAGTCTTCCGCTGACGTGATGATTTTGGGGGTGTTACAAAATGTGTCATCGTAAGAAGAAATAGATACACATAGAGTTGGGGAAGGACGTACACGCCCCCACGACCGGTATTAAGGAATACAATCCTTCAACTAAACAATTGTAACAAATCAATAAATTAATAAGAGATAACTAAGGAGTAGTGAAATCTAAGTAAACACACTTGTCTCTTATAAGAAGTTCACCACTTTTACTTTCCATGTCATTTATTTTATTATTTTTAGTTTAATCAATAGTTTTGGGTTAGTTAACTAGGAACTAATTCCGCCCACTCTTCCAATACCCAAGATTTTACTACTTTCTATAAAATATAAAAAATACAAAAAGAATCATCCCTCACCTTTAGACCTAGTTGACCTACACTTCAATCCTAATGACATTATTCCCCTAGAGAATGATCAATCCCCCGGACGTACCATATACTACACTACAACGATCAGGTACACTGCCTGGTGGATTGCAAAATCTCTCAAGACCCCTTGAGAGGTAAAACCTTTTGCGAGGTTGCAAAACACGCATCAGAATCAATGATTTTAAGGAAATCCTTGAGATGTTAGTTTGGATCTTCATAACAAAGTCCATGGAATGTACGTCCGCTTTGCACCAACTGGATGCTGTTAGATCGCAAGGGAGACACGTTGGCTCTTTGGGGGAGCTCAATGGTGTTTCAATAGCCTTGGTGGCTAGGTCGGGAGTATTCACCTAAAGTACGGGCTCTAGGTTGTTCAGGTGGGTCTTGGTGGTTTGGTGGTTCTTGTGGCTGGATAATGGGATTGAAGATACCGTCATTCACCATGATGGCAAATGAGAAGAATTACAAACAAAAGCACGAAGAAAAGATTGACTAAATAAAGCTATGAAAAAGAAAATAAAAATCTCACTTGATAGGAATCTAATGAGTAGACCTAAACGAGATAGAAATCAAACCTAAGCAATAACTAGTCCCCGACAGCGGCACCAAAAACTTGATGCGTGGTATTGCAATCTCACAAGGAGTCTTACTTCTCGAGGGATCTCAAGAAGTTTTGCAATCCTCTAGGCAGTGTACCTGACCGTTGTAGTGTAGTATAGGTAAATCCATGGGATTGATCGTTCTCTAGGGGAATAGTGTCATTAGGTTGAAGGGTATGTCGAGTTAAGTCTAAAGGTTCGGGATGATTCTTTTTGTGTTTTTATATTTTTTTTTAGAAATCAAATTAAAGATCTCGATTTTGAAGGGATGGGCGGAATTAGTTGTTAAGCAACTAACCCAAAACTACTTTTATGAAACAAAAATTAAAATAACAAAAAAAATAAATTGGGGAGGAATATATACCTAATACATATATTGATCCCGATTCCCTGATGAATGCAATCTCGCTCTCTTTATACAACAACACCTTTGAAAAGAAATTCAATTACAAGGGATTCTATTTTGTTGGGATCACTAGGAATACACCACTTATAATTAGAGGATTTCTGTACGACGTTAATCTAACAGTGATGAATGACATGGATTCCATCATTGACCCAAAAATGAGCTAATTTAGTCCTAGGAAAGCCGTTTGTAAAAATATCTGGATTGATAATTAATAGGGTTGAAGGTAGTGTAATGTTCATCGATAATGTTAGGCAAGTGATCTTTCGAAAGGGTGATGAGGAAGTATATGAATATCCCCCTCGGTTAGTTATTAATATGGAGGAGTTAGGAATAATAGGACCTTGTAAGATACGGCGACGTGACCCTAGTAAACTTAAAATACCTTGTATGACTGGTCACAAATATTTTTATAATGTATATATAGACATAGGTTTACCCATGAACGTTATGTCTCTGTTTCAATATAATAATATTTGTAGATGGGGGTTAATTTATAAAGATGGGAACGTGGTTGGTCGAGACAATGATATACAGGTATTCGTAGGCAATACGATGTTGACGATGGAATTTACAATTGTAAAAAACATTGAGGACTATATTGATCCTATGTTATCACAAGTCGTTTTTAGAGCACCTTTCAGTGAAGTCACTAATTTAATGGTGGACCAACAAAATGGGGTTATGAATTTCAGCGATGGATTAAGGAGGTCTCTTATCAAACACCTTACAAGTCATGGGATTTCAGAGCATTAGACCAAGATGCACAAGATAAATTAGGGTCACAACTTGTGCTTAGCGATGATGACATTAGGAGAGGGTGTGAGAGTCCTTTTAATTTATCGTGTGGATTCTTCAAAAACGTTAGTAAGCTTAGTTCAAAATATTGTAAGGAGAGATTAACTCTTGAAGACTCAAAATACCTGCACTATGAAAACAACTCGGATGAGAACGATAATGATAGTAAAGAGGTGACAAGAGATGGAGTCAGGTAATAGGACGTGACATTGAGTCTAGCTACAAGACTCGTTAATAAAGAAAAGCGCTTCTTGGGAGGCAACCCAAGCTTTTAATTGTTTATTTGTTTGTTTGTTTTTATTTTATTTTGATTTCATACATATGCTTCATCTTTCTTTGTTTATTGTTCATGTCTTACATAATTTGTGAAAATGCTTTATTTTGTTTTTAAATTTGTCTTAATCACATAAAAAGGTATTTTACAAAAAGATAAGTGTAGGGAAGACCATATTTGTTTTCAAGAACGGATTCAACATAAACAATAACGAATATTGATTTAGCATATATATTAGTGTGTTTGTTTGAGTCAAATATTTGTATCGAGTCATAATAAATGTTTTACAGAATTTCCAGGTTTTGATTATTAGATTTTTTCCAGAAACAAAACGTAAAAATTCTGTCAGGTCAGTCCTGATGGCGTCAAGCTTTACAACCCGACGGCGTCAGGTACTCTAGCTGCACAGTTTTCCAGATTTTGTTTTTCTGCTAGAATTCTTATATTTTTGAAAATTTCGAGAATGTTTAAATTTTCAGGAATCTGCAAAAATTTATTTTGCAACCATTATATCTTACATTGCTTTCTAGAATTTAATTTTATATATGCAGATTTTACCTCCGATTTTATGCGAGGTTTTGTATTTCGTTTTCTTAGTTAATAACAGGTTATATTGGACAAGAAGATGAAGTATACATCGAAAGTAAAGCTTATCATGTTTGTTTTCTTGGAGGAGGATTTAACCATGTTTTCACATCTTTCATGCCGAGCAAATCAGGGGAGTACTAGTTTCTTTCTTTTTTTCTCTTTTATTAACTTTTATGCTTTTTAGGAACATTGGAGATAATGTTTGGTTTAAGTGTAGAGAGGTTAAAATAAGACACCTTAGAAGCTATAACTCCACTTGATTTTTGTTTTTTTAGAGTAAATATGTAATAAAACTGAGAGAAATACTTGTTAGGGTAAATTTAGCACCAAATTAAAAAAAAAATGCAACGTATAGGAGTGAAACTTTAGTCTTAATAAGCGTCTCATGGATAGGAATTATATAGCTAGCACAAAAACCTTACCACTAAAAAATTTCCACCCCAAATATGTGAGGTTCGCCTTTAGATCTTTAGGAAAAAACATTTAATTTTGATGCTTATGAGTGTGCCGGTAGTGTATAGATTCTATAACTTGCGTGTGTGATGCATCCCAAGACCGCTAGTGAGACTACATTCGTTTAGTTAGGATTTACTATATTATAAAAGGCATTAGGATAGCCATTGTTTTAAACTTGTATTATAATTACATTGACTTCATTAGTCAAGTAATTTTCCAACACCTTTGCGATGTACTCATCTTTAGTACACGATACACCTAGTACACCCCTCAAAGCCTATCTTTTTCCCGGTTCTCTTAATTTTTCGGTGGATTCCGAAATATTAATGAAGAATATTGTTTACAATCCACCCCCAAATGTACACCCAAATCGACTTAGCCTACCTTGTATGCACTCATTTTTAGTGCATTATTGTTACCTGTTTAAACCCTTTGTCAATTGTCTAATTAGTTACATGGTTGCTAAGATGAGTCATATCTTGTAAATACAGTTTTGGGATGATTGGGACTCATGGGTAAAAGTACTAGTTGTTATGGTGTGAAAGAGGAAATCATTACCCTTTATATACGTTAATGTTTAAAGTACTCCAAATGTTTTGATTTTCTTAATTCGGGTAGCTAATTAGTTATGTAATAGTTCAAGTGTAGGGAGGATGCGAGCTCCCTTTTATGTATTAGTTTGGATGGTAGGGCAAGAGTGTATGAAAAAAATATATGTATAAAAATAAGAAAAAAAAAAAAAAAAAAAAAAAAAAAAAAAAAAAAAAAAAAACCGAGAAAAAAAATGATAAAAAATAGAAAAAGAAAAGAAAAAAAAATATACGAGCTACCATCCGCGTCTTTTATTTATGTTTAAATCAATATAGTGTCTTAAAAAAATAACAAAAGAGTTAGTAGTTAGCAAGTTGAGTCGAGTCTTGGTTTAGCAACGCATCTTTGTACCTGTAATTGACCAAGATGATTGACTTGCCACCAGTAAAATTCCCCTTATCCAACGAACCGTGTTTTCCCCTTACACCTAATGTTACAACTCTTTAAAAGACATCTTTGATAGTTTATCTTAGGTGCTTACGCCAAAGTAGTGGAGGTTTGATCCATTCCCAAGACTATGGTAATTTATGTGCTATGACATGTAGAGAGTGTTATATTTTCCCGTTTCCATATGTGTTATATAACTTATTTCACCCGAGAGATTTGAGAATCCAAACACTTATTGTGTGGTGCTAGTATTTAATTTCCGTGCTTATTTTGATCAACGTGGAACAATTGTATGTTGTAATTACTTTTATGTTAATGTTAAATGACCCTTAACTTGTAAATTGATTAGAATAAAAGCTCATTTGCTTGAGGACAAGCAAATCTCAAGTGTAGGGATATTAGATAAAGATTTATTTGATATCTTTTTGAGGGGTCATTTAAGCCTAAAATCGAGTTTATATGATCAAATATTGCCTCAAATCGTTTCTTTTTGCATTTTAGGTATTTGGGGTACATGAATTATGGAATTTGGTGCTTTTTAAACGTGTTTGGACAAAAAAGTGAAAAAAACAACAAACTCGCGAAAAAAACTGTCAGAATGGAAGCTTGACGACGTCATGTTATACCTTGTGATACCGTCACTTGTTAAACTTGGAGCTGGAAGATTTTGCACACGTCGCTTCAGAAAATATGAAGAATTATAACCTAACGACGTCAGGTGCACTTCAAATAAGGGAGTTACATTTTATGTTTGCTAGAGACGGCTCAGAAAGGTTATAAAGGGACGGCGTCAGCCATAAGCTGACGGCGTCAGGGATTATAAAGAGTGACAGCGTCAGAGTGGCTACTTGCACAAGACAAAACCCTAAACACGGCAGTCTAACGGCGTCAGAACCCATAAGCTGACGCCCTTAGCTTTGTAAATCTATATATAGTTTTCGAGTTTTATTCATTAAGTGTGACATCTTTTGGTACAAAACCCTAGACGAATTTCAGAGCATTTGTAGGGCTTTTTCAGCATCTTTTATCTATGTTTATTTGAAGATAAGTTATTATATTAATTATTCAATATATCTATGTGTTGTTTGATTCTTTGTTTTTATTTTCTTCACTTTAACATGCTAGCTTAAGTTTACTTGTGTTTGCTTAGATATAATGAAACCTAGTTATTGATTATTGATATGTTGTCTATTATTTAGTTGATTGCTTCATGTTAGGCTAAGAAAACTGGTTGACTTCTTTATGTAACTAGCTTTATCGTCTTAGAAAACGTAACCATATCGTGCAATATAGGTTTTTCTCGTTGTATTTACTGCATGAATTGATGTTTATGATCCTATGATTACTTAATTAACTGATTGTTGTAGGTGAAATTAATATTAATAGAGCTGGGGAATGTAGCACACCCTCACGACCGGTATTAAGGAATACAACGCTTCAAATAAAACAAAGGACGTGACAACTAAACAATTCAATAAAATATAACTATGGATTAGTGAAATCTAAGTAAACACGTTTGTCTCACCATAAGAAGTTCACCACATTTATTTTTCTTGTTATTTTAATTTTTGTTTTATAAAAGTAGTTTTGGGTTAGTTGCTTAACAACCAATTCGGCCCATCCCTTTAAAACCGAGATCTTTAATTTGCTTTCTACAAAAAATATAAAAACACAAAAAGAATCATCCCTTACCTTTAGACTTAACTCGACATACACTTCAACCTAACGACATTATTCCCCTAGAGAACGATCAATCCCCCGAATTTACCTATACTACACTACAATGGTCAGATACACTGCCTGAAGGATTGCAAAACTTTCTTGAGATCCCTCGAGAAGTAAAACTCCTTGTGAGGTTGCATTACCACGCATCATTCATGACAATGAAAGCGCCAATTGATACGACCCGGTTAAGAAAGTATCGATAAGATCGCACCCCTTTTAGCGTGTAAGGATGTTTCATTAAGAATTAAGAGGAAGAAGAGATAGTTTATTTGGCTAAAAACTTAATTGATTCCATTAATTGCAATTGCTTAAATAGATACGATGGGATAATCCCTGATAGACACGAACACATATCCTAAAACGATTCAAACACTTATCCTATCACGACATAAACACATCCTAATGAAACATAAAACATATGATAGTTATCCTAGCCCATTATGAAATCCTTATGCACACGGGCGCCACTGTAACCCTTTTCGACCTTCCTGGCTCTAAGGATACCGACGTATCACACTTATTGATTTGCACTCATTAATGTAAATGCAAACAAATCATGATGTATGTATAGTACAAGTGTATAATGTATAAAAGGGTGTCTATCAATCAAAAATTTTTGTCGGCTAATTAATACTATTTTGAAATAATGTATACAGGAATCGAGAGATTGTAGTCACGTTTATTTGTTCTAAATAATAGAAATGATTAAATAAAGTCCAAATGTAGTTTCCAGTCATAAAAGAACCTGCTAAACTGGAAAGTAGAAAGTGAAACCACTTTAAAACATCTACAACAACACCACTTAGGGTGCGTTTGGTACCCATTTCTGGGAATCAATTATCACTATGAAAGTGATAGTTGGTGTTTGTTTAGGGTGCCTGGGCCCACAACTATGACTATGAAAGTCCATTATTTTCCATACTCCATATATGGCTAGAGAGTGGAGAATGAAACTTTCATAGTTGAGTACTATCAAACTCATACCCATTGTCATTCCTCCCAGCATACCAAACGCACCCTTATAATATAAAAAGGGTACTTTGGTCTTTGTTATATATATATGTTGGCGGGCATTTCGCCTAAATTAAGGATATAAAGATATCAACACTACAGCTAAGTACACGCACACACACACTCGATACAACTATCCAAAATTTCAAAACACCTACAAAACAAACAACACACAAACACAACACAAAGCATACATTTGTTTCTAATGAATTCTGAGATGAATGGTGGCTATGATGATCAGAAGATAGATTATGTGTATAAAGTTGTTGTGATTGGTGATTCTGCTGTCGGGAAGACACAAATGTTGTCAAGATTTACGAGGAATGAGTTTTGTTTTGATTCGAAATCTACGATAGGAGTGGAGTTTCAAACTAGGACTTTGAGTATTCAGTCCAAGGTTGTTAAGGCTCAGATCTGGGACACTGCTGGTCAAGAAAGGTACGTACACCCGACATTCTTTACTTCGTATTTATAATTTTCATCAAGACTGAGTTAAATGTTAACGGGCTAGATGGTTGGGGAATGGTCAGTCGGCACCTAAAAAAGGTGCACGGGGTTAAGGTTTTGGGTAGATTTAAAACCTTTTCGGTGAAGTTAATGTTAAAAGTTGTATTTGTAAAAATTTGAAGGGGGTGAGTTTTCATGATGCGACATGAGTCTTAGCTGGAAATAACAAGTTCAAACTTTGTGGCTAGTAATAAAGCAGTTTTAGTATTCGAGAATGTTGAATACTTGTCGGTCAATACTTAATAGTATAAGTTAATAGTGTATTGTAGTTGCATATACTATTCTAGAAAGGTGTTTTAAAACGAATAATTTGTACACTTTTATTTTTGAGTGAAACCATTTTAGACTTAGAAAAAATGGAAATACAAATGTCTTTTCTTGAATAAGTCAAGTACTCCTCAAGTCTGCCAATAATAGAGAAAGGACAAAATTAAATGAACACGTCCTTGTCGTATTTACATTCGTTTTTTGTTGTCATCATTTTTTGAAGTTCATAGAAAAATACAATAAAAAAATGAACAAGTAGTTGAACGTACGTATAAGATTCATGTCAATTTGAAATAAAGTCTTTCAACTATAAGTTGGAATAACAAGATGTTGGAATAACTTACTAAAATTGCTAGAGTTTTTTCTTCCAAGTCTTTTTCTTTTAGTGGGGTGGCCGGGTCGTGCACTTTGCACTCTAAGCTATTTCATAACAAAGTATGTTGATTATATTTTGGAGGAATGAATATTGTTTGCTCTAAATTTGGAAGAAATGTGGTTATTCTATTTTTTTTTTTTTTTTTTATTTTATTTATTTATTTATCAAATATTGAACAATGGTTGGAGATAGTTTCTTCATATTATATGCTTCAAATATGAAAAAATAAAAAATAAAAAATAATTAAAAAAAAATGAAAAAAGAAAAGAAAACACGTAGGGCCGACATTGAGCTTACATTGAATCATTAATCATGCAACCTTTGAAACATAGAGGACGAGGATTGAAAACACGCACAACCACCTCATAACCTTAATCATAATGACTCTTCTTTTAAACTGTAAATATGGCAAAACTAGTTGGAGATAAGTTGGTAGCTGGGGCTTTTTATTTACTATAAATTTTTTGGTGTAGCTTTTGTTTTTATAGTTTATGTGAACTTGTTTTCTAAAAAGCTTTTATGAGCTTTCAGCCAAACAAATCATATATTTTTAAAAACTTGTATCTTATATTCTAAAGAAGCTTATTTTCTAAAGCTCTCTCTAAAGCTGCTTATCAGTTTGTGTGTCAAACACGTTCTAAGTTAGTATATATATATAAAAAAATTATCATTGTTAGTTTGTTACCAAGAACTTAAGTAAAAGAATAGTCCCTTTTTAAGTGACAATTTCATCTCTATGCAAAGTACGAACATCTTAATCTTGTTTATAGTCATTAGTCAATCATTTAATTGAGATGGATAGTCTTGCATGGTCCCAAGTTTTGACCAAAGTGGGAAAGCTAGTAAGTACGTAGTAGTTTAATTCATATGATGTTGATTATTCAGAAAAACACATGAGATTCCACCTAATATACGATATCCATCTAATAACTCAATCAGAACATGATGATTAACAATCTCATGCTAGCAATCACATGAGTACATGACTCTGTAAGAATACATCATTTAATGTGTTCGTTACGTCACAAATCATTGTGCAATTGAGACAGTTTTCCTAGTCTCTAATTAATGCAACACTAGCATTTTCAATTTGACATCAAACAATCAATGTTTAAATTGACCGTGCATCATGCTTGTATCTCCTTATATTAGAGTTAATTTTCTTTGCGTACGTAACTCGAGTCTATTCGAGAACCTGAGTAATCCAATAAAAACAAGGTCACATAGTTTTGAATTTTTATAATCTAAGTTCACACGTAACAAATATATGCATATTTTTTCATTAGAAGAATGATTCTGTTTCGAGTAGAGCTGGTTGGTCACATTATACAAGTCTATAAAAGCTTTTTGTTCATTATGTAATGTGGAAATACGGTTGTTCACTTTTCAAAACTGAGAAATATAATGTGAAACAGGGCAAAATGTCATAGACTTGAATTCAACCATACAACATCCTTTATAGTTCATACCCACCACCTAAGCTAATTAATACTAGTAAAACTGAACGCCTCTTAGGATAATTAGTACGTACATTAAGTTAGTAGGTAAAATGTTACTACTACTCACTAACAACTTACTTTGAAAATGGACAAAAAGACATGCATGGACATGTATACAAAGATAAATTAGTCATTTATCTTTATAGTTTAAAGTCAAATAATAAATTTTAAAAGCTCAACAAGTCAATATGTTATGGACTTATGGTTGGAGCAGGTAGCATAGAATATATACACAGTAAAAAGTAGAGGTGTGATATGGTCACATAAAAATTTCCAAAAAAAAGTCTCACAAACTGATGTGGCAGCGTGTCATTGGTGAGTTTCTCTACTCTCTCTCTCATTGAACCAATCACACTCCGCCACATCAGTTTGTGTGACTTCTTTGTGAAAATTTTTATGTGATCATATCACTCCAAGTATTGGCGTGAGATCTGAAAAGTAGAGATAACTGAAAAGGAGCAAAACAAGTCTGAAACTTTTTTTGGACGAAAACAAGTCGGAACTAATCACAGTTTATGCTTGTTTACCAACAGTAATCTAATCTATATTGTATTAAAAAGTAAGATATTAATATATTAGTTTCTTTTATATATATCAAAATAATTGTCCATCACGTTGTGTGACAAGAACTATGTAGCAATATCGTTGGCATTTGCATGTGCATATGCCTTTCATACCATCTTGGTTAGGCCCCATTTAAATTACAATTAGTTATACGTTCTTATAATAATATTAAGTCCAATTATTTCACTTATCCCTTTAACGACAATCCAATCATAATCATCATTTTAAATTCATGAATTATTTATTAGTAATGAATAACAAAGTTTTTTTTTTTTATTTTTTTTATTTTTTTAATTTATTTTTTATATCAAGATACCGAGCGGTAACAAGTGCGTACTATAGAGGAGCATTGGGGGCAATGTTGGTATATGATATCACCAAAAGACAATCATTTGATCACGTTGCAAGATGGGTCGAAGAGCTTCGTGCCCATGCAGACAAAACCATCGTCATTGCTTTGATTGGTAACAAAGCCGATCTTGAAGACAAGAGAGCAGTTCCATCTGAAGACGCCGTTGAGTTTGCAGAGAATCAAGGTTTATATTTCTTTGAGACCTCCGCTCTCACCGGTGACAATGTGGAAACCGCTTTCTTTAAGCTATTAGAGGAAATATATTCAGTTGTGTCTAAAAAAGCGTTAGATCAGGACGCTAATAAATCCAATGGGGATTCACTAACGCTTAAGGGACTCAAAATCGATGTCAGTGGAAGTCAAGACATGGAGATAAGTGAGATGAAGAAGTTATCCTCTTGTTCTTGTTAAATTGGTTTTTGATCTAATATGTGTCACTTAATTCACCCGTTCAAATTGTTTCTTGTGTTATATGTTGTTTGTAGAGTTTACCTTTGATAAGAAGAGAACCTGAAAATCATTTATGTAAACTTAATCGTGAAAATTTAACAATATGCAAGTTTAATTCATTGCACCCGTGCTCCATAACACTCAGGCCCTTAATTAAACTAACAGTGCTAGTAAAGGGCCGTCACATAATAAACATTATTAGCCATTACTCATATAGCTCCTTAATCTTGTCCAACTGTTAGCTTCATTCGGTAACTTCTCTTAAAATCAATTTTGATAAACTCACACCAGAAAATAAGTTTGATGAATCTAGATAAAGTTGTTAGAGTTTGACAATCAATGTAACACATTATGCGGAAGCTAGGATCAAGTATAACACATATAAAGATTAACTAAAACATAAATAGTAACGTACCCGATGCACTTCAATAAACCTTGAATCTTGTGTAAATTAGATCAATGATAAACCCCTTACCGTTTTGTTAATCGATCTCTTGATAATTACTATAGTGAGTAATTACCTCATTCTTGTACAAATAAACTACCAACGAATAAAGGTTTATGCAAGTAAACGAAAACACTTGTTTTGCTTAACAAAAAATCGACCCAAAACCCTAGGTGGGTTGTTGTGCCGATCGGCCAAGAAAGAAAAGGGAAAAAGAAAAGCTTTTAGGGTTTTGTGTGTGTGCACAAAAGATGTGAAAGCTTAACCATTGGCCTTGTATTTATACTAGATGATTTCTTGGAGACCAAGCCAAGGCATGGATCGACCCTATTGGGTTGGGTCGACCGGCCATACACCCTCAAAGGGTGTTCCGAATCCTTCTTGTCTTCCAAATTACATTCTAGTCATTTTCTTTCGTTACTAATGATAGTTAGTACTTACATTTAATATTTAACGATCATTAAGTCCCTCAAGTGTTTACATAAATATATATATACACGATACATATATCATATATATATTTAATATACTTTATTCTTGTTTGTAATGTGTGCAATCCCGAGGTCTCGGGTTCGATACTAGTCATTTACTTATTAATATTTATACGTAACTTTTAACAGCTCCCACTCGTATATCTATTAATAGTAAAATGACATTGGTTGGCGTCTTGCAACACTCCAATGCCCCCAATTCGACCCGAGCTAGGTTTCCTGAAAAACCTTTAATGATTCATCATTATAATTATCCTTTTGTTTATAATACTACATTTAATAAAGATGTGAGATTCTTTATTAATATTATGTTTCTCGTTTCTTTATGATTGAACAAAATTACCAAAACATCTGAACGTATTCCAGATAGACTTTGGGCGTGGCCACGCAAACATTTTGTCAACCCTACGAGGGGCCCAGCAGTATTATACTTCTGAACAAATCAGAAGGAACAAATTCTCTCTTGACTACAAGAATAACCCATGAACTTTACAACACTTCTGAAAATAACCCTTATAACTTCCATTACGGTAAGCGGTAGATTGTCTCACAAAAATGCACTACATCCATGACACTTATCTGGTATCTCAAGTCTGAGGATAACTTTAAATATGATTCTCACATAAATATTAAATCATATTGTTGGGATAAGTCCAATATTCAATTCATTGAATATCATGTGAAATTGGTATGACTACGCATCAATATACTTTCAAGTATATCCTTAACCAATACTCAAAATTGTCTTAGTTTAATGATATTCTCATATTATTAATCGACAACGGACAATTTAGAATAATACCTTATTCATGGATTTTAAACATGCAAATATAGGATATATTATTAAGACAATAAATAAATAAACATAAACCATACTTTATTTCATTAAAATAATAATTGTACATTACATCCCTTATCCAAATACTAATCACAAATGGGCATGAAACTTTCAGCTAATTTAAGTCCTATTCCTTCAGCATGCTTGTAAAGCTTGGTGCCAGGTAAAGGCTTCGTAAATTGATCTGCTAAGTTTTCATCTGTGTGAACTTTGAGCATTTCGATTTCACCTATTTCGACTTGTTCTCGAACATAGTGATGCTTAACCAGGAAATGTCTGGTGCCTTTCATGATTCCAGGTTCATTGGCAAATGTAATTGCAGCTGAGTTGTCACAATACATTTTTATAGGTCGTTGAATCGAAGGCATAACCCCAAGCCCTGAGACAAACTTCCTAATCCAAACAGCTTCCATTGCAGCTTCTGAAGCAGCTATATACTCACTTTCTGTAGCAGACATCGCTAGTACACTCTGCTTTCTGCTCCTCCAATCCACAGCTCCTCCATTAATGACAAAGACATATCCCGTCTGAGACTTCGTATCATCTTTATCACCTTTCCAAGAAGCATCACTGTAACCTGTAACATCAAGTTCTGCAGATGGAGTACCCCCATAAACTAAGAACATCTCTTTAGTAGCCCTAAGGTACTTAAGAATATTCTTAACAGCAGTCCAGTGTTTTTCACCTGGATTTTGCTGATATCGACTGGTTAAGTTCTGAGCAAATGCCACATCAGGCCTTGTGCTTTTCACCGCATAAATAATAGATCCCACAGCCGAAGCATAAGGGACTCTTTTCATGCGTTGCACCTCTTCAGGTGTTGAAGCACAAACTTTCTCGCTCAAGCCATGTTGCTCTTGCATCGGCAAATATCCCTTCTTGGAATTTTGCATATTGAATCTATTCAATATTTTATCAATGTAAGCACTTTGGCTTAATCCAATTAATCGCTGAGATCTATCTCTATATATCTTGATTCCCAGAATAAATGCAGCTTCCCCTAAATCTTTCATAGAAAATAAACTTCCAAGATATGCCTTAACCTTTTGCAAACTTGGAATGTCGTTTCCCATGATCAATATGTCATCAACATATAAAATAAGGAAAATCACATTACTCCCACTAGCTTTGTGATATACACATGGCTCATCAAGATTTTGAGTGAATCCATACTTTTTAATCTCATTGTCAAATCTCTTATTCCGTTGTCGTGATGCTTGCTTCAATCCATAAATGGATCTTTTAAGCTTGCATACACGATTTAGGAATTCTGGATTCACAAACCCCTCAGGCTGCGCCATATAGATGTCTTCATCTAGGCGACCATTTAAGAAGGCGGTTTTGACATCCATTTGCCAAATCTCATAGTCATAGTAAGCGGCTATGGCTATAAGAATCCTAATAGCCCTAATGTCAGCTACAGGAGAAAAGGTCTCCTCATAGTCAACACCAAAAGTTTGAGTATAGCCTTTAGCTACCAAACGGGCCTTATAGGTGTGTACAATGCCATCCATATCAGTCTTTTTCTTGTAGAGCCATTTACTCCCAACTAACTTGGCACCCGGAGGTAGGTCTACTTCTTCCCAGACTTCATTGTCTTTCATGGATTGCATTTCCCCATTCATAGCTCCCTGCCATTTTTCCTTTTCAAGACTATTCATGGCAGCTTTATAACTTGTAGGTTCATCAAGATCCCCTAACAAGTTGTCATCACACTCCATGTTAAGACATAGACGTGTAGGAGCCTTCACAGGTCTAGATGACCTATGAATGGGAACCACTTCAACTTCAGGTGGAGGACCTAAACTTTCAGGTTCCACAGGAAGTTGGCTAGTGTTTTCAGAAGGTGCTACATCTTCATGATCGTCTTCCAGATCATATACTCTCCCACTGAATTCTTGAGATATGAGCTCCTTTTCCAAGAAGTCTCCATACCTTGCAACAAAAACTTTGTTTTCAGTTGGGTAATAAAAGTAGTAACTCATAGTTTCCTTAGGGTATCCTACGAAGATGCACTTCACAGATCTTTGTTGGAGTTTGTCTGCTGAGTCACATTTAACATACGCCTCACAACCCCAGACCTTAAGATAAGACAAGTTAGGAGCTTTTTCAGTCCATGACTCATATGGAGTCTTATCAACCTTCTTTGTTGGAACCATATTAAGAATGCGAACCGCAGATTCTAAGGCATAATCCCAAAACGAGTAAGGAAGAGTTGTTAGATTAAACATAGTTCGTATCATGTCTTGCAATGTACGATTCCTTCTCTCAGATACACCATTTTGTTGTGTAGTATATGGAGAAGTAAGGTGCTGGACAATTCCCTCCTTTGCTAAGTAATCTATGAACTCCTGACTCAGGTATTCACCACCTCTATCGGATCGAAGAGCTTTAATCTTCTTTCCAAGTTGCAACTCTACTTCTGCTTTAAACACTTTGAATGTTTCAAACACCTCATGTTTATGTTTAAGTAAATAAACATAACCATAACGGCTGTAATCATCCGTAAATGTTAAGAAATAGCTAGCACCCCTCCTTGACACATGTCTAAATGGTCCACACACATCTGTGTGAATAAGACCAAGTAGATCATTAGCCCTTTCAATCCTATTTTTAAAGGGTTTTTTTTGTCATCTTCCCAGCAATGCAAGATTCACACTTATCAAATGATTCATCATTGATCTTTTCTAAAAGCCCATCATGTTGCAGCTTTTTCATGCGATCCTTGCCAATGTGAGCAAGTCGACAATACCAAAGATAAGACGAATCCAGACCTTTCTTGATTATCTTATTATTGATGCTATACATTGAATTATTTTTAACAAAAGCATTATCATTATCATTCATATCAATTTCAAAGACATCATTCACAGCAATAGCATTAAAATAAAAAACACCATTTAAAGAAACTGAAATTCCATTGCTAGAAATAGTATGATGAAAACCAAGGTTCAACAAACATGAAAATGAAATTACACCTCTAACAATTGACGGTGCATAATGACAATTATTTAAAGATAGTACTAAGCCCGAAGGCAACACTAAATTAAAAACTTTTATAGCTTCAACTGCTGCATGTGCTCCGTTACCCACGTGCAGGAATTGTTGTCCATAGGCCAGCTTTCTCTCAACTCTAAACCCCTGCAAGGTATTGCAAATATGAATGCCACATCCCGTATCATATACCCATGAATTCAATTTAGGAGTAAGAGTGAATAATTCAATCATAAAGAACGCACCTGATGAACTGGGGTTACCAGCTTCATTCCCCTGCTTCTTGAGTCGCAAGTCATGAATGTAGAGAGGACAATTGCGCTTCCAATGGCCCTTTTCATGACAATGGTGACAAGCCTGATCCTTCTTGTTTGGCGGATTCACCTTGTTCTGCTTAGGCTGATGCTTCTTCACCTTGGGTTGAGGTTGATAGGCCATGACCTGCTTGCCTTTATCACCTTTCCCCTTGCCTTTGTTCACATGTGATTTCTTCTGGATTCTCCCCCCATGAATTGCCAAAACTTGCAGGGTAGGAGCCTTGACCTTGGCTGGTAGACTTTTCTCATAATCAACAAGCAATGCGAGTAATTCTGAGACTGTCTTCCCCGAGCAGTGCATGTTGAAATTCTGCACAAAACCAGCAAAGTCCTTGTTAAGGGCCCTATTGATCAAGTGCACTTACACATTTTTTGGGTAACCAAATCTAATTCTGTGAAGCTGATCAAAAGATTCCTTCGTCTCAGTCACATAATCTTCAACTGGTTTACCATCACCATGCTTGCAGTTGTGTAGCTTGTCAAGTTCATCATACAATTCAACTGCAGGAGGTTTCTTATAAGATTGCTGAAGTACTTCAAGCATATATTTTGGGAAAAAGTACTCAAACTTCTTTTGTAACTGAGCACTCATGCTAGTGAGCATTAAACAAGCAACCTTATTAAACTTAGCATGTTTCTCCCTCCACTCAGCCTTAACTGCTTCTGTTGCATCAGCAGCAGGCTCAGCTGGACATTCTTCGGTCAAGAAATTGAGCTTACCGGTCGCCCTCAAGACAATTCTGAGCGAACGGTGCCAATCATTGAAATTCTTTCCAGTCAATTTTTCTCTTTCAAGATGACTCTTGAAAGCAGAAATCACAGTTGGGTTATCGGGTTGAGCCATATCTACAGATAAAAGTTCAAACATTAGTATTTTCGATAATAAATATCTTCAAGAAAATAAAATACCCATAGCTATATTCATATAACCACCAAAATTTTCTTGAAAACCTAGGATCCAACTTTACATAGTTCCACCACATCAGTTGATTTGCTAGTGGTGAAAGTACAGAAGATGGTAATCTGTCGAACAATAATTGGCAAACAAGATTTCCAATTCCTAGATTATTATGGGATTTACATCAAATTGATTCATCAATTTGCCTTGTAAGCATGTTTCATCCCATCTCATGCCTTAAGTTCTAGGTCTCACGCACAACTTAATTAAGTTGTCTACCTTAGAAACTGTAAAATTACAATTATGGTCTCACGCGCTAAAAGAATTTTACCTTGCTATAATAATTTAGCCTAGGTCTCACGTTTACTAAATTAAAATTCCAAGTGTTCCTTATAGATAGATGGCATGTAACTTAAATTTAAGGGTATTCAATTTTGATATATAAATCAAAATATGTATAAAGATGCATGCACTCATCTTTATAGCATAAGTTTTCAAAACCTTTTTATTACCAATTCGTGAAATTAATACACAAAGTTTTACTTGAGGTTTAAAAAACCCAAAGATGACTTTCTACAATTATGATTTTAAAAGTAATTCATTTAAGACATATTCAAGATTGTGATAACCAAGGCAGACTCTAAGGCTCTTTTCTAAGCCTTCATATAACGGTTATGAATCAAGTCTTAAAAGAGTTAGTTTTAAAAGCATATTTGTACAAAACATCAATCAAGCAAAAGTTTATGGATTCAATCTCAAAACATGTAATAAAGAATGAATCTTGCTAGTCTCGCCTTGGAGCGAATTACCGTGCGAAGCGAACCGTTGTTGGCATCTAAGACTCCGCAAGATTCAATCTTTATCACTTATGGTTTCACCATTATTAGTCCATATTATTTTCTTAATGAAAAATTATCCTTTTATTGCTTACATCAAGTCACACAATTAATAAACAATAAAAACAAGTAATTCAAAGAAAAACAAACAACTAATAATAATAAAGTGAAACAATTAGCCACATGCAAACCTTGTTAAAAAGATCCTAATAAAATCAATTCTAGGTATAATAATGCATGTAATCAACTAAGGCCTTCTCCTCTTGATGGAGGAGAGCCACATACATTGACGAATCAATTGCGTAGGCCAAAGTTAATATACACACCACATAGCATATGAATTGATTTTAATATATATATATATATATATATATATATATATATATATATATATATATATATATATATATATATATATATATATATATATATATATATATATGAATTGGAGTCTTCCCCAATTATAGATCCGTATAAAACATGTGACAAAAAAATTAAAACAAACAAGATCCATGACTAACATGCATGTTTCGTCATGGATTAAACCTAACAATTAGCACATAGGTCACAAGTACGTTCACATAACCGGTTAAAGACCTAGGGTTTCTAGTGATTACAATTTAATCAAGTAAACCACAAACCCTAATTAGGGTTTTATGTGGAAATCGACCCCCCCCCCCCTCCCAAAAAAAAATTAGGGTTAGGGTTTAAATTTTATTAAAAAAATTTTTAAAGAAAAACCCTAGATAAAAAACATGTATCTAAAACAATTAAAGATCCGATTTTTATTACGTTTTAGTAATCAATTACATGTTATACATGGCTCGTGATGCCATTGTTAGAGTTTGACAATCAATATAACACATTATGCGGTAGCTAGGATCAAGTATAAAACATATAAAGATTAACTAAAACATAAATAGTAACGTACCCGATGCACTTCAATAAACCTTGAATCTTGTGTAAATTAGATCAATGATAAACCCCTTACCATTTTGTTTATCGATCTCTTGATAATTACTATAGTGAGTAATTATCTCGTTCTTGTACACACAAACTACCAACGAATAAAGGTTTATGAAAGTAAACGAAAACACTTGTTTTGCTTAACAAAAAATTGACCCAAAACCCTAGGTGGGTTGTTGTACCGATCGGCCAAGAAAGAAAAGGGAAAAAGAAAAGCTTTTAGGGTTTTGTGTGTGTGCACAAAAGATGTGAAAGCTTAACCCTTGGCCTTGTATTTATACTAGATGATTTCTTGGAGACCAAGCCAAGGCATGGATTGACCCTATTGGGTTGGGTCGACCTGCAATACACCCTCAAAGGGTGTTCCGGATCCTTCTTGTCTTCCAAATTACATTCTCGTCCTTTTCTTTCGTTACTAATGATAGTTAGTACTTACATTTAATATTTAACGATCATTAAGTCCCTCAAGTGTTTACATAAATATATATATATATATATATATATATATATATATATATATATATATATATATATATATATATATATATATATATATATACACGATACATATATCATATATATATATATATATATATTTAATATACTTTATTCTTGTTTGTAATGTGTGCAATCCCGATGTCTCGGGTTCGATACTAGTCATTTACTTATTAATATTTATATGTAACTTTTAACAAAAGTAACAACATGTAAATCTGTTAACAATGGAGTTCCATGGTGGAAAGTGTTATAGAATTGTAACAAAATTAGAGAGAAAGAGCTTTGGCAGAAAAGCAGTTATTGTACCATTTTGAATTATTGAGTAAATGAGAAGGATATAATGCTATTTATAGCTAAAACTAAGTTAACTAAGCTTCTAGAAAGAACTTCTAACTAACTAACTATATGTACACATGGCTATTTACGTTGTGTTACAATCTACTTTTGCACTTTGGTGAAGATGGTGTTTGGCAGAAGTTGTATGATATGGATGATGGTGTGTTATGACTGTGTTGACTTTTGTAGTTGACTACTTCATGCCTTCTTTACTTCCTTTACACCCCCAACACATACACACAAAAGTTGGCAGTGTGTAGGGATAAAAAATGTCAAATTTGGATAGGTAATTATAGTGAAGAACTTTGGGTAGGCCTTTAGTTAGTATGTCTGTTGCTTGATATTTGGTAGGAATGTAGATAGGTAGAACCTGCTTGTTCTTGATCTTATCCCTCACAAAATGGAAATCTATCTCAATGTGTTTTATCCTAGCATGTTGTACTGGATTGGATGCTAAGGAAAGAGTGGATTCATTGTCACAGTGTATGGAGATAGGACTATTGATTTGAAGGTGTAGATCTTGTAAGAGACAAGTCAAGCATGAAAGTACAAGTGCAGTCAGTCAAAGCTCTGTATTCAGCTTATGTGGAAGATCTTGAGACCACTGTTTGCTTTTTTGAAACCCATGAAATGAGGCAAGATCCTAGGAAGATAGCATAACTAGTGACTGGTCTTCTAGATATGAGACAAGATGCCCAATCACTATCACAATAAGTAACAAGTTGAAGAGAGTTTTGTATGGAGAAATGTAAACCTCGGGCTGGACAAAGTTTGATGTATTGTAGTACTCTGAGTAAAGCTTTCATATGAGGTGTTCGTGGTTGCTTAGAAAACTGACTGAGTAGCTGTGCATCAAAAGATGATTCAGGTCTTATTATGGTTAGGTATATGAGCTTTCCAAAGTTAGATGCTTCATGTTCTAAAAAGGATCTCCATCAACATCATTTAGAGAAATTGTAGGGTTGAGAGGAGTGATGGAAGGCTTGACATTGAGTGTGTTTTCTTGTTGAAGAAGGCCTAAAGCATATTTTCTTTGAGACATAGTGAGACCTGAGGAATTCCTTAGGAATTTTATCCCCAAATAGTAGTTAAGCTAACCCAAGTCTTTGATGTTAAAGGTTTGATGTAGCTGCTTTTTGATGATGTTAATTAGAGGTTGATGATCTCCCGCAAGTAAAGTGTCGCATAACTCTATTTGAAGTTGAGATTAAAGATAAATGTAGGACTTTGGTAAACCATTTCCTGTTAGCTTGTTTCAACCCAATAGAGATTTCTTGAGTTTGCAGACTGTGCCAGCTAGGAGAGACTTTGTGTAGCCTTGAGGAATTGACATATAAACCTCTTCATGTAAGTCACCATGTAGAAAAGCATTCGTGATGCTTAATTTTCGAATAGACCAATTCATGTTAACTACAAGTGCAAGTAGAGCTCTAACTGTGACCATTTTAGCAACTGGAGCAAAGGTTTCTTTGTAATTGATACCTTCTTTTTATGTGTATCATTTAGCTACAAGTCTTGCCTTGAATCTTTCAATTGTGCCATCTGCATGATATTTTATTCTAAAAATCCATTTGCACCCAATAGGTGCTTTGTTAGCAGGAAGAGCAATGAGTTCCCAAGTATCATTTAGTTCTAAAGCTTGTATTTCTTTGTTCATTGCATCTATCCACCTAGGGTCTTTGGAAGCCTATTTGTATGTATGTAGTTCAACAAATTTATTGATATTATTGATTAAGTGTTTGTGTTCGGGCGATTGTATGTTTAGATAGTTAATGAAATGAGTTAAGTGGTGTTTGGTTTTAGTTTAGATTGTGTTGACTTTGGATGTTGGAATGTTGTGATGGAAATCTTTGAGAATAGTGGGAATGGACTTTGTTCTTGTGTATTTTTTAGTGATGGTATAGGTGGTGGAATTGGTTCTGGAATAGGTGCTGGTATATTGTTCTGGTGTGTTTAGTGAGGTGTTGTGATTTGGTTCGGGTGGGACATATGATTGAGATGTGTTAAGATCTAGTGTGAGATTTGAAATTCGTTCTGATGTGACTGAGGGTGAGCTTGTAGTGGTGGTTGGTTGTATAATGGTGGTGAAGGTAGTAGGAACGGGAAATGTGCGTAAAGTAATGGGATCTGTAGTGTTTGATGGATGTAATTGTGAGTGTATTGGTGATGTATGGAAAGGAAATTAGGACTCATCAAAGGTACATGTATGTTGTTGTGTATCTTTTGTGTGGTGGGATCATAACGAAAGTAGCTCTTATGGTGAAGAGGATAGCCAACTAACATGGCAAGAATGGATCTTGAGGCAAATTTATCATTAGTGTGTATGTGTGCTGTACAGCCTATGGTTCTGAGATGGTCAAGTGAAGGTGGTGTTTGGTAAAGGACTTCATAGGGTGATTTGTTAGAAATGACAGTGGAAGATAATCTCTTTATGATGTATGTAGCAGGAAGAATGCAATATATCCAAAAGTGAATTGGGTAGTTTGCTTGGAATTTTAAGGCTCTGGCCATTTCTAGTAGTTGTCTGTGTTTCCTCTTAAATCTGGCATTTTGCTGTAGTGTTTGGACAGGATATTTGGTGCGCTATGCTAGGACTTTAGAAAAATTCTTTGAGTGTGGAATTTAGAATTCAGTACATTATCACTTCTGATGGTTTTTATTTTGGTTTGAAAGTGATTAAGGACATATGAGTGAAAGGATTTGATTTGGGTAATGGTGTGGTGTTGCTTGGCATAAGGTATGTCCAAGTTGCTCTTGAATGGTCATTAACAATGGATAGGAAGTATCTACATTTGTTTATTGTTGTGTGCTTGTATGGTCCCCAAACATCAATGTGTACAAGTTCAAACAAAGATTTAGCATATGAGTCACTAAAATTGAAAGATAAAGCATGTTGTTTTGCTAACATACACACATCACATTTAAAAGTTGAAGTGCATTTCATGAAGGGTGAAAGATTGTTTATTTGTTTAAGAACATGAATAGAAGAGTGTCCCTTTCTAGAATGCCATATAGATGAGCTGTTGGTGTGTGTGGTTGCAAAGAGTGTATGGTGTGGTGTTGTTGAAGCGGTAGGTATGGTAGTAAGTAAGACCATTACAAAGGGTGCCATGAGCAATCCTCTTGTTCTGGTCCTGAAATAGACAGAGCGAGTATGAGTGAAATGGCTGTCCCTTTTAACAATTTGCTTATTGATATAAGGTTGTATGAGTGATAAGGCGAAAAGTGAACCGCTTTTAGGGGGTCATTTAAGCCCGAATTCGTGATTATTTGATCAAATATTGCCCTAAATCGTTCCTTTTGTCATTTTAGGTACCTTTGGAGAGAAATCTGGAAAAGGAATCATTTTGGACGTTTTTAGAGCATAAAAGTGAAGAAAATGGCAAAGTCTCAATTTTCCTTGCTGGAATAGTACCTGACGGCATCAAGGCTCTCCACATGACGGCTTCAAGAGTTACAAAAGAGGTGGATGTGGAAAATACACGTGACGATCCAGAGAGTTTTTGTGCATAGGAGATGACGACATCACCCAAGGCCGTCATGGTCCAAGTATTAGTGACGGTCCAGAAGAGAATCACACATGATGGCGTCACAAGTAGATCTAGGCAATACGATTACATTATGAGGGCGAGTTGATGGCGTCACAACTTAATACATGACGCCGTCATCCTGTAAAATCTATATATAGTTTTCCAAATTTCATTCATTAGTGTGCAACTTTGAGGGAAAAACCCTAGGTCGAATTTTCCAGCTTTTTCAAGGGTTTCAACCCTTTGAATCTTTCATGTTCAATTAAAGATAAGTACTCTTTCAAATCATTTAATATGTCTATGTGTTGTTTGATTATATCTTACGCTTGTCTTCTATTTAACATGCTAGGCTAGATTTCTCTTATGTTTGCTTAGATGTAGTGAAACCTAGATGTTGATTATGGGTTGATTGTTTGTTTATAACGAGGTTGGCAGCGGACGCCGCGTTGCCGGCGTGCCTGTTTATTTTGCCCAACGTTTTTTTGGCGGTTGTTTTCTGTGTTTGTTTAGGCGAATGTTTATTACAGTTATATTGTTTTAAGAGTAATATTTCTAATGTTTTTTTCTGTTTGCTTTTCATAGTATAAGTTTTTTTTGTTGCTAATCTTATGTTTTATTATAGCGCGTTTAAAGACAAAGTATTTTAAGCTCGTTGACGTTTTGTTGATATTTTTAACAATATAAATTCGTTTATTGGAAAATGTATAATTAAATTTTTTAAAAATTTTGCGTTTTTATAATTTTTTTTCTATGTATATATGAATCTATTTAATTTTGTTTTTGCAGTTTTTATCTGTTAATTATGATGTTTTAGTTTTAATCAAATATTTAGGTACGTTTACTTTCTTTTACCCGTTTAATTTTTCCGTTTTAGTTTAAATCAAGTATTTAGTTTTGTTTAGTCTTTTTTTTGCAAATTGCCTATGTGTTTTTCTGAGTGTGTAAATATTTTTACTAAGTAAATTTTTTTATCTTTTCTTAATGTAATTTTGTTGGTTTAATACATTGTTTTATTGGGGTACATTTGACTTATTGGGTGAAAAGCTATGTACCGGTCAAACCGGTCAACGTTTCTTTGGTTGCTAATAAAACGCCATTTTCCCCTCTTTTTGAATCAAACACATACCCTAAATTCTCTAATTCAATCTCCACCTCCCTAATTTAACACCTATCTTTCACTGTATTTCAATCTCCATTTGTCTAATTCGTTGCTTCTATCATGGCTTCACAACCAAGAACATCTGCTTATGCACTTGTGCGCACCCCTAACTTCCAAAAGTTAAAGTTTGCTGCTGGTTCAAACGAAATTGAGGATTCTTTGCATGTGGCATTTGCCCAGGATGATACTGAGAATGATCAGTTGTTAAGGGTGCTTGGTGAGCAGCGTGATCAATTAGCTGCAAAGGTTAAGTGGTTAGAAGAGTTGGTAGAAGAAGGGGAGGGTTTCTTGCCGTTACATGAGCACGGTGACATTGGTTTGGACCGTCTGAAGGTGACTTTGAAGAGAGAGAGGAAAGTGCTTGCTGGATTGATCAAGGCCATGGATATGGCACGGAAAGGAAGAGAGGAAAAGAAGCTCAATCGTTACTTTTTCGAGTGATGGGCTGGCCACTTGCTGTGGTATATTTTCGTTATCTTTTGTGTTTTTATTAGAAGTGTGTATATTGGTTAGGGCTGGATTTGTAGATTTCAGTTTATGTATGGATGTGGTATCATGGATCTTGTTTTTTTTGGGGATGATAACTGCAATGTATGAACTTGAATGTTTGGTGATATAATTTTAAGTTTATGTTTATTAATACGTTCTTTTGTCATGGATTATTGGTAATGGAAATGCAATGTTCTGTGTATTTTTATTGTATGAAATTAAAATGCAATGGATAATTGGCAAGGAAAATATATTACGCTTATGTATGATTCTCATGTTACATAGGTTATAACGTTTGGTATAGATAAATAGAATATTTTTTTGTATGGGTAGGAGAGCTTCATAGACTTTTATGTTCAGATTGGTTGCTGTATTTTTTTGGCGTTTGTCCACCTCATGGAACCACTGTGGTGCATGTAATAATCTTAACAAACTAAAGGTACTGTAGTTTGGTTAGTTCCACTATTCTTAGTTCCATATAGTGCCTATATAAGAAGCAGTCATATGGCTAGGAATGTCACGTGAATTTTTCCAAACCACCTCGTCAAACAAAATGAGTTCTACTCCTAACTTTGATGAGCTAAAAAAGGACTGCAATTCTGATAGGCTAGAACACTGTTACCATTTCTTGTTTATGCAAGAGGCTGCCGAAAATGAGGGCTTCATTACACTCATTGATGAAGAGTGTGATGGTGTGCGTAGTAGGATGCAAAAATGGCGGCTCTTGCTTCAAGAAGCCACAACTTTTAGCCTGTTTAATTCTGTTTCTATTGATGGGCAACTATGCATGAGAGAAGCGCAGAATAAAGATGGTTAGATTTTGGCAGCTTTGATTGCTGTTCTAGATTTGGCTCGTCAGGCAAGGGAGGAGAGGCGCAGGCACGTGGCGACGATGGAAAAATATGGTTGGTGTGACTTGCTGCGGTCTTTGATGTTGGTGCGTGTGTTAGGAGAAGTTTACCTAAGGTTTCAGTTTCGTCGACGTTGCTGTGTTTGTAAGTAGAAGCTCATCTAGGTTTCGAGTCTTTGTTTATGTTGTTGTGTTTGTCAGTAGAAGCTCATCTATGTTTCAAGTCATGTTGTCAGTGACAACGTTTGTAACTTATGGTACCAATGTAACCCATGGTACTTATGAATATAACGATTACTTTCTTTGTATTCAGTGTTTTTGTTATCAATTCTTTAATTTTCCATATGATGAGAAAGCTTCAAATGCTGTGTAAAGTGTAGCGTTCAAAGGAAAACAACAATGGGCAATTGTAGGCTAAGAAAGGTAGAAAGCGGAGGGTATTTATATCTAATAGATAGTCCATTAATGATAAGTAGTGGTGCTTACAAAAGCGACAGTTTTTTACACACTGCATAGCACCGAAACATATTTGCACACTGCATAGTTTTTTGGATGTACGGAAGATCGTTACATCTAAGCAGCAAGAGGTGGGGCTAATTGTTTTTACATGACGCATAGTAGTGCGCACTTACATAGATTATTATACATAAATAGGTGAGAGACTTGTTTTAAACCCGTGCTCTGCTTCTGCACTCGTGCTATGCAATCTTGGTCTGATCAGTCTGTTTTTTTGGATTTTTTCAGGGATGGTTTCTCTGGTTTATCCTTGTCTTCTGTGAAAAGCTCTCTTCTGGTGCTTCTTTTTGGCTGTTCTTTTCTAGGTTTTGGTGTTTCAGATAAAATGGTTTGGGTTGGTGGTATTGTGGTGTCAGTTTGTTTTGGTTCAGAGGCGTGTGGTGTTTCAGATAAAAGTGTGTTGTTACTTTGTTTTGGTTCAGAGGTCTGAGGTGTTTCAGATAAAGGGGTTTGTTTTGGCGGTGGTGTGGTGTCAATTTCTTTCGGCTGAAAGGTGTCAGGTGTCTCAACCTTTGCAGTGATATTTTTTGGTGGTGTATTAGCGGGTGTTGCAGTGGCTGGATCTGCATCACTTTTGATTTTTGCTTCCATTGTTGCATCTGATATTAGCAATGGTGTTTCGTTTCAACAGGTATCAAGGATGAAAACTTGTTCATCTTTCGTGCATTTTGGATCAAAGTGTAGCTGAAAATTTTTCCTTTTTCCTTGAAGAGAAAGCAGTTCTGCTGGATATTCACGGGAGTCTGGGTTTGGTATGGTTTGCAGTATCTCCTTACAATCTTTTACCAGCGAGTTTGCCTCATTACTGAAACATGTCATTATTCCAGTGCCACTGGCATCGGACAATGTGACTCTGAAACAATAGCTGAGAAAAATATTTTAAAGACATTCTTTATTGATTTTACAATTTTTTTTATAAAGAGTACATCGCGTATTGCAGCTTACCTGTAAAGCAAGTCATCATTGGATGTTGGCTGCTTACAATGGGTATGCGGAAATCGATCTGAGATTTTATAACCGCAGTCAAAGCATTTCTTGAAAAACCATGCTCTATTTGTTTCAATTGTCTCAATTGTAGCAGTGACAGTAAAGCGGACATTCTGCATTATTAAAATGTTAACTGGGTATTAGCTTTTGATTTTGGCAGGTTCATGTTACATTTGTTTATTAACTTCTGTTTTTCCGGGTTTTCTGCAGCTAAATCTGCTAGAGTGACGTGGTTCCTATACTTTTCTTGCTCTGGATCTGCACATCTTTGGTACTCAACATTCAATATTGTTGGCGGGGCTATGCATTCCTCGTACCTGCATTATTAAATTTTGTAAGTTTACTTGGTTTTAAAATAAAAACTGTAATGCTACTTTATGAGGTTGTGGCTTTACACGTCGCGAATTTCCTTGCATTCTGGTATCTCAGGATTGAAGTAACATGAGGTTGCATTTGTTCTTGAAAGTTGGAGGCCTGCATCACATTTGACATATATTAACCAATGAAATTAGGTGGTTGAATGATAGTATAAATGCAAAAGGTACAATGATAAACAGTAATAGATAAGTTTACCTCCATAGTTTTTCACCAAGCATGAGCTCACTGCTATGATAACCGGCTTCTCTGCTTTTTCATATCTGTTTGGCGAAAAGTGTGAGCATCTTGATTCCATAAAGTAAATCGGATTGTGTGGCCACTGTTAGTGCAATAAAGGACTTGTAAGAGTGAACAGGAAATGACCTTGTAAAGTTAATTTTTTAAGACTTACTCTAAATTTTGAATACCAATGTCTCTCCAAACTACCGAACCTTAGGCTGCTTTGAGTGATTGTTGTATGCCGGTCACATATTGGACAGATCCAATATAATCTGCAATTAACAAGCTAAAATTACATGTCTATTATTATTAGTAGTTTTACACGTGCGTTTTTTTGGTACCTGTTAACAGTCCTTCTTTTTCATCGACTTTTGAATACAGGTCTCGATAGTAGCTAAAGTTGAAATAATGTTCTGGGAAGCCTACATCTGGTATACTTTTTATATCCGTGTATGTTCCAAAAACCAATGAAAGTGAGTGAGGAATAACTTGCATCCATGATTTTGCAGGTTGAAAACCAAAGCCGGTGATCACGTAAGTTTTGTTCATCTGAAGGAGTGCATCAAATTTAGGTTTTGCACGTAAGTTTACGTTTGCTTGTATAGCTCCTCCCTGCAAATAGAATAGGTATTGGGTGAATATGATATACCTCGGTTAACTTTTATTAGCTAATAGGAGAAATGCGAATAGTGAGTAGTACATTTCGATCAATTAACATGCAACAGAATAGGATTGGTCTTCCTTGCTTATTTGTTGGTGTCCATTTTTGGTAGACTCTTACATATATAGGTTTGCCAGTATCTGATTCTTTTAGGTTCTTGAGCCCAATGTCATCTGCTTCCGTAACAATTGCTTTCCCTGTAGTTTCGGTCAATGGTACAATGCTAGAGCTAGGCTCCATTTGCCTGCATGTTAGGAAAAAAAAAACTTATGATAAATGCATATAAATACATGTTTCATAGTAACAAAAATATGTGAATGCAATGATGGATTATGAAAATCATCAAGGCAAGTAAGCATAGAATGAATGCATATAATAGCATACCGTTTTGCATAACAGTAAAAAAATGTGCCAATATAGGTAACTGTAGAAATGCATATCTAAAATCTAAACGTAAATGTAATGAACCTGTGCAAATGTGACCGTGTGCAAAAAATCTTTATAAACAACATTTTTTGTTGTGTTTTTATCATTGCCTGGCCATTGTTTGATTAGCATTTTTAAACCCTGCGGAGATGTTGCCCTTGACAGTGCAACATACAAATGACCATGGGCAAAGACAGGCTCGGGTAGGTATACGCCTATTTTATTTAATGATTGCCCTTGGCTTTTGTTGATTGTCATTGCATAATAGACTTTGACTGGGAATTGTTTCCTTTTGAACACAAATGGTAGCTGTTCTTCTTTATTGGTGAGCACAATACGCGGTAGGTATATTGTTTCTCCCATTCTAGTACCGGTTATGATCTTTGCCTGAATAAGCCTTGTATAAACTTGAGTGACAATCATCCGTGTACCATTACAGAGGCCGCCAGCTAAGTTTAGGTTTCTTAGCAGCATTATAGGAGCACCTATTTTAAGCGTCAGTACATGGGGTGGCATCCCTGAAAACGTGTTTAGGTATTCCTGAGGATATAATAGCTCTGTTGCTCCCCCATCGTTTGATTTCGGTATAGCCTTGTCGACACTTATGAAAGTATACATATCTCCTCCTAACATGTCGAGGATAGCAAAGTTGATGGTGTCTGCAGTTTCATTTCTCAGACACACTATTTCCTTTCCTTGTAATGATGCTGCGTCCGATGCTTGTAGCGTTTCTTCGTCATATATAAAATTAATGAGCTCTTGAACAGCCGTGTAGCCTTCGGGAATGCAGTACCTATCTGGTATCTGCACCTACGATGAATTCTCTGGATCGGTTTGATCTGGTTGGCCAATGGTACCGTTGCCAATCTGAAGTAACCATTCAGAGAACGTGGAAATTTCTTGAGCCTGTTCAGGTGATAGGCCTGGCTGTTGGAGGCGCATGTTTTGTTTAAGCTTAAGGATCTTGAAAGATGGCCATAGGTATGATTGTGTTATGCACGAAGAAATAATCTGCTCATTTGTAGCCTTCTTCTTGACAGGAAGCGTTTGCCTAAAATCGCCTTCTAAAATAACTGTTTTTCCTCCAAACAAACTTGTTGGCATATCCATGACATCTCTCAATGTTCGGTCAAGTGTTTCAAAGCATCTGCGATCATTCATAGGCGCCTCGTCCCATACGATGAGATCGGCGTGCTTAAGCAATTCTGCCACTTGCGTTTTTTTTATATTGCACATTGACTCGTCTGATAAATCTAACGGTATCTTGAACCTTGAATGAGTTGTTTGTCCTGATGGGAGTAATAAGGCAGCAATACCCGAAGAAGCAACTGCCAACACAATTTTTCCTTCTGATCTGAGCATAGAAATTATAGTCCTCCAAACAAAAGTCTTGCCAGTACCTCCATGCCCATAAACAAATATGAGCTTTTGCCGGCGATCATTGACTGCATTTATTGCCTGGTCAAAGATTATTCGTTGGTCAGGATTTAGGTGGCCTATTAATCTTTCACTTTCACTCATCAACAATTCACGATTATAAGACCTTTCTTCCATTAGTGCTTTGTTATTCAAGATCTGAAGCAAGTGTGGTAGAGGTAGATCGAATCCAAAGTCTTTGACTGATTTTCCATAGAAAGCAAGAATTGCTTGTAGCTCATACATAAGACCATCTCGCAAGTCTTCAGGGCTGACATGAAGATCTCATATATGCAAGATCTCTGAAAGTATGAGTGGAATGTCTTCTGACATGGAATCTGTGTGCGTTTGTAGCAATGTAATTGGATTAGAAACCTCACCAAAGCTAAGTATTTGACAAAAAAGGTTTAGCATGTAAGATGGTGTGGCAGAAAAAGAAGCTTCTTGCAAAGCAATGTTTCATTCTTGATCACCGCCTAATAGACGCAAAGCTTCACACGCAGCTCTATTTGTAGGATAGAGAACCTCATCAACTGTACGGATATCACGGAATGAGAACGAACCTTTCTGATGACAGAGTAACAACCTTAAGTAGAATGCATCTCCAGAGTTAGGGTGGACGTATGTCAGACGGCCAATTGATATTGTGGCGGCACGGCGCCTGCGTTGCTAATCCTTACCATCTTTGTGCCATACATACTCTTTTGGAAAGTTTAGGTACGTTAGATGGCGGTCGTCTGTATTGTAAAGGTTATATCTAAACCATTCAGTCAGTGTAGTCCTTTTGTTGTGCTCACTATCCACAACTACTTGCAACCGTTGCTGCCTTCTAAAATTCACTCGCTGCATATTCTCAAGGTGAACCGCGAGTATTTGAACCGGTGGATCTCTGCTGTGTATGCTGAACCCAAGAATCCTCCAACATGCTTCATGTGGTCCAATGAATCTAGCATCTTGGAAATTCTTGATTTCATCAATGTGCAGTGAACGACGGCTTGAACTTGGTCCTGTACTTCCGAGTGTTCTTGTAATATGAGTAACTATTCGGTCAGTGCCTTTTGAAATATACTTAAAGAGATATTTTATAAGCATTGACCATTCACAGTACTCGACATTGATGTGCGCATAGAACCGCATACACAGAGACCGGTTATGCAGAACAACATACCCGTTATCAAGGCTGACATTGTGCTTTATCGTTGTTATGCCCGAATCCCTTCTATGGTAATGCACATATCCTTTTTGATCAATAAAGGTTTCTGGACAAAAAGCTTTAGGAAAGTTCTTGGTGCAGATATCACTGTCCCGCATACACGGTGCTGATTTATTGACCAACCCACACGGGCCATGCATCATGAATTCAATAATAACTCTGTAGACCTCAGGATCAATTGCCGGGTTTGGTAGCTCTGCAGAGACAAATCTATCAACATCTATGTGTGCTTGCACACGATGACTTTCTTTAACCCATAACAGTAAATGACAGTGCGACAACCCCCTCTTCTGGAACTCGACCGTGTACAAAACTGCAAGGAAATTATAACTACTTAGTCATTAGCTCAATTTAATAATCTGATAGAGTATACACGCATAGATTAAACATGCTACCTGCTTCCACTTGGCCAAAAGGCTTCGAGTCTCTTAGAAAAGTCACTAAATCGTGTATCTTTCTTTCAAATACACGATCCACAGCATCAGGCCTGTCGGCAACCGTGACATGTGGGAATAGCTCCATGTATTCTTGAATTTTAGGCCAATTTACATTACATGTGAATGTGATAAAGAACGATGGATTCCCGTGCATCCGACATATAGCCAGAGCGTCCAAATAATGGCTATACATATACCGTGGTCCTCCTGTAAAAGATGAAGGCAAAATTGTCCTTGAACCCACATCTGAACCGTCCTGATCGCCTCGCGAGATAGCATCGTGTAGGCCTACCATATAATCATTTCGAATATCATCTTGATGTTCCCTTATAAAGTCAATCCATGATTGCTCGATGCTACAGTAGGCCGTAACAACATATTGTTGGAAAACCCTGCCACTCCTTGGCAGTAAGCGATATTCGTTCAAATGGTCATGCAGCTCGTATTGTTAGTACATCTTCATCGTCATTTTTTTGGGAGGGTCTGATGATGAACGCCTGCTCAATAACACACGGCCCAAATGGTACCCATCCTCACCAAAGAAAAATATTAACGGAAACTGCATTGGCATATACGATGCATTTAGCTTGCTTACTTGCTGTAGCCTATGATCATGTCGTTCAACAATCACATCAAACTCGGTTTCCACATCCGGTCCACCCTCAAAAACAATAGCACCAATAGAATCTCCTGTAGGCAATTCGTGCTGCCTTGAACCGACAACACCAAACACACGCACCTTGAATTTTGGAACATCATGCTCTGCCATTTTATCCCTTGCAGTTCTAAATAACTGGACTAAATCATTGTGCTCGTCCAACAGTTCTATCAAATTTTCCAGATTACAATATCTGGATGTAGACCTTGGCCAGATCTTTGAAAGTGTTCCAAACGATTGGCAACTTCGTTGTCTGTGTCATAAATATATAGCTGCAAGAACTGCGGGCGCGTATTAAGCTCTGGCAACAGGCTGCCTATCCGATGGTAAAGCTCCCCGGAAATTTTGAAGACATAAGGACCACGGCCCCTGTTCACAGAATCGTCTATTTCTGCAACCAATGATGTCATTGCAAACATTTGATTGTATGCGCGAATCTTCTCCAAAAAATGGCGGTTAGTAAAAAGCTCTTTTATATACTCTGGATATTCTGGGTGACCATTTAGCTTAACTTTTCCATCGTTGCATCATTTACTGTAATCAACACGGTTCCTGGTACTAGTCGAAAGCTTTTCATCATACCAAAACCTTGCATTGCAATACCGGCAAATCTGATCACACCTGCCCATATGTATGTATGTATCCAAAGGACCTGCATTAAACATAGGAACGGTAGTTTTTTACAGTTGACTGGTCAAAACAACAATGGCCAGTTTGGTTTGCATATGAAACAGGACAACTGAAACCTATAACATACCTTGTCTGTTTCTTCTAGGCATGCCACGTGGAACACGTCGATTATTTGACACAGGACGCATTGTAACTGTAAGAGATAAAATAAAAGGGGTTAAGCAAACGCAAGAGTATTTAACATGGCATGTTTATTTGTTTTGTTATCTATTTTTTTAAAGCAACTGAACCTTGCGACTGCTGCCCTTGACCATCTGCTTGCACATTTACGTCACAGGGCGGCGACATTCTAGCAAAGGTTTGAGTATTTTGGTCACCTCTTCTAGATCTATTACGTGTACGATGCCGTTGACGCGACATTGTAACTGGAAAAGATAAAAGCAAAGGCAATAAGCAAATGCAAAAGAATTTTACAGAGTAAGTTTATTTGGTTTTTCTATCTAGTTTTTTAAAGAAACAAAACCTTGACATGGCTGTACGTGACCATCTATTTGCACATTTAACTTGCAGGGTGGCGATATCGCAACAAAGGTTTGAGGATCCTCATTAGATGAATGGCCTGGAGCTTGAGACGCATAGGGCCCCGTAACATGGCTAGGTATATTCCCACTTATCTCATCATGCATTATAAGAATGGTTTCCTCGCCTGCAATAGATAGAAATACCCAAGGCTTTAACCATGAAAATAACAATCGAAACAGCAAATGAAATGCAAAAATGAATGTAAATTACATAGCAACTCTGCATCGGTAGCTTGTGAAGACAATGTAGAACTTGGCCTTTCCGGAACAAACTGACTTCATTACAAACCTCATACATTTTCCGTTTCCCTCTATTTATAAAATTTGATGGCACATCTAAATTAGAAGTGCCTTCAGCCTGGCTTTGTTGCACACCGTCTTCACCTGGAAAACATGAAAAGGAAGTTTCTTTAAAACACAACAATGGTTAAAAAGGCAAGGAATAGAACATAAACGGTAAAGCACAACAAACATGATACGCACCCGTTGTTCGTACAGGTGCACTTGTAATGGCATAAGATTCAAACTCTGAGCTATAGGCTTCAACCGCTACTCCATCGGGCACATGCAACATAATTTGAAAAGGTTGTTTCAAAAACATAGGATCTGTGTGATCACATTCAAACTCCACAATAAAGGTATCACATTCTTTCCTGGCCCCCGTGTTTTGGTGCTGCACAGAATGACTGTCCGAAGAAACATGGCTAGTAACAGGTCTGTCCTTACGGACCCTTTTACTAAGCGAATCTAAACGTACGTCAACACTACCTATAGCAGTTACCATGTTGTCCAACCCTAAATCTAAAATAGTACATTCCTTTTCTTCAGGAAAATGAGCAATATCTACATGGTTTAAAGAAGTGACACAGGTAACCCTACGTATGGCCCTTTTTTTGGTCTTCATATTATACAAATCTAACCCCATTGAATTTGGCACAGGTACAGGGCAAGGAAAATGGCAGAAAAAGCAGATGAATCACAGAAAGATGTATTTATAAGCATCATGCATAGAGCAAATATTAATAAAGCAAATGTAGACACATCCAAGGATCAGCAACAATGCATGCATGCAAGGCAATAAAAGATCAAAAGAAAGAACATTATAACCATGTATAAGTCAAGAAAAATATGCAACCAACCTTTTCCAGGTGATCCTGAACTGGCTACAGATTTTTTCTGTTTTTTGGAGTTTCCAGCACTTTTTTTAGCAAAGATTTGGCTGCAACTATGAGTATTATTGGAGGATAGAAGCTTCTCTTAGTACTTGCACCAACCAAACACACCTGCAACATTGTACTAATTCAAAAACTATCCACAAAAAAGTCAAGGTTTGGTAGAATGTATAAAGATAAGGTTGTGGATGATAGACACGTTTGATAGCATAGTACTATGTATTCGCAAGGTATACGGCCGTATATATCATAGACCTACGTATTTGATAGAAAATACGCTGGCCATAAACTGGGCCAAAATCTTGCAAGACACTCGGAATGCCACTGGGCTAGTAAATTGGGCCAAAAAATGGCGGGAAAAACGGATGCCAAAACGGCACTGTTTCCCTTGTGGTTTAATATAAACTCTTAATTATTACGGATGATTGTATTCGATGGTAGGCTTAAGAAAACTGGCAGACTTCCATTGGTAACTTGCTTGAACGTCTTAAGAAACATGATCGGAGGTGTACTACGATTTTTGGTTGTATTTAATGCGTAGGAGAATTCTAATGATACCATGTTAGGAGCTTCTAACGGCTCGACATAGGAGTGAAGTACGAATCTATAGAGTTAGGGAATATTGTACACGGCCATACGACTAGTATTAAGGAATATGACCCGTCATCCATGCAATTGTAACAAGCTATCAACTTGTAAAAGATATCTAGGGAGTAATGAAATCTAAGTAAACACAACTTTTCTCATTATTGTTACACCACATTAGTATAATTAGTTGTATTTTCATTTATTTTATTTTATTTTGATTGCATCTTTAGATAAATTGGGTTAGTTGGCTAGCAACTAATTCCGTCCACTCCTTCAAAACCCGAGATTTTTAATTGCTTTTATAAAAATATGAAAATACAAAAAGACAACGATCAGGTACACTGCCTGGTGGGGGTTGTAAGCTTCTCAAGATCCCTTGAGAGGTAAAACCTTTTGTGAGGGTGCAATCCCACACATCAAGTTTTTAGCGCCGCTGCCGGGGAATAGTTATTGTCTAGGTTAGGATTTCTTTTTATTAGGTCTACTTGCTAGATTCCTTTATAGTAAAATTTTATTTTTATTTTTAGCTTTTCTTTAGTGTATCTCATTTCTTCGTGTCTTTGTTCGTAACCTTTACCATCCGACATCATGGAAGGTGGTAACATCTTTGAACCCATCAACCCACCTCAACAAAACCACCCACAAAACCCACCATTAGCAAATCAACCTCCTAGGCCCTGAACTTTAGGAGAGTACTCCCGACCTAGCCACCAAGGCTATCGAAACACTATTGAGCTCACTCAAGGAGCTAATGTGTCCCCCTTGCGATCCGACACCATTTGGTTGGTGCAATGCGGATGTGCATTCCATGGACTTCGTTCCAAAGATCCTAATCAACATCTCAAGGATTTCCTTAAAATCGTAGATTCCATAGACCTTGATGTTGTAACTAGAGAGTCGACCCGTTACGCCTATTCCAATTCTCTCTATGTGATCAAGCTAGTCAATGGCTTGAACGTTTACCCGCGGGATCCATCACCTCTTGGGATGATCTCACATCTCGTTTCCTTGCTCAATTTTTCCCATTGGGGAAAACTGCGATGCTTAGAAATGATATCTTGATGTTCCAACAATGTCAAGGTGAAACCTTTTATGAAGCATGGACTCATTTCAAGGACTTAATCCAAAAAGTCCCTCATCATGGTATAAATCTCTGGCTATTAGTTCAAATCTTCTATGACCATGTCGACTTTCACACCAAACGTACCATTATCGAGCCGCCGGAGGCAGGTTGCATGATAGAAACACCGAGGAATCTTGGGAGATTATTGATGAGCTTGCCTTCGACAATCAAGAGTTATGGGAAGTTACCCATGTTATAAACTCGGCTATCAACGCAATCTCGATGCCTGGGGAAACCAATCAAATCTCCGAAGAACTCCTTTGCAAACTTGAGACAAAGGTTGACTATCTCATGGAAAAACAAAAGAGACCTTTAATTCCTAGACGGGCAACAGTCAATTCGGTCTCAAGTACGATTCCGACACCGCTGTCAGAGTCACCTTCTAGAGAGAATGTCGAAACCTTTCAGAATTATACTCCACCTTATTCACCTCCTCAAAGCCTTAGCCCGGAATTCGAAGCTCGAATGAGAGAGTACATGGCAACCCATTCTGAGCGGCATGCTAAATTTGAGGAAGTTGTTTATAAACAAAAGGAGGAAATGCAAGAGAAAATGAAGGAGATGATGAGCCTAGTGGAGGAATACGCAAACCAAAAGACCCCAGAAATGATGTTACTAAGAAAAGAAAGCGCTACCCCCACTACCCGATTTGTTAATTCTATCACAATTGTCCACGAGGATAATGAGGAAAAGGAAACCCTTGGTAAACAAACCATTGAGGACCCGCTAAAATCCCAATCACTAGGTTACTACCTAAAACATAATATAAACGAGAATACCATAACAAATTCGATAAAGGGGGACGGGCGTAACCACTCCTCCAAACAGGTTTCAAAGAAGGAGAAAGAGAGGAAAAATGAGTATGATACATTGCCTGGGGGACCGGTATTCGAGAAGCTACTTATACAAAAAGTGGCTACTAAGCAGATGGCTTGTGGGAACTATGAGATACCAGCTAGCATTGGGAATTTGCAATATCTGGATGCTTTCGCCGATCAAGGATTGGAAGTAAATCTTATGCCCCTAACTATTTATACCCAACTAACCACAGAAATGCCGGCCACCACCCGTGTTAGGCTATCCTTCGCTGGTCACTCTTATGTATACCCTTTGGGAATTGCAAAGGATGTACTGGTCAATGTTGCAGGGTTCATGTATCCCGTCGATTTCATGATCACGATGATAAAGGAGGTGGGTGCATGCCAATAATCCTTGGAGCACCATTCCTCACCACCGCTAGAGCTGTCATTAGGTATGAAAAAAAGGGAAATCGAACTTAAGTCAGGAAAAAGAAAGATTAGCCTTCCTATGACCTCACGATGTGTGCAAGAAAGCCTGATGAAAAGAAAGCTCAAAAACAACATTGACACATCGCCTAATCATGTTCAAGAAAAAATCCTCGCATGGGAAACAAGAATCAAAAGCTACAAAGAAACTAAGCCTGAGAAAGCCAAAAGCAGCAATAAAGTTCGTGTCAAGTTTGAATATAGTCAACCGACGGAGAATCATGTACCATTCGTAAAAAGAGACCTTATACTCTTAAGACACTCAGAGATAATAGTTCCTCCCGATAAGCCAAGTCCCTGGTGGTATGGACCATTCACAATTGAAAGCATACGCCAAAATGGGATAGCTACTTTGAGCAGTAAAGGAGGAGGGGAGGTGACAGCGAGTGTCGATCGATTGAAACACCACCACCACAATAGTGAGGATCATAATTATATGGGATACGTCATCTCGAGAGATGAGGTCACATGATTGCCCATGACCTTGAGTCTAGCTACAAGACTCGTAAATAAAGAAAAGCGCTTCTTGGGAGGCAACCCATGTTTTGTGTGATTTTTATTTGTTTGATTGTTATTTGCTTCCGTATGCATGCTTTATTTTTATTGTTGGTAGATCATGTTTCAAACTAAAATTGTGAAAATGCTTTATTTTGTCGTTTAACTTCGTCTTAACTTCATATAAAGGTATTTTGCAAAAGCTAAGTGTAAAGGGAAACCCCAAATTTGTTTATAAGAACGAAATTGATCATGATTCGCCACAATATTAAATGAACATGTGTATTAGTATTTGTTAGAGTCAAATGCTTGTATCGAGTCATAATGATGTTTTGCAGGATTTTCCAGGAAGTAGGACATAAGTTTTTCCAGAAATTTTCTGGAAACTTAACGTAAAGATTTCTGCAGGTCACTTCTGACGGCGTCAGGAGTTAATTCCTGACGGCGTCATGTGTAAAATTTTGGAAATTTTGCGAGTTTTGTTTTCTAACGGAGTCTTAAAGTTTTTGTTAATTCTTTAGTTTTATAAACATTCATTCCATAAGCATTATATCTTACATTGTTTTCTAGGACTTGTTAGTATATCTAGATTGCCGCCGATTTTACGCGAGGTTGCCTTGTTGTTTTCTCAGGTTTAATAGGTTATATATGACAAGAAGATGATTTATTTTCTGGAAGGGAAGCTTTGAATGTTCATTTTCTTGGAGTAAGATCTAACCTTGTTGACACACTATCCACATCGAACGAATCAGGGGAGTATTTGTTTTCATTCTTTTACCTGTTTTTCTTTTACATCATTTAATTGAACATTGGGGACAATGTTCATCCAAGTGTAAGGGGAGGGTAAATGATGATACCTTATAGGATACAATTGCACTTAAGTTTGTTTGTTTGATAGTAGGTGTGTAATAAAACTAAGAGAAATACTTGTTAGTGTAATTTTAGCGCCAAATTTAAAATTTTTTACAACATTTAGGAATGAAAATTTAGCCTTAGCAAGCGTCTCATGGATAGGATTTGTATGACTAGCACAAAACCGTACCATTCAGAAAAATTTTCCACCCAAATATGAGAGGTTCGCCTTTAGATTTGATAGGAAAAACATTCATTATTAGTGCTTATGAGTGTACCGGTAGCATTTAGATTCTAGAACTTGCGTTAGTGATGCATCTCGAGACGGCTAGTGAGACTACATTCGTGTAGTAGGATTTACTACATGATAAGAGGCATTAGGATCACCCTTGTGTTTAAACCCGTATCATAATTACTTGACCATTTAAGTCATATTACTTGCTAGTAAAGTCAACTAATTTTCCCACACTTTAGCGTTGTATTCATTTTTAGTACACGAAACCCCTAGTACACCCCTCCGAGCCTATCTTTTCGTTTCTAACTTTAAGTATTTTACTTAAAGGAAGAATTTGTTACAATCCATCCCAAATGTGCAACCAAATCGCCTTAGCCTTCTGTGTATGCACTCATCTTTAGTGCATTATTGTTATATGTTTAAACCCTTAGTTAATTATCTAATTGATTACATGGTTGCTAAGTCGAGTCATATCTTGTACATATTGTTTTGGGACGATTGGGACTCATGGGTAAAGTACTTATGTTATGGAGTAATGGGAAAGAACATCATATATTACCCCCATATGTGCGTTAATCTTAAAAAGTACTCCAAGTGTTTTGATTATCTTGATTCGAGTCATTAGAATAGTTTATTGTAAAGTATGTAAAAATTCAAGTGTAAGGGGAATGTACATTCCCTATGATGTATTATTTTAGATGGTAGGGTAAGAGTGTATGCAAAAAAAAAAATAAAAAAAAATAAAAAAAAATAAAAAATTAGAAAAAGAAAAGAGAAAAACATACGGACTACCATCCCGTTTCATTCTATGTTTGTTTTATGTTTTTGTTATTTTTGATTCATTAGCTTAAGTTGAGTCTAGTCTTGGCTTAGCAACGCCATATTGTACATGTAATTAACCAAGATGATTAACTCGCCACTAGTAAATATTGCATTTATCCAACAAAACCGTGTTTTTCCATATCCCTACACCTAACGTTATAACCGTTTAAAAGACCTCTTTGATAGTTTATCCTAGGTGCTGACGCCAAGTGGTGGAGGTTTGATCCTTTCCCAAGCCTATGGTAATCTATTTTCTATGACAGGTAGTGAGAGATGTTTTCCATTTCCATATTGTGATATATACTTTATTACACCCGAGAGATGTGAGTATCTAAACACTATTTGTGAGGTGCTAGTGTATGACCTCCGTGCTTGTCTTTGGTTTAAGTGGAACGATTATTTGTTGTAATTACTTTTATATTAGTGTTAAATGACCCCTAACTTGTATTTTGATTAGAATAAAAGCGCATTTGCTTGAGGACAAGCAAATTTCTAGAGTAAGGGTATTTGATTATTTGATCAAATATTGCCCTAAATCGTTCCTTTTGTCATTTTAGGTACTTTTGGAGAGAAATCTGGAAAACGAAGCATTTTAGACGTTTTTGGAGCATAAAAGTGAAGAAAACGGCAAAGTCTCAATTTTCCTTGCTGGAATAGTACCTGACGGCATCAAGGCTCTCCACATGACGGCGTCAAGAGTTACAAAAGAGGTGGATGTGGAAAATACATGTGACGATCCAGAGAGTTTTTGTGCATAGGAGATGACGGCGTCACCCAAGGCCGTCATGGTTCAAGTATTAGTGACGGCCCAGAAGAAAATCACACATGACGGCGTCACAAGTAGATCTAGGCAATACGATTTCATTATGGTGGCGAGTTGACGGCGTCACAACTTAATACATGACGCCGTCATCCTGTAAAATCTATATATAGTTTTCCAAATTTCATTCATTAGTGTGCAACTTTGAGGGAAAAACCCTAGGTCGAATTTTCCAGCTTTTTCAAGGGTTTCAACCCTTTGAATCTTTCATGTTCAATGAAAGATAAGTACTCTTTCAAATCATTCAATATGTCTATATGTTGTTTGATTATATCTTACGCTTGTCTTCTATTTAACATGCTAGGCTAGATTTCTCTTGTGTTTGCTTAGATGTAGTGAAACCTAGATGTTGATTATGGGTTGATTGTTTGTTTATAATTGTTACGGATGATTGTATTCAATGTTAGGCTTAAGAAAACTGGCAGACTTCCATTGGTAACTTGCTTGAACGTCTTAAGAAACATGATCGGAGGTGTACTACGATTTTTGGTTGTATTTAATGCGTAGGAGAATTCTAATGATCCCATGTTAGGAGCTTCTAACGGCTCGACATAGGAGGGAAGTAGGATCCTATAGAGTTAGGGAATATTGTACACGGCCCTACGACTAGTATTAAGGAATATGACCCGTCATCCATGCAATTTTAACAAGCTATCAACCTGTAAAAGATATCTAGGGAGTAATGAAATCTAAGTAAACACAACTTTCCTCATTATTGTTACACCACATTAGTATAATTAGTTGTATTTTCATTTCTTTTATTTTATTTTGATTGCATCTTTAGATAAATTGGGTTAGTTGGCTAGCAACTAATTCCGCCCACTCCTTCAAAACCCGAGATTTTTAGTTGCTTTTATAAAAATATGAAAATACAAAAAGAATCATCCCTCACCTCTAGACATAGTTTATTAGGCTTTCTAATCCTAGCGACACTATTCCTGAGTTGAACGGTCAATCTCCCGGTACTTGTCACTATACTATACTACAACGATCAGGTACACTGCCTGGTGGGGGTTGTAAGCTTCTCAAGATCCCTTGAGAGGTAAAACCTTTTGTGAGGGTGCAATCCCACGCATCAATGAGAATGATGGTATGTAAATTACATTTTTGAGTGTAATGTATGAGTTAATCACTACAGATCCATACTTTGTGATTTCGGTAGTGTGTCGATCTGGTAATGTAACATAGATTTGTGGTGTGAATATGTATATGTCAATCATGAACATGATTTTTTTGCATATATGGTATGTTGCCCCACTGTCTATAATCCAAAAGACTCTTAAGAGTGGATGTCAATGATGCAATATACTTAGGAATACTAAGACTTAGAGAAGAAAATATAACATGAAGTGGTCCTTTTTTATTGTTCTGCGTCATCATAAGGACCTAGTTGAGTTGGTTGGTGCTGATCAACCCTTGCAGTTTTATGTGTATTGGAAGGGGTGTTTGGTTGAGTAGATTGTGGGTTATTTGGTTAAGCAGTTTGTGCAGCAGAGGTACCCTCTTGATTGACCACCGTATTGACTGTCTTGTTTACTTTGGACTCTTGATTCTGAGACCTGTAAGGTTTGATTTGGACCTTTCCATGCAATGGATGCCCCACAGGATTACCAACAATCTTATCATTGCTCTTTTATATGTCCCTCGTTAGCACAATTTCCAGATATGACCTCTTTACTGAATGTAGTCCTTTTTCAGCTTGTGAAGAACATTCACCTTTACTGTAGTTTGATCTATTGAATGACCTTTGGTTGTAGTAGTTGTTGTATGGCCTTTGAGTGTTTGAGTAAGTAGAGAATGCAGCAGACATTGCAGGTTTTGGCAGTAGACATTCTCTTTGCTTTTCTTCCTGCCTAACCATATTGTAAGCTTTCACAACTGAGGGTAATTTTTGCATATGGACAATTTGACCTCTGATGTTGGATTAACTGTCATCAAGACCCATCAAGAACTAAACTAGCCTCTTTCTTTGAACCATTTTGTCATTTTCTTTGCCATTTTCACATGAAGAGACACAAATGGACATACATGGGGCTTCAAGTGCATCAAACTCATCCTAAAATCCTTTCAGTTTATGATAATAGACCTCGATAGTACAATCAATTTGCTTTAACTAAACAATATTATTTGTGATTTGATAGATTCAATGACCATCAATTATGCATATTTTTCTTGCCATTCCAAACAGTTTACTCACAAAATTAATCAAATTCAATTGTTTCCAATTTGCACAATGGCAATATTTAAAATCCAAGAAATTATCATATCATTATTCCTTACCCAAAGAGCCCTAATTGGTGAAGTGATACTTGGTTCTGAAAACTCTCCATTGATTATTTTCATCTTGTTCTTTGCATGTAGGGCAATTCCATTTATTGTCTCTATGAACTGTGATTTTCCTGAACTAGTTAACTTCTTTGAAATCAGTACCAATCTAGGGTGATCTATTTAGAGAAGGAATACTGGATGATCAGATTTGATTTGATCATTTGTGGATGAAGATCCACTAGTAGAGTTCTCACTAGTGCTCATCTTGAATGCTTTTCAAAGATATTGATGATGTTGAATGCTTTTCAAAGATATTGGTATTCTTAAATGATTCTAACATATTGTAACTGTTTTAATGGTAATTGTTGCAAATTTGAGTGATCTTGATCAAGAACTCATCAGTTGCGTGATACGAACCTATCCCACACTAGGCTCGTATCGAATCATAAGCTAAGTGTAGAACTCACTCCAAAAAGCTAGCTCAAAGGAGGAGGAGACACCTAAACTTTATAAACCATCAACCGATCCCATACTTGGCCAATGTGGGATCGTAACAATACCCCACGCTTTGAAGAACCAACGTCGTCATTGGTCATAGCTATGTTGGTCATGTTGGACACGGTTGGCAACCCTTTTTGGTCCAAGCCACCACTCCGAGCTCGTTGGTCACGGTTGGCAACCTTCTTTTTTCGGGTCCAAGCCACGACTCCGTCGGCCACGACTCCGAGTGTTGGAATGATACGAACATTGAGGGGTCTGAGAGTTAAGTATGAAAGCTGCTGGAAGTCTAGTGTTTATTTAGTTTTAGTTATTATTTAGTTTCCTTATAATAAACATTTTCTTGCTTATCAAGAATACACAAGTTTAAATAGGGTTAGGAGTCATCAATTTTAGGGAGGAGGGATAGAACCGGTCTAAGGACTCAGAAAGCCTACCCTTGTTCTTTGTTTTCTTTATTTTCCTGTATCAATAACTGATATGGGGGATTGCGCCCTCGCAACAGGTTTTACCTCTCAAGGGATCTTGAGAAGCTTGCAATCCTCGCCAGGCAGTGTACCTGATCGTTGTAGTATAGTATAGTGACAAGTACCGGGGGATTGATCGTTCAACTCAGGAATAGTGTCACTAGGATTAGAAAGCCTACTAAACTAAGTCTAGAGGTGAGGGATGATTCTTTTTGTATTTTTTATATTTTATAAAAGCAAGTAAAATCTCGGGTTTTGAAGGAGTGGGCGGAATTAGTTGCTAGTCAACTAACCCAATTAACTAAGATGCAATCAAAATAAAATAAAAGAAATGAAATTAAACTAATGTGGTGGAAACAATAATGAGAAAAGTTGCATTTACTTAGATTTTATTACTCCCAAGATATCTTTTACCGGTTGATTAGCTTGTTACAATTGCATGGATGACGGGTTATATTCCTTAATACTAGTCATAGGGCCGTGTACAATATTCCCTAACTCTATAAGATCATACTTCACTCCCATGTCGAGCCGACTAAAAGCTCCTAACATGGGATCATTAGAATTCACTTATGCATTAAATACAACCAAAAATCGTAGTACTACTCAGATCATGTTTCTTAAGACGTTCAAGCAAGTTACCAATGGAAGTCTGCCAGTTTTCTTAAGCCTAACATCGAATACAATCATCCGTAACAATTATAAACAAACAATCAACCAATAATCAACATCTAGGTTTCACTACATCTAAGCAAACACAATAAAAACGTAGCCTAACATGTTAAAAGAAAGATAAGCATAAGATAGAATCAAATAACACATAGACATATTGAATGATTATTGGAGAACTTATCTTTATTAAAACATGAAAGAAAAAAGGGTTTGAAACCCCTTCAATAAGCAGAAAATTCGACCTAGGGTTTATGTTTTGTATTCCACAACTTGTTCCACACTTACAATGAAAAATTAGAAAAATATATATAGACTAAGCATCCTGATGGCGTTATGTATTAGCCTATAACGCCGTCAACTCGCCACCAAGTTGAAATTCGTATTGCCTAGATCTAGTCTTGACGCCTTCATGTATAAATCTACTCTGGGCCGTCACGTGTAATCTGACCCTGACGGCCTTGGTGACGCCGTCAGGCTATTAACACTGAAAATCTATATATATATATATTATATATATATATATATATATATATATATATATATTAGACGCAATTTTATTGCCATTTTGAAGAGGGACTGGTAGCTAGGAGTCCTAATCTCTTGCTTCTTCTACGAGTCCAGTTGCGCCATTTTTGGGTTTTCACCATAATTCATCTTGAGCTATCCGTTTTTCTTCTTCCTTGATATACAAAAGTTTGGTTTTTTAGAACGAAAATAATTTTGATCGTAGAGAAACATAAAGTTTGGATTCTGTATGTGATGCTTACAATGATTTTACATGAAGTAAAGAAGGCATGAAGTAATCAACTACAAAAGTCAACACAGTCACAACACACCACTAACCATATCATACAACTTCTGCCAAACACCATCTTCACCAAAGTGCAAAAGTAGATTGTAACACAACATAAATATCCATGGCCCGCCTAATAAGCGGGCATGTTTTGTGAGCCCGTTGGGCATATAAGTCCGCCCACTGGGCGGACATGTCTTATAATTATCGTGGCATATCTCCCCATAATGAAAGAAGGATGGTGAAAATGGTCGAAAAGTGTACATGTTAAAAGAAAAGGGCTCTACATATAAACCTTTAGGTTTACTTAGGCGAAATTTTGACTATTATTCATTTTGCTTTTTTGAAGGATCTTGATTGATGTCAAAATAAATGATAAAACATTGTAGGTTTTATAAATGTGTGTTATAAATTTTTTGTATAAATCTTTTTTTATATTGAAGTTATTATTTGGTCTAATTATCTTTGTATTTTCGATAACACAGATGATCCATCAAATCATAATGCTTTATTCGGCACAAGAATATTTATAAACATAAACGTACCGCAACTTTTGACGTTTACGAAACATGCATGAATTATAATTATCGTTGGCATATTTCAGTATAGTGAAAGACGGGCAAGTTAGGGCGGACATGACTTATAATTATCATTGGCATATCTCACCATAATGAAAGAAGTATGGTAAAAATGGTGAAAAGTGTACACGTTAAAAGAAAAATAATTGTAAATATAAATTTATAGGTTTATTGATGTCAAATAAAATGATAAAATATTGGGACAATAAGTTTTATAAAAGTGTATTAATTTTTTTATGTATAAGTCTTTTTTTATATTGACGTTATTAGTTGGTCTAATTATTTTTGTATTTTCCACAACATAGATGATCCATCAATTCATAATGCTTTATTCGACGCAAGAATATTTATATAATTTTTTTTTAATATGTATTATACAAAACATGGTTAAAAAATATGTATATACGTAAATATGCAAGTTTTAGTGGGTATATATGCAATTATTACTTTAATTTTTATCTACATTATAAAAAGAATACAAAATTGTATTCTTGGAACCCTAATTTTTTTTTCAAGCAGATATTCTACAAAAGTATCAAATATGAATGATAAATCTTCATCGAAGGAAATTGTTAACAAAATAAATGAAACTGAACCAACAATCAACGATGGTATTGTATTTCTTTATACATGTTAATATAATATTATTGTTTTAAGTATGTGCTCAAATGATGATTATTTCTTTATGGTTATATCATTCACAGATGTAAATGAAAGTGGATCGGTCTTTGATTGGCTTAAGAATTATTATGGCAGTCGGTTAATCAGTGTTTGTGACATGAAAAAGCTAATATCAAAATTGGCAAAGGCATCAACATTACTTGAGCAATGAAGGCTTCTGGACATGATATTGGTGATGACTACATGATCGATTTAAGATTTTTTTCGGATGATTATTATTTTTTTTTTTAAATCATATGTTTTCTTTGTATTAAGCTATTCTAATTGCAACTAATAACATTTATTTTTAAGTAGTTTGCTAATACATTGCTTATCTTTGTTTAATGTTTGCATATTAAATTATTTTAGTTTAAACTGTTATTTATATGATTTTATAATACTTATACACCTAATCCCCATTATAACAGAACATAATACCTTGGATCAATACAATCGGTTCCCCCAATTCTTTAGAAACGAAATATTTGCTAATATATAATGTGAGTTTGTTAGGTTTACTGTTATTATGATTATTAGGTCAATTTTTTTTTGGTATTTACTAAATCCGAACATGTTTTTCTGGTTTTTAAACATTAGTGTGTAAGATAATGTTTTTAGTTCTGGATTATCTGTATTTGGATAGCTAGGGGTATCTTTAATATTGCATGCCCTTATTGTTGCTTAATTTTAAAACCCCCAATCAGTAATTGTCATTGCATGCTGTTATTGTTGCAAAATTTTAAAGCCACCATTTATACTGGTTATTGACTGTGATAAGAATTTTACATATATAAATTATAATGTAATCCATTATTTATGTTACTTGTGAACAGCCTTTAGCGTATTTAAGATTCAAAGATGGTGAATAGGGTGTATGAGTTTAAGATTTTTGTCAATGATGGTGAACCTGGTATGGAAAGTATTGGACAAATTATGCAGAAGTGAGTGTGCTTAAGCAGGGCATTTTTTTAATATGGTGGATTATCTGAATGGTTAGAGTATACTGCCATTATTTCTTACTTTCTCAGTAATATTGGTTATAGGTTGTGATAAGCATCATTCATCTCTAAACTGTAATGTAATTCGTTATCTATGTTAGTTTTGAACAGCCATTATCGTGTTTAAATTTTATGTTTTCCGTTATACAATACAATGCTATTTCTTTAAACAAATTATGCTCTTAAATTGCAATGCTATTATGTAACATTAAATTTGTTAAACCTTACAGATGGCCTTTTTAGTTAAGTTTGAAAATGGAAATGAGAGTGGTTTGAAAGTTCCATTAAAATTGTTTGAACTTACTAACCGTAAAGACTGTGAATGGCTGTACGGAAAGGTGGTTGATAAGGTGTATGAGTTTAAGATTTGGGTCATTGACGGTGAATTTGGCCTTATACATGGAAAGGAATGGAAGGAGAGTGTTGAAGTTAGCGAGCTTAAGCAGGGTTGTGTTGTTTTACTTGACGTTAGGAATGCTCAGAACGTTCTTGTCAGCCATTTTGATGAGCATGGTAATTGTGTTAATGGATTTAGAATGATAGCAGATGGAAATTAAAATGACCGTATGTGTTGCACAGATGTCAAAGGCGAGTTCTTTAAACATGTATATTGTAAATACTCTGTTTTGTAAGTTTTATAGGTAACAAACTTATCTGGCGATTTATATTAATCTAGTTCCATTATTCTGTGATATTTGTACGCAGCCGTTGCCAGAAAGTTTCCTTGAAGGATATGATTTTAAAAAACAAACTTTATATTGTGTTAGAACTTGTGATGGGTGGATGAGGGTTTATATATACTTTGATATAAACAAACCATGTGGTTTCTGTGGGTCTAATTGGGAGAAATTTTGTGACAAACACATGATTGACGGAAGTCAAGCCTTTGTTATCTACTTTATTGTTGGACATCATTTTTTGCTAACAATACATGATGTTGATGGTTTTTGTCAGGACCCTGAATAGTGTTTGTTCATAAAGTGATTATGTCGTTGTTTCTGTTTTTGCTGACACACAAATGCTTATTAGATTCTACCTTTTGGAAAAACGCTCGTCCTTTCTCATTGATCTCATCAGATTTTCGTCTGAAACATCCTTCGTTTGCATTGGTTAGTATAATTAAGTTTCTTTCTTTCTTTTTTTTTTCCTTTTAAATTATTTATTTACATATTAAGTTTTTGTTATAAATTCTGATAAGCAATATACTTGCATGATATTGAATCATAGGGGCCGGTTGCAGAAAAAGTTATAAAGGCTGAAGAAGATGATGTTTTTGCATCTGATATGAATGTGGAACTTGATAACCATGGTTTATCTGCCAAGAGAAAGAAGGTCCCTTCCGTTGGCAACAAGTCGACTAAGGTAGCAAAAACTGTTTCAACTGTTTTATACTGAAATTATTCAGTAAATTTGCCTAGGTTTTTGATATCGTTGTATTTTATAGAAATGCCCTGCATCAAACAATAAAAAGATTTGCACGTCAAGCAACATGATTGGTGATGGGCATAGTTTTGTTAAGAAATTTGGCAGCTCAACCAAAAAGGGTTATCTTGTAAGTGCATACTATATTGATACAACAGCGTTTATATATTTTGTTTCGGTTTAAATTTTAAATTTTTGTTTAATACATTTGAACAGACAATACCAGCTGAGTTTGTTAGAAGACATGAGCTATACAATTACGTTGATTCTCATTATCCAACTAAGGGCAAATTGTGATATCTGAATTCATCTTTTGAGAAGGAGATTGTATTGAGAAAATACGTTAATAATTCAAGAATCAAAGACTTTGATGATCATATTGTTATGCTTATAACGCAAAAATGCTTATAACAAAAATAATCAAAACAAAATACCCTATGAATGTCTTGTTGGTATATATCTTTCAATCATGTAGGAATCAGTTGTAGTTGATTTACTCTTATAATATTTGAAGAATGTAATTACCAGAATATATTAACATTAATAATTTATAAGAAAAATTATTGACCATATTACCTTTAACCATAGTTGCCTCTGAACCACCATCAACCACAAAAATATCTGTTGGATTTGTTTTCTTTTTAGAACCTCTAACTGCTGTAAAAATTAAGAATACAATAATTGGAAGCAATTCATTAGCAAAATATTAGTGCCTTAGTAACAAACAAAACCCGTATACCTTTTAAGTGCAGTGGTGGTATGTCATCTTCAATAACTGATGTATCAATTGTACTACTTATCTTTCTGGAAACTTCGCATGATATAAAAGTAAAAACACATTAGCAATAAATAACTAATACATCAAACAAACAATAGATAAGATTAAATAACTAACACACCAGTTGGAAACCTTTCCAACATTCTTTCTCTCATTGTCGTTTCTTGTTCTTGGTGGTTGAAATCTGCATATTAATTAACATACATACAATTATAAAATGAATATAATCAACAACGTATCATAAATTAATGCAGCACAAACCACGTTCTAAATGAGTCGCCGGATTTTAACATAATTATAATTAACAATGTCTAAGCAAGAAGGTTAATGTTACATGTGGAAGTCGAGCTTACAATATTTAACTTTTCCCAACATCAAAAAAATGTCTATATGACCAATATAACCACACTTGTTGTCGCGATCATTCCATATTAAGGGCCAATTGTCCCAAAACGTACAATCAAGTCTTAAAGATCTACATAGAACATCAAAGAATAAATATCTGGATACAATCGTATACTATTCTATATAGAATATATTAATTCAAGAAAAATGTATAAAATATACTTACTCAGCGTCTTCAATGACAATTGTCCTACGTATCTTGCGACCACCAACACCGTTTACATTTACTAATTTTTCCAATAGCTACGATTGTACCAATAATATCTACAAATTTTTTTTTTATTAAAATACTATAAATAAAAATCTAAATAATGTCAGCTGTTGTTTTTAGCTTTTATAAAAATACATACCAAAACAATCATGTTTGGGCCAATCATTGTTTGTGTCCAAGATACTTGAGAATGGATCGTTATTGAAGCTAACAAAGTTTTCATTGATGTGATCAATTCGGGTAACCTCGATTCCTTTATAAAAAGAAATTTTCGAGTGTGTTGGTAACAGGGGTAACCTCTGAGCATTCTCCGATGCTTCAAAATTATAGATCATGTAACATTGACCCTCTTGTAAAAGAGGTTCAAATTTATACACAAATCCTTTTTTGATGTAAATCTAAATATGATTCAATGGTTAATACAATTTAAACATTAAAAAATTTTAATAAATATGTATGAACACAAAAAATTATTTACTTGATTCAAACTACCTTTTCATCATGGAAAACACAATCTAGATTGTAAGGGTCGTGTTCTTCATTAAACTTGTGTGAACACAATACGGAGATGCATCTTCCGCTTATAACCATGTTTACATTAATCGGGCTGATATCTTTAATGAGTGACATTGTTCATTCTCTCATAACTAAACATACAAAATATAAAAAACATATAATTTTGATAACAATCTATAATAATATACAAGAAATTATACATTATCATAAAACCTGCTATAGCAATTCTTATAGTGGATACTAACATACATTGCAAAGTATTGCTAATTTCTATATAATTACATGTGTAATTGTTCTTTAGATTACATCGATCATAGGGGTCCAACTTCCAAATGTCAATCTTCTGACGCACTTTTATGACACACGGAGAGTATTAACACCATTTAATTTATTCAAAAATGTTTTTTACAAGGATACAATTTTTTTACTTTAACTCACTAAAACACACTATCATAATCAAAAATAATACAAACATGCTTCTAACAAAAATAATCAAACTCAAATACCTTGTAGATGTCTTGTTTGTGTGCCACCTTCAAGCATGGAGGGATCCGTTATACTTGATATGCCTTCATGATATTTGAAGAATATAATTATCAGAATATATTAACATTAATTATTTTTAAGAAGGATTATTAACCTTATTACCGTTATACATGCTTGTTGTTCTATGTATTGAAGTTATTTTCTGTTTGGATCCTCTAACTAATGACAATTTTTTTACTTTAACTCACTAAAATACACTATCATAATAAAAAACAATGCTAACATGCTTATAACAAAAATAATCAAATTCAAATACCTTGTAGATGTCTTGTTGGTATACCACCTTCAAGCATGAAGGGATCCGTTATACTTGATCTGCCTTCAGGATCTTTGAAGAACATAATTATGATAATATATTAACATTAGTAATTTATAAGAAGGATTATTAACCCTATTACCGTTACACATGTTTGTTGTTTCATGTATTGAAGCTATTTTCTATTTGGATCCTCTAACTGATGACAATCAAGAAAACGTTAATAAAAAGAAGTTTATTACAAAGATATTCAAATGGTAACACAAAACCAAAACATTATTATACCTTTCTGATGCAACGATGTTGTGTCATCTTCAATAACCGTCGTATCCATTATAACACGTATTACCTGGAATGTAAGCTTGCATCAAACGTTTAAAATTATTATGAGTTCTAAGGAGTTGTCATTAGAGTTTTGAGGGAAAAAAAACCGTACGAACAGGAATTAAAATACCTTTCGTAGACAACCTTCAAAATTAAAACATAAACAAAATAAACAAAACGAACTATGCATCAAACCTACAAAATTATTATTATAAAAAAACGGCTGTATGATTAAGGCATTAAGAAAAAGAAGCGAGTATTGTGAAGAAGAAACGTACCTTTTACTATGAGTTTTTTTTTTTTTTTTTTTTTTTTTTTTTTTTTTTTTTTTTTTTAACCAAGATATATTTAAGGAATAGATATGGTTCAATATTATCACAGTCATTTTTTTCGGTGATGAAAACCGATCAAACATGCCACCTAAACACGACTTTAGGGTTCCATGGTGGCAATCATTTTTTTCAACCAATCAGAGAGCTCGATTGTGCAAGGTGTCAATGGCATAGGCATTATGCATGATTATTGGACATTTAGTAATGTCATGTACATCCTGTTTTATATATAAAGAGTTAGGATCAAATAGGAAGAATAATTAAAATAGGAATGATAAGAAGTAACCAGAACCACACATTTCAGATGCATCTACAAAAGTGGATGCATCTTCTTTCAAAATTTACCTCCTAATTTGAAATATGTGGCTAGAATTACTTCTTACCCTTCTTATTTTAATTATTTTTCCCTTCCATATATATATATATATATATATATATATATATATATATATATATATATATATATATATATATATATATATATATATATAGGATCAAATAACAAGAAAAATTTCTTATTTTAGTTTTTTCTTCTTACTGGATCCCTTCCATATATATATATATATATATATATATATATATATATATATATATATATATATATACTAGCTTATAAGACCCGTGGAATCCACGGGTTTTTAGAAGAGATATTGCAAAAAAATGAAAAATTAGTGTCTAAACAAAATAAGGAAAAGAACGAAAGTAAACGGGCTGAATCATTTATTCGAAAAGAATATGAAGTAATAAGTCAATGATAGTATATAGTACAATGCTTGTAACTAATAATGTAATAAACGCCCATGCACGTGAGCTCCAATCTTGACCACCTTTAAAAAGCAAATGTATGTAGTGGGAAAGTTGATGAACTTATAAGCTAATGAACATTTCGTAAGCACCTAATAAGTATAAAAATAAAGTGTAAGTAAAACATTTGTGTAATTGATAATACATGTAAAAAAACGGCATAAATGACATCATATGAATATTCGTACATACCTCTTGAAACTTGATCATAGACCGTGAAGAACCTCTTTGTAGACTACATTTGTAGTAATCTTTGATAAATTACCATAAAATTAATGAGAAGTAATAATAATAATATTATAACTAAGCACCACAAATTTGAATGTTCCACTACTGATACTATAACGTTTATGTTGTTTATGAGATCATAAATATAAAAGACAACTATACTATGACCCGTGCAACTGCAATTTACAATCAGCTCACAAAATAAAATACTTCAAACTTGAATATGTGGAACTTTCATTACCTCAAAAAATAACTATTTCAAACAATATCCTGAGAAGTTACATAATAGAGTGCGTATGTAGAAGCTTATCGTCATTTTAATTTGTTAATCAGAAGTGAATATTTTCTCTTTGATGAATATATAAAATCCCATTATCAGCATTATTTTGTACACACGTTGTGTCGAGAAAACCTCGCACTTTTTATGTAATATAAACGTTTGAAAGGAATAATAAGTAATAGCTTATAAACCCGCGAAATCACGGGGTTTTTAAAGAAATTATGCATCAAGAAATTAAGTGTGGGAATAAAGTAAGAAAGAGCAAAGAACATAAATAAGTTTCATTATTTTTAAGGGAATAATAAGTAATTTGTCAATGATACGATAAACAATTTGGTTTGTAAGTATTAATAAAATACACGTGTATGTATCATCTTTTCAACTGGATAGTGTTGGAGAGCAAAGATATGCGGTCAACGTCACCATTTGAGTAATCCATGTTCATCGTGAACATCTAAACATGAAAAAGGCTACCTTTAAATCATCCTTCCTTTTTTTAACAGGGTACCAAACTTATATATGTCATACATAAAAGAGTTGATGCAATAATGTTATTTGGACATCAATACTACCTTAAAAATGTTAGTAGTGTATTATATCGAACAATAGCAACTCAAATCATAGAAGACCTAAAAAAATAGTGACTTGTGTATTATGCAATTAGCAATTAGAAAGAAACATGAGTAAAGGAATTGAAAATACAAAGTCATACAAATGAAACATACGTGTTATCAAACAAAGAGTCAAATAGCCAAAAGAGAAAATAAAGTTACGTAAGCACATATTGTGGTTTTTTGTTGCAGAAATCCAAAGCATGTTGATTTATATAGTACATAATAACAGGTGTTGGACACACATAATGAACTTTCTATATTGATAGTTTTGCCGGAGATATTTGTACATGTAATTAGTGTTCAAAAGAGCTTAACTCCAACCTTATTCTTTTCTTAATCATATCTTTGCATTTGGCCTAAGAGTTAATTTATAAAACAGATTTTACATTAAATTCAAATATAGAAATTCATCTTGTACAAATGACGACTAAGTGGTAGGCAACTCAAACGGGGTTGATTGGAAAAAAACAGACATTATTAAAGAACTTGCTTCGACATAGCATCATGCTTTATTACATAAACATATGTATAAGAAGAAAATAGCAATACAACATAATAAAGTTATGTTGCTTTCCAATTCTAACTAAATTCCTGACACAAAACTCATGGAAGGATATATGGTAAGTGGGAGCAGCTCTTCTTGTGTTGGAGTCACGACTCACGTTACAGCCCTTTCCTTAATTCGGGAAGAAATAAATGGTAATGCTGGAAGAGGAAAACATAAACCAACAACAACAAAATGCAACTTTAGATACCATTTTCATAAATTACCATCTTGTTGTCTAGAATCATGGGTGGATAAACATGTTAGACAGGGTATGCACTTGCATACCCTGTGAATTCTTGGCTTAGTGTAAAAAAGACTAATTTTGTGCTTTTACTTGGTTATTTTACATAGAGTGCATACCCAATAAAAATTAACTGCATACCCCTTTTATTCTCAAGGAACAGATAAAAAAGGTAAAAATGTGTATCATTTTCAAGTTTAGTTCTCCATTCTTATAGGAACACATAAAAAAAAAAAAAAGAAAAAAATGATATCAACAGTGTATTCTTGATAAGGGCTTAACAAATGGACATGTTTAGACATTAGAATTTACGGACTATTTCAATAATAGACACGAAAAATCCCTGAATATTTGTATTAAATTACATAACATACCATAGAAAAAAAATCCGTTCAGGTCATATTAAATTGCATGTAGAATAGTAACTTACTTTGGGTTAAAATTGGTGATAAAAATGTTTGGGTACTGTGTTGTTGGGTAAGGGGTCAAAATGGGTCATTTTTCATATTGAACAAAACAGGTTAGTCAGGTTGGGAGAAGGATCTTTTGCCCATTCATAAAGAGTGTTCACTTACTACAGAAATATATTATTTTAACTCTAATGATACGATGGTATTTTTTTATTAAATGATTTAGAAGGTTGTAAGCATTACTGGTACCTTTTTGGTCAAAACATCTCGGTCATGTTTGCCACATCTATGCAGATGCATAGTGAAATGCTTTGCCCTCATTAGTGTACTTATGATCATTAAAATGATACGTGACAATAAAATCTATATGGTTCGCACCTTGTAGCATGATATAATCATCATCCAAGTTCACACAAGGTTTTAAAAATTACTACAAATGGTTTGTAAATGAGTGACTTATTTGTAAATCGTCCCAGGATAAAAAGAATGAAAAAAGAACATCAATTAAAAAGGCTTATGAAGTTACCTTTGAGCAAGCAATAACATACTCTGAGAGTACCCGTGACCTGCACACACAAAAGATAATGGTTCCCATGCTTTGCAAAGTTTGATAATATGAGTTACCAAAAGTTGTCGCCTGTGAAATAAATAGCCATCTAGTGCTAATTTGGTCCTACTTCTGTGGATCAAAATGTTAGTGACCAACTTTATATGATGACAACATTGTTATTATATGGTATAAATCTTGAAGTTTAACTATCTAAGAAGGGTTATAAGAAAGTTGAATAAATAACATGATTTTAATAAGACGAAAGAAAGTAGAATGACCTGTTGTAAATGCTTTCTAGAACTTGTGAATTAAACCCATTTTTAAGAGAACAAATCGAAACGCCAAAAGAACCAAAAATATAGAATCCTTGCTACCCCAGACCTTGTGGTAATTCTTGTAACTTCTAAAGCTTGAGAGTGAAGTAGTTGACGGGGCTAAAGTGAGATCGATCATTTGTATAATCCGCGGCTCATGGTTACCTCAAATATCCTATAAACACCACAAGTATTAAGATCATGACACAAATATAATAAGTGACCCAAAGAATCAATATGAGTGAATCAGTTTAGGGATTTAATGTCCCAATACCTGATCTACACATTAACCATCAAAACTACAATATTTTGGCATTATCTCAAATTAAGACTCGTCAACTTTGCAAACCATAGAATCAGTAAATGTTTTTAGTTCTTGGCAATGGCTGATACTGTTATGATTTATCATAATCATTTTCTTTTATAAGCTAATTGCCTTATACCAACCACTCATAAGTTAAAGCTTATTATATGACATATTTATCTTGAAAACAATTTAATACCAAAGTTATTTAAAAAGTTTTGGATTCATCAAGTCTATTATTCGACCCTCTATTGGTTGTTTTAGGTCTTTGTATCTCATGCCATTGGATTAGCAGTGGCAGCCCAACAACATATCACAAGAAAAGTGAATGACACACTGCATAAGTTTCGCCATCCTTTTATTTCAGTCACAATCTAAAAACAATTTTAAGATAACCAATCAACACACTTCAATTCAAAATCAAACATTAAGCACATCTTTTTATTTTATTTTAGTCGTTGACCAGGTAGAGATAAAGCATAACCCAAAGTAACCCACTCATAGAAGTAACTGGCATGATATTACAACCAATAACCACACTCAGTCAGTTCATATTTTATAACATAGTCTTGGGACATAGATACAAATGATTCAAACTCACCTATTGCTGTTTGTCTGCAAGTCTTGCTGAGAGACACCACCAGAACCACTTCCGGCTATTGTTGATTGACATTTCTGTGCTACTTGTAACAGCTGATTCACCTGCAAAACAACAAATCAGATTCAGAAAACAATTAATCAATTTATGAATTCAACCATTATTGTATATAAAATAAAAATTTGTACCTGTGGTGCAACTAATCTACGCGGAAGAAGCTCCTCGTGGCGTCGTGCACAATTTATTACAGACCAAGATATATTATAAACCAAAGAAATACCAAACTGACCTTTAAATCAGGGGTGAAAATGACTTTCGGCTGACCCTCCCGAACCACACGAAGTTGATCGTATATACTTTCATGAACAAAATATGGCCGACAAAATAATTTGTTGAACGTTTTGATATACCTTTTGAGCTAATTAAATAAGGGTCAAACTCACTGACACGGATCCATTTTGTAAAGGACCACTTGTTCCCTTAATTATAGGACACCCACCTATGCAATAAGAAGCAAAAGCACATAGTTAGTGACACACTGACACATAACTTCTCTCAAGCAAGCTTACAAAAGGGTATTTGATATAATGACGCGGAGTTGCTGAATATAACATAATGACACTTTGGCCTTTAATTGCATCTTTGTCCGCTTAGGTTTGTAACCGAAAACATACAATAACCATCATCAACGACAGTTAAAATGTTATACAACCAAAACTATATGAACCGAAAGAAATTTCAATTTTTTTTAAGCATATGAAATGATCACTAAAGTATTATATTTGTTCTTTGACTTGTAATGGGGTTAGAAGAGGGGGAGGACACCGTACCACAATAAGTTCAATTCTTAAGGCTTATGAGATTATCGACCTTTCCAATTTCAAGTAAGCTCGGGACGGCAGCAACTCGGTTAGTGCTCACAAACCAAAAACTTTTACACAAACACAATAAAAAATTGAACACAAAAATAATCAAAAAATTTAAATCACTTTAAACAAAAAAATGATATAAACACGGACTGAAACAACTACCTGATTGATTGTTGAAGAGCATAAATTCGATTTGCTGGCTCATCACATGTTGCATATTTGGCCTACAAAAATATGATATTACAAACATGCTTAAATCATGAAAAAATGAAGTTCTAAAAGAACATCAATTAGTTTATAATATTTATAAAAACAAATTCATACAAATAGAGACTGATTTGTTTAGCCTAATCTCTTGCTTCCAAGGAGACTGTTTTTAACTCCAAAATGGATTATACATCTTGAAAAGATTAAACTAAGCGAAATGATTAAAATACTAAAACAATGCTCAAATGATTAAATACTAAATCAATGCACAAATGATTACCTCCCACATTTTCCTTTCTCTTAAACATTCCATCGAACATCTTCTATGCGACCTTCAAATAAAGCGTATGCAATTGACAAATACATAATTATTTGAAAGAATTTGGAACTAACCTCAGCCATATGTTTTTAACCCTAAAGCACATCACCGGTTGACTGTGGTGCATAAAGCTGTTTAGCTCTAGCAAAATATTCCTGCTCAGGAAGCTTCATAATGGAAAAGGAGTAGAAAACATAATTTATACTTTCACATAGCCAGATTCACTTCCAAGCTGGGATAATACAGGAACAATTTTAACTCTAGAATCCTCCCAGCCTTTTAATCTATATCCATTATATAAGCAACGATTAATATAGTACTCATGATTGATAATGTAAACGAAATGCATATCAACAAAAACCTTAGAACAAAAGATAACGCATTCAAAACAAAGTAAAAAAAAAAAACTAAAAATACCTTTATGTCAGCAAAGCAAAATGAGCTTTCAAATTGATGGGATGAAGAAACTTTTAATTGTATGGGAAGAAGGATCAGAGAAAACAATTTGAATGTGATGAAGAAACTGAATATTGATATGGGAGCATAGCGTAGACATTGAATGCTCAATACCTTACCAAAATAACTGAAAGATGTTTGGATCGGGATCATCCCCAATTTTAGGGTCATCACCAAAGATGTTTTTTTACACGATTCCAAAATGTCTTGATGCAAAATTCAAATAAAGAATCTAAAAAAAAACAACAAAATTAATAATTTATGATCTATAGAGCAACATAATTAGTTAGTCCTAAATAATATAATCAAAATCAAGAAGAAACATATATAAAGAATAAATTATTAGAAAAATTATAAAAATAAGCTTACAATCAAAACCCAAAATAGTTTTGCCTAGTATCAGGATCATCACCAATTATGAATTTGGTGTTTTGCTTCGTCGGTTTGGTGAACACACAATGGGAGAATAGAAACTGTATATTGAAACGTGAACCTGATTTAGGGTTTATGATATTGATTTGATATGATTTTTTGAACGTGTTGCCATTAATTGTAGATCCGAAAATGCCTATTTGATTGATGAACAACAATCGTGTAGAAGAAGTTTGGTGAAGCGTTTTGTATTAATGATGTGAATTAATTGATTTTGGTGGAGCGTGTTTTTTGAGTTACCAAAAAAAATGTCCTCTCAATTTTGACTAAAAAGTGCTGCATCAGAATACTTTTTATATTTTATACGCAATTAATCTCCAGCCAATAGGATGCAAGACACATCATCACATTAATTGCATAGGGTGCTTTAAGGGCTTGTAAATTATTCTGGTTTATTATATTATATATATATATATATATATATATATATATATATATATATATATATATATATATATATATATATATATATATATATATATATAGGGTAAAGATCAAATAAAAAGACAAATTTTCGTAAAAAGAATAAAAAGAATTTTTTTTTTAAAAGTTCTCGAAAAATTACAAAAAAATTCCACAAGATCGGGTATGTTGGTGTATGAAAAAGTTCTAAAGGAAGTTTATCTAAAAGTGGATACTTTATCCGAAAAAAAATTATAAAAAAATACGTTTGTGCATTAAATCGCTTTTTTGTACATCAAAAATTCGTTTTTGAACCCAACTTCTTTTGACTTTTTTCATCAAAATAACATTGCACATCTAACTAAAATAAGTTAAAAATTTTATGCATTAAAATTTTTTTTGTGCATTAAAATTTTTTTTGCGCATTAAAATTCGTTTTTTGTGCATTAAAAAAAACGTATAAAAACTCAAAATTAGAAAAACTTCTTTCACAAAAGTTTTATGCACCAACATACTCGATCTTGTGGAATTTTTTTAGAATTTTTCGAGAACTTTTTTTAAAAAGTTTTCTTTTTATTCTTTTTATGGATATTTGTCTTTTTATTTTAACTTTATATATATATATATATATATATATATATATATATATATATATATATATATATATATATATATATATATATATATTCTGAAGCAACGTATTACAATCTCACTACAATCTTATTATATGCAATTCACACTTGTCCTGACGGGATTTGAACCCACCAATCTCTCGGTTGAGGAGCATCTTACACTATCGCATGGTACATCTGAGCAACACACCTGTTAATGAGCTTAAGTGAAAAACAAAAGAGAATGAAAAGGATGCTGCTCTGATTATTGTCACTGCTAACATTCTTTCAGCAATACCAATAGATTTAGGGATTAAAACAATCAAAATCGCTTAGGTTGTTGAGGCCAATGATAAAAACAGTGTATTGTAAAGATATATTTTTGTAGTTTACTCTTTGTTCTGACTTGTAACCAAACGTGAGAAAAAGACAATTTGTTGAATAACTTTCCTACATATATATAGGAGTCATATCACAAATATCTTATACTTTGTGACAAACATAAGGCGATATGATTATTCCTCTTTTCATATAGGATTATAGTTGCTTTGGATGCGATCGAATATAGGGTTTCGACATGTGCAGCCACAATATATATGTTATATATGTCAGTCATAGTTACAGCATACATCCATACGCATTAAAAGTTGTAACTGAAGTATCGTTCCAAAATATGTAACGATACGTGATTAACTATTTTTGATAAAAAAACACACAGACCTTTCGACGTGTCACCACATAAGACTCCGACTATGTTAGCCCCTCCCACTATGGTCCTCATTTTTACCTAAACCTAATAATTACCATCATCGCCCAGTACATTTAAAACACGTTGCATATATTGTTAATCTTGATCACCTTAAACTTCTATCAGGAAACAAGAAAAATGAAGGTATTCTTTTGGTTAATTAGTTCACCATTTAGATTTCTTTAACATCATAATCCTTTGCATCATTTCACGTTTTCTTATAATACAGATCTTCAATTGGGTTCATCGTCGTTTTAATAACAAAGATGCAAAGAAGGCTGATGATGACAAGGCAATATTGCTTGAAAGTAAGGCTTTTGCTAGTGCATGTGATGGCTGGAAAGAAGGTATACTTGCAATTGGTACATTGGGTAATGATCTTTTTCAAGACTATAAGATGGAAGACGACACCTTTGTGAATACTCAAATGTTATTCCTTGGAGAGCATAAGGACGAACAGGATGCTTACCAAGATGAAATGGAATGTCCATTGGTGCTAAAAGCTTGTAAACATGGGTTTGATCATGTTCAAAAACAAGATGCTTCACCACTAGATGAAGTTGCTAAACCTAAGATTGACCAGGAAGATATTGGAGCGACAGAACTAAAAAAGATTAGGAAGAGTGGAGATCGAACCACTCTTGCTGACTTGCTTCGGATTGATTCTGAAAAGAACTCGGAAACGAACAACAACGAACTATCTGAAGATCGTAAGTTCAAAGTTCCGTACCATGATAATAAAACTGGCAGAGAAGCCATCAAGAGTTTCTTGATCTCAAGGAAGAAGTTCGCTAAAAATGATTCAGCACAAGTGATCAAGGAAACAAAACGCGTGAGTTTCTCGTTCACTGGCACATGCATGCACACACCAATTACTAATTTGAGTCACTATAATGCTGCATCAATTCCACACATATTTTTAAACATGTCCGCATACTAGCTAGAAAGTGTGTATTTTATTTTTTGCTTAGCACTTCACTAAAACATTAGCAAGAAGCTAGCTAGGGCAACAAGAACTGCAACAATTGAAATCATGGTTTAGTACGTTTCTATACTTTAAAGTGTGAAAAAATGTTAAGGTTTTTTCGAAACATTTTAATCTTCACAGCTGTAGATTGAGCTTTTTCCTACATCCACGCTGTTACTTTATACAAATTTATAACTACGTATCTGCGTTTTATTTTTGGTAAAAGGGTTATACCGTTGCAAACATTTATAAAAGAACTATAACATTATACACATATAGTGTGGAGTGGCTGGATCCGCATTTATGAGTGGACTTATTTCTCAAATAACACTAACTTCAAATTTAAGCACTTATAAGTTATAAGTGTGACGAAAGGTTATACTTTTATGCTTTTGCATAATCCAATAAAATTTTGCATATTTGTTGTGGCGAGTTAGGGATCTCAATTTATATCTTATTTTAGTAATTATTCAAATTCGTAATGTGGGTTGCTGCCTATTATTATAATGAAAGCTGATGAGAAAGATGTTGAAGAAGAAGAAGATCCATCCAGATATGGGGTATATGCAAAAGAAAGGGGATGCATCGATCCACAGTCAAGAAATGGATATGCACACTACCTGTTGAACGAGTAATGTACTCATGGTATGATTTATATTTTGGTTCACCAACGTAATTACTCTATGCTAAGTTAGAAAACCAACAGACGTTAATTTAGAACTTCTGATAATTTAGAGTATAACCAAGTCTTGTATTTTGATTCAAGTTCATAGGATTGGTTGGGGTCAAAGAATATGATGTGGCAGGTGACATATCAGTAAGCTTTAATCATGTTCACGTACTTTTTGGATGTGATGTGGGGCAAATTAATGAGTAAATCACGTTATCCAGAAAGTTGAGTCTTTTATTTCTTTTATATATGCGGCTAACTGGTTTTCCCGTGGACGTTTTAGGAATTTTCCATAGCCATCCCAAAATATTCACCCATGCAAGATTGAACTATGGTCTATTTTCAGATTTTGAGGATACCATGCCACTTTGATGGTTTAGTCTAGCCAGTAAAAAAAATTTAACCTTAAAAAATCAAAATCTAGTAACTTATAACCTTTCTTATGCATCTTAACATATTGTTATTGAGCACAGATAGATAGTCATAAAAAGGTCAATTGATGTAGTTTTATAACTTTTTTTCAGATGAAATTTGATCAAATGACTAATTAAGAGAAATCCAACTAGAAAGTGCCAATTCGTGTCACTTGCATCCATCATATCCACATTTGTAAATACACTATATAAAAGGTTGTGGGCTAACTTATGTTTTACTTGTCTCCATGCAGTTTTTCTCTACATGGACTATAATGGAGGAGTGTGTTTTATAATTATCATATCCGTCCTGCATTCAGATTACTTCTTCGTGCTATATTAATATGTTTATCCTATGCATCGTGTTACTTTGTTGTCGAATTATATATGCATGTCGTGTCACTCATGTTGTTTACTCCCGATTCATATTAGCTTTTCTTAATCGAATGAGTGTTTGGGTTGTTTTTGGTTTACTCCTTGTATGATTGATTTTAGCATATTGTACATCAATAATTGTTTCACCTGTGAGATTTTACACAAAATGACATGTTAGTAGAGCCAAATGTTTCAGTGACTAAATTATCACCATTATCACCCTCTCCTTTCGACCCAACCATGTTTTCTCCGGAACTTGCATAGACGGATCTTGACAAGTTTAAATGGATGAGACAAATTGTATAGTATTTATTTTAGAATGGCCAATTCAAATCATTTAACATTAGTACTACTCGTAATAATGACTATAACTAAAAAGTGTAAGGGTTAAAAATATATTTGTGGCTAAAATTTTTTAGAGGGCTACGACCCCACTCGGTCCTCACTAAATTCCCTCCTTAAGAACTTGGGGTCCTTATTTCTTCTTCTAGATTAGTCAAGCGTTTGATTACCAATGTTTTGAAAACCGGGTTTTTAATCGACCCGGTCGAGTCACCGGGTACCGGTTCGACCACCGGGTCAACCTTGATTTCTATTATAAAAAAAAACCAAACCCGGACAGGTTTCGAGAACTGGGTAGACCCGGGTCACTTAAAACCTGGCGGGTCTAAGCGGTTTCGAGAATTAACTTGTTTTATTTAAAAAAATATATATATGAAAAAACCTAAACCTGGTCGGGTTTCGAGAACCAGGTTGACTCGGGTCACTTAAAAACCAACGGGTCTAATTGGTTTAACCATTTTTTTATGACCCGGTTCAATATGACACTTTTTTTGGCCAAAACCGGTTCAACCGGTTAACCCCGCTGGGTCGAACCGGGTTTCAAAACATTGGTCTAGACTATGACCTTCCATCATCGTCGTGTACTATTTTGATTACCGTTTGCAAAGAAAAATCAAGGTGCCATTCCTCTAAGGGTAGGGGATCCAATAGAAAGTTAACCCCCTTTGAAGTGTTTAGAAAGAGTCTCCCAACTTGACACGTGTCTTCCCTTCACTTTTTTCTCCAACCTACAATAGGTTAATTAAATAACTTGACACGTGTCTAATATCATAATATTAGAAGATAGGTTAATTAAGACCCAAGCCTAATCAAAAGCTTTGAGTCCATTAGTGTTAGATTTATGTTAGCTTATTGGCTTTTGCATATATATCCTTCTGAAAATGCAAAATTGCATATATATCCAAAGCATGCATAAAAATCATTGTACTATATGCATCAATAACTTGTACAAATGATATATATGCAATTATTCATTTTGGGAGGGACATATATGCAACTTGGCCTATTCTTTAAGTCATGTTGTATTATAAATAGACGTGAAATCTTATTATGTAACACACAAAGCATAATCAATAATATATCTATTTGTTATCTTACATGATATTAGACCTTTAGGTAAGATTTACCAACAAAAATTCTTTATCCGATCCTCCTCTCATCGGCTACTTTCCGATGATTTGTGAGAATTCGAGTTATTTTCCCTTTATTGTTTTTGTTTAATTAGGATCCTATTAGTTTTACTTTATCTTACATATATGTTTGTCACTCTCAGCTACTTTGATGACCTATAAACTTATTGAAAATTTGATAAGTTGAAAATTTATTTTTCTAAATTTACAAAGTTATTTAGTTGACTTTATGCACTTAACAACTTTAAAAATACAAATGAATACGAGCTTATAAACTAATCAAATTTTAACCTCATTCAAGAAAAAAGTGTTTGTTTGACTTTAATTTTTTAGTTTATTTGTTTGGGTTTTGATCTTAAAATAGCAACGAACTTTTTCAAATGTACCAATTTGATAAATGAGCTAAAAAGTATTCCACTTAATGTAATAGATTTCCACCTTTTGTTTCAATATGCACACTACTTTACCTGCTACTGGTAAAAAGAGATTAAAAAATTGCAAATTCTAGCATTTTTTATTCGGGTTTGGTCAAAAAATAGGAAAAAAAACTTTTTAAAATGTACCGATTTGATACGTAAACTAAAAAGTGTTCCATACTTTTTTTTTAATTGCAATTTCTTCATTACTATATTGTAATTGTAATTTCTTGCATTTTATCCAAAAAAATCGTTATACCAATGGAACTAGCAAGATTTTGTTACAATCTGTGGACTTTTGAAAAAATCGTAAGGTCTTGCTAGTTTTTCTAAAAAGATCGCAAGGTCTTTTTGGTTTTTCTAAAAAAATCGTAAGGTGTTGCTAGTTCTTTTAAAAAAATCGTAAGGTCTTGCTAGTTTTTCTAAAAAAAGTCGCAAGGTATTGCTATTTTTTCTAAAAAAAATCGCAAGGTCTTCCTATTTATTATTTTTTTTCTAAAAAATTGCAAGGTTTTCCTAGTTTTTCTAAAAAAAACACAAGGTTTTGCTAGTCATTCTAAAAAAATCGCAAGATCATGCTAATTTATTTAAAATTATCGCAAGACATGTGAGTAAAAAGACTAAAATATCATGACATGTTATCAACATTAAATTTTCGGTAAAACAAGTTCCCGCGTGCATATTAGTACAAAAGGTAAAAGTCAATTACATTAAGCGAAACACTATTTAGTTCACGTAAAAACTCGTTACATATGAAAAAGTTCAAGTTCGTTACATTTGGCAAAAGTAGTAATAGGAGTAGTAGTGAGCAGGAGCTGTAAGCGGTAGTTGTATTTTTCTATAAAAATATTCGGTAATGTAGCTATAGTTTTAATTTTTATATGTAAAACAACTCCTAAATGCTTAACGTGTTAGTGGTATAGTATTAGACAGTATTATGTTAGTCGTCCCAAGCCCGTTTGTGGGCTTAGGGCCTGTTAGGGTTTCCTCATGTAATCTCTATATAAAGTACGCATGAATAATAATCAAGACGGACGTTAGGGATGGCAACGGGGAGAGAAATGTCGGGGATTGTACTTACCATCCCCATCCCCATTTTCCACTCTCCATCCCCATCCCCCCAATCCCCATCGGGGAATTGCTTTACATCCCTATCCCCATCGGGCATCCCCAATGGAGATCGGGGATCCCCGTGAGGATTCAGGGATTCACCACACTTATTAAATAACAAAAAATTTCCACCAACTCATCAAAAATATAAAGAATTTTGACTAATAAAATACCTCAACCAACATACATCGCACATAGTTAGATTAATTACAATTTCAATTCAACTTTAAAACATCGTAAACATTGTAATATCACATATAATATAAAAACAATTTGTATCATATGTGTGTATCCGGACAAAATAGTTAAGTAATATGTAATTGGTACATATACTTCTAATTCTAAATGTGTTTGATCCTATAAATATCACATATGCATATAAAGATACATGTCGATACTCATAAACATATGTACATGTACATATACAAGTTAATTGAGTATGAATAAACCATATAAATTTTAAATAATTATACACTCGAAAGATCAAGGTCAGGGTCAGGGTCAGGGTCAGGGTCAGGGTCGGGGCCGGGTTTGGGGATTTATGTTATCCCCATCCCCGGTTTAATATTTCAGGGGATTCCCCATCCCCGGTCAATTCGGGGATTCCCCAGTCAAATCGGGTTTGGGGATCGGGTCTCCATCGGGTACGGATTTTTTTGCCATCCCTAACTGATGTGCCACGTTAGATGGTGGAAAACCACGTCATTCTTGATTATTACTCATACGTACTTTATATAGAGATTACATGTGGAAATTTTAACGGACCCCAAGCCCATAAACGGGCTTGGGACTACTAACACAATATTGTCTAATACTATACCACTAACATAACATTCCTAAATGATATTTCATGGAGCGTTGAAAAATGAACATACTGAAAAAAAATAGATAAAGTTATTTGTTGTTTGCCAACGAGCATTAAAAAACATAATGCTCAAGCTCACCACTCACCGCTCCTAACTCCTCTGCGCCAAACACACCAAACCCATTTAGTTTATATGATTTCTGTTTATATCCTTTAAATAAATAAATAAATAAATAAATAATCTGATTCTAAGCTATGTAAAACATAATCTCAAATCGTTTCCAAACCTATAACATAACACCGAGTTGAGATCAATGTAAAATCAGAATTATCTAAAGATCCAATGAATCAATCCAAGCCACTCATTTTTTCATCAAAAAAATAATATAAAAAAAAAATCACTTACCTTTTTTTATTTTTATTTATTTATTTATTTATTTTTAATATCCTGCAAATGGTAAATCGTCAAGTGAAAAAAAATACACCGTCGCGACGAGTATTTTTTTTATCTTTCAGATTACGAGCACTTCGATATATTTTCGACAAATTTTTTTTCCAGTTACGTCTGGAAAAATCACATGTGATTTGTATCGAAGTGCTCGTTTATAGAAATATGATTTAATTCTTATCGAGATACAAATCACATGTGATTTTTCCATACGTAACTAAAAAAAAATCGTAAAAAAAATCGTCAAAATAATATCGAAGTACCCGTTTATAGAAATATGATTTAATTCTTGTCGCGATGGTATAATTCGTTTTGCGTAACGATTAACAGTTTGCGAAATATTTAATTTTTTTAAAAAAAGGTGATTTTTTTTTTTTTTTTTTTTCAAAAAATGGATGGCAATGATATTTGATCTACATTAAACTTTTCTCTCCCATAACACCTGTTAATTGAAGACCCATAATTTATCGTTGGGCTTGAAAGACCAACAACAAACTGAAGAGTGGAGATCGAACCACTCTAGCTGACTTGCTTCGGATTGATTATGAAAAGAACTTGGAAACGAATAGCAACAAACTATCTGAAGATCATAAGTTCAAAGTTCCGTAGCATGATAATAAACTGGCGGAGAATCCATCAAGAATTTCTTGATCTCAAGGAACAAGTTCGCTAAAAATGAGTCAGCACAAGTGATCAACGAAACAAAACGCGTGAGTTTCTCATTCACTGGCACATGCACATACCAATTACTAATTTGAGTCACTATAATTTTACATCAATTCGACACATCTTTTTATCATGCCCGCATACTTGAAAGTGTGTAATTTTTTATTTTTATTTATTTATTTATTTTTGCTTAGCACTTCACTGAAACATTAGCAAGACGCTAGCTAGGGTAACAAGAACTGCAACAACTGAAATCATGGTTTAGTACTTTTCTATACATTGAAGTGTGAAAAAAATGTTAAGGTTTTTTTGAAACTTTTTAATCTTCACAGCTTTAGATTGAGCTGTTTCCAATATTCACGGTGTTAGTTAATATAAATTTATAACTACGTATAAGCGTTTTATTTTTGGTAAAAGGGTTACACCGTGGCAAACATTAATAAAAGAACTATAACATTATGCACATATAGTGTGGAGAGGCCGGATCCGCATTTATGAGTGGACTTATTACTCAAATAAAACTAACTTAAAATTTAAGCACTTATAAGTGTGATAGTTTTGCATAATCCATTAAAATTTTGCATATTTGTTGTGGCGAGTTAGGGATCTCAATTTATATCTTATTTTAATAATTATTCAAATTCGTAATGTGGGTTGCTGCCTATTAGAGTGAAAGATGCAGTGAGGAAGTTGAGCTCCTCATTTGAGTGCCACGGGTGCCACATCACCTTAAATACTCTTAACAACTAACCATTCCCCCCTTAGCAACAACTAACATCAACTTACTCATTTGGGGCCCACCACCTATAACTATATTTTATTTTACACTCACAAAAAAAAGAAAAAAAAAAGAAAAGAAAAAAAAGTACACATTTGTCAGGTGGTTGCTTCGTCGTGAAGATGAGCAAGGATCAAGTGAGGAGATGTGAGGAGGGGGTGGTTCAGTGGCTAGCCATGAATAGCAGCCACGTAGGAGTGGCGAACCCAACTTCCTCACTGCACCTTTGATGAGGCGAAAAATGATCCGTTTTTAGGGGGTCATTTAAGCCGGAATTCGAATTTATTTGATCAAATATTGCCCTAAATCGTTCCTTTTGTGATTTTAGGTACTTTGGGAGTGAAATCTGGAAAAGGAAGCAATTCGGACGTTTTTGGAGCATAAAAGTGAAGAAAACGCCAAAGTCTTAATTTTCCATGCTGGGAACAGTAGGTGACGGCGTCAAGAGCAATTCCCTGACGGCGTCAAGAGCAAAATTCCATGACGACCCAGTACAGATTTGACGGCGTCACGAAGGTAGGGCGTCAAGAGTAAAAGCCATGACGGCCTGGAAATGATTTAGTCTTGACGGCGTCAAATGTAGATCAAGGCAGTCCGAGAATAGTTTTGGCGACGAGGTGACGGCGTCACAAGCTTTGTCTTGACGTCGTCAGACCTCTTTTCCTATATATAGTTTTCTAATTTTTCACATTAAAAAGAGAGAAGTTTTGGGAGAAACCCTAAGTACGATTTTGGTGTAACTTTACAGGTTTTTCAAGGGTTCCAAACCCTTGATACCTTGCATGTGTAATCAAGATAAGTGTTCTTTTAATTCAATCAATATGTCTATGTGTTGGTTGTCTATATCTTGTTCTTGTCTTAATTCTATCATGCTAGGCTAGATCTATCTTGTGTTTGCTTAGATTTAATGAAACCTAGATGTTAATTATGTGTTGATTACTTGTTTATTCTTGTCTTGGATGAATGATTTATATGTTAGGCTTAAGAAAACTGGCAGATCTCCAATTGGTAACATGCTTGAACGTCTTAAGAAACATGAACCGACGCGCACTAGGTCTTTATTGGTTGTATTTAATGCATGAGCCACTGTTTACAATCCCTATAGTTGTGTTGGGCATGGTGTAGGGGGAGATAAGAGCTCATAGAATTGGGGAGTTAAGTGTGCCACCCCATGAATGGTATTAAGGAATACGATCCGTCATCCATGAATTTATAACAAGTAATTAACGTGTAAAAGATGTCTAGGGAGTAGTGAAATCTAAGTAAACACATTTTCTCCAATTACTGCTCACAACTTTAGTATAATTTAGTTTATTTTCATTTTTAGTATTTTATTTTGATTGCATCTTAGTATTGGGTTAGTTGAATAGCAACTAATTCCGCCCAAATCCTTCAAACCCGAGATTTTAAACTGCTTTTCATAAAATATAAAAATACAAAAAGAATCTTCCCTCACCTTTAGAACTAGTATTTAGGCTTTCTAATCTTAGCGACACTATTCCTAAGCTGAACGATCAATCCCCCGGTACTTGTCACTATACTATACTACAACGATCAGGTACACTGCCTGGTGGGGGTTGTAAGCTTCTCGAGATCCCTCGAGAGGTAAAGCCTGTTGCGATTCCCACGCATTAAGTTTTTGGCGCCGCAGTCTGGGGAATAGTTATTGTCTAGGTTAGAATTTCTTTGTATTAGGTCTACTTGCTAGATTCCTTTCTAGTAAGATTTTATTTTTTATTTTTAGGTTATCTTTAGTCTATCTTATTTCTTCGTGTTTTTGTTCGTACTAGTGTGGTCTTTATGGAATCAGAGAGTCGCCGTTTAGAAATTAGTAAGAGGCTTATTGCGCATAAAAGAAGAAAGAGAGAAGCTAACACATTTAAGAAATTCATTAAGCCTCTCCAAATGAAAATTGAGTTTACAAACTTCGCTCCAACCCCGGATGAATTGAGTTACCAGAAGTTCCTCTTACAACATCCTTGCCCCTCGAAATATAGAAAGACACCATGGATTAGGAGGCATAACTTCAGGAACATAAAAATTTCTTGCATGATTGGGTACATGTCTAGAGAGCATACATACATTGACTTAAAAGCACCCATGAATATCATGTCTAGGCTCTATTACAATTGGATAATGAACGAAAGGTTAAGCCCTAGAAAAGACCCTTACAATTCTAATAGGCTATGTAACTTTGTCAGGAGAGTTAATGGGGTACACATCTTTTTAGGAAATTTTACTTATCAATGTGACTTTGTAATCCTAGAAGATGTTAGAGACATTATTGATCCACACCTTGGAGAAGTAGTTTTAGGACAACCTTTTGTTGAGAAAACTAAGATGTATTACGACCATGAGAAGGGGATAGCTCAGTTTACTGATGGGATAGAGAAGGTCACTTTTATGATGCCTCACATGAAGGAAGAATTAAAGGGCATCAAGAATCTACAGATTGATGAAATTCGACCTTATGAGGTTAAGGAAGATGGAATCACTAATGAAGCCTATTATGAGAGGAGGAGAACATATTATTCGGGTTGCATGAATCTAGGCCCGGAATACAAGCGTGATGAGAATTGGGTTAGATGTTTTGAGTTAGCACAAAAGTGGGAAAGGAAAACGTAACCCATGACCTTGAGTCTAGCTACAAGACTCGTAAATAAAGGAAAGCGCTTCTTGGGAGGCAACCCATGTTTTGTGTGATTTTATTCGTTTGTTTGTTATTTGCTTCCGTATCCATGCTTTATTTTTATTGTTGGTTGATCATGTTTTTAAATTAAGAAGTGGAAATATTTTACCTTGTTGTTTTGGGCTAGTCTTAACTCCACCTAAAGGTATTTTTGCAAAAGATAAGTGTAAGGGGAAACCCCAAATATGTTTTTAAGAAACAAACCGATCATGATTCTCCACAATATTAAATGAACATGTATATTCGTATTTGTTAGAGTCAAATGCTTGTATTGAGTCATAATGAAGTTTTGCAGGATTTTCCAGGAAGTAGGACCAAGTTTTTTCCAGAAATTTTCCGGAAACTTAACATAAGAATTTCTGCAGGTCAATTTTGACGGCGTCAGGAGTTTACTCTTGACGGCGTCAAGTGTAAAAATCTGGAAATTTTACCGGTTTTGTTTTTCTAACGGAGTCTTATGGTTTTTGTGAATTATTAAGTTTTATAATCTCCAGGAGATCTGCAAACTTCATTCCTCAAGCATTATATCTTATTTTGTTTTCTAGGATTTAGTAGTTTATATAGGATGCCGCCGATTTTACGCGAGGTTGTCTTGTCTATTTTGTCAGATTTTACAGGTTATGTATGACAAGAAGATGATTTATATTCTGGAAGGGAAGCTTTGATTGTTCATTTTCTTGGAAGAAGATTTAACCTGGCCACCTTATTATCCATACCGAGCGAATTATGGGAGTATTTGATCTCATTCTTTTTAACTTTTTCACTTTTACATTCTTTACTTGAACATTGGGGACAATGTTCATCTTAAGTGTAAGGGGAGGGTAAAAAGATGATACCTTACATATGCACTTTCGCTTGAGTTTGTTTTGTTTAATGGTAGATGTGTAATAAAACTATGAGAAATACTTGTTAGTGCAATTTTAGCGCCAAATTTAAAATTTTTTACAACATTTAGGAGTGAAACTTTAGCCATAGCAAGCGTCTCATGGATAGGAGATTGTATGACTAGCACATAACCGTATATTCAGAAAAAATTTCCACCCAAATATGTGAGGTTCGCCTTTAGATTTGATAGGAAAAGCATTTACTATTAGTGCTTATGAGTGTACCGGTAGCATTTAGATTCTAGAACTTGCGTTAGTGATGCATCCCGAGACCGCTAGTGAGACTACATTCGTTTGGTAGGATTTACTACATGATAAGAGGCATTAGGATCACCCTTGTGTTAAACCCGTATTATAATTACTTGACCATTTATGTCATATTACTTGGCTAGTTAAGTCAACTAATTTTTCCCACACCCTTAGCGTTGTACTCATTTTTAGTACACGAAACCCTAGTACACCCCTACGAGCCTATCTTTTCGTTTCTAACTTTAAGCATTTTACTTAAAGGAAGAATTTGTTACACCCCACTTAAATGTACAACCAAATCGCCTTAGTCTTCCGTGTATGCGCTCATTTTTAGTGCATTATTGTTATTTGTTAAACCCTAAGTTAACTTTCTAATTGATTACATGGTTGCTAAGTCGAGTCATATCATTGTACATATTGTTTTGGGACGATTGGGACTCATGGGTAAGTACTTATTTTATGGAGTAATGGGGAAGAACATCATTTATTACCCCCATATGTACGTTAATCTTAAAAGTGCTTCAAGTGTTTTGATTTTCTTAATTCGAGTCACTAGATTAGTTAATTGTAAAGTATGTAAAGATTCAAGTGTAAGGGGAATGTTCATTCCCTATGATGTATTATTTTGGATGGTAGGGTAAGAGTGTATGCAAAAAAAAAAAAAAAAAAAAAAAAAAAAAAAAAAAAAAAATCGAAAAAATCAAGAAAATAAGAAAAGAAAAAATAGAAAAAGGAAAAAGAGAAAAAACATACGGACTACCATCCCTTTTTATTCTATGTTCATTTTATGTTTTTGTTATTTTTCATTTATTAGCTTAAGTCGAGTCTAGTCTTGGCTTAGCAATGCCATATTGTACATGTAATTAACCAAGAGTGTTAACTCGCCACCAGTAAAACTTCCTTTATCCAACAAAACCGTGTATTTCATATCCCTACACCTAACGTTACAACCCTTTAAAAGATCTCTTTGATAGTTTATCCTAGGTGCTTACGCCATGTGGTGGAGGTTTGATCCTTTCCCAAGCCTATGGTAATCTATTTTGCTATGACAGGTAGTGAGAGATATCTTCCGTTTCCATATTGTAATTTACACTTTATTACACCCGAGAGATGTGAGTATCTAAACACTATTTGTGAGGTGCTTATGTATGACCTCCGTGCTTGTCTATTGGTCTTTAGTGGAACGATTATTTGTTGTAATTACTTTTATATTAGTGTTAAATGACCCCTAACTTGTATTTTGAGTAGAATAAAAGCGCATTTGCTTGAGGACAAGCAAATCTCAAGTGTAAGGGTATATGATGAGGCGAAAAATGATCTGTTTTTAGGGGGTCATTTAAGCCGGAATTCGAATTTATTTGATCAAATATTGCCCTAAGTCGTTCCTTTTGTGATTTTAGGTACTTTGGGAGTGAAATCTGGAAAAGGAAGCAATTCGGACGTTTTTGGAGCATAAAAGTGAAGAAAACGCCAAAGTCTTAATTTTCCATGCTGGGAACAGTAGGTGACGGCGTCAAGAGCAATTCCCTGACGGCGTCAAGAGCAAAATTCCATGACGACCCAGTACAAATTTGACGGCGTCACGAAGGTAGGGCGTCAAGAGTAAAAGCCATGACGGCCTGGAAATGATTTAGTCTTGACGGCGTCAAATGTAGATCAAGGCAGTCCGAGAATAGTTTCGGCGGCGAGGTGACGGCGTCACAAGCTTTGTCTTGACGCCGTCAGACCTCTTTTCCTATATATAGTTTTCTAATTTTTCACATTAAAAAGAGAGAAGTTTTGGGAGAAACCCTAAGTACGATTTTGGTGTAACTTTACAGGTTTTTCAAGGGTTCCAAACCCTTGATACCTTGCATGTGTAATCAAGATAAGTGTTCTTTTAATTCAATCAATATGTCTATGTGTTGGTTGTCTATATCTTGTTCTTGTCTTAATTCCATCATGCTAGGCTAGATCTATCTTGTGTTTGCTTAGATCTAATGAAACCTAGATGCTAATTATGTGTTGATTACTTGTTAATTCTTGTCTTGGATGAATGATTTATATGTTAGGCTTAAGAAAACTGGCAGATCTCCAATTGGTAACATGCTTGAACGTCTTAAGAAACATGAACCGACGCGCACTAGGTCTTTATTGGTTGTATTTAATGCATGAGCCACTGTTTACAATCCCTATAGTTGTGCTGGGCATGGTGTAGGAGGAGATAAGAGCTCATAGAATTGGGGAGTTAAGTGTGCCACCCCATGAATGGTATTAAGGAATACGATTCGTCATTCATGCATTTATAACAAGTAATTAACGTGTAAAAGATGTCTAGGGAGTAGTGAAATCTAAGTAAACACATTTTCTCCAATTACTGCTCACAACTTTAGTATAATTTAGTTTATTTTCATTTTTAGTATTTTATTTTGATTGCATCTTAGTATTGGGTTAGTTGAATAGCAACTAATTCCGCCCAAATTCTTCAAACCCGAGATTTTAAATTGCTTTTCATAAAATATAAAAATACAAAAAGAATCTTCCCTCACCTTTAGAACTAGTATTTAGGCTTTCTAATCCTAGCGACACTATTCCTAAGCTGAACGATAAATCCCCCGATACTTGTCACTATACTATACTACAACGATCAGGTACACTGCCTGGTGGGGGTTGTAAGCTTCTCGAGAGGTAAAGCCTGTTGCGATTCCCACGCATCAACCTTCCGCTCTTATTATAATGAAAGATGATGAGAAAGATGTTGAAGATGAAGAAGATCCATCCAGATATGTGGTATATGCAAAAGAAAGGGAATGCATCGATCCACAGTCAAGAAATGGATATGCACACTACGTGTTGAACGAGTAACGTACTCATGGTATGATTTATATTTTGGTTCACCAATGTAATTACTCTATGCTAGGTTAGAAAACCATCAGACGTTAGTTTAGAACTTGTGATTTAGAGTATAACCATGTCTTGTATTTTGATTCAAGTTCATAGGATTAGTTGGGGTCAAAGAATATGATGTGGCGGGTGACATATCAATAAGCTTTGATCATGTTCACTTTTTGGTTCAGTTATGTGGGGCAAATTAATGAGTAAATCTACTCACGTTATCCAGAAAGTCGAGTCTTTTATTTCTTTTATGTATGCGGCTAACTGGTTTTCCCGTGGACGTTTTAGGAATTTTCCATAGCCATCCCAAAATATTCACCCATGCAGGATTGAACTATGGTCTATTTTCAGATAGAGGTGGCAATTTAAGACCCATAGGTAAAAGTTGGGTAAATATTTTCAATAGGATGGGTTTAGTTGGGTATTATTAAATAATTTAGATGGGTCTAGATGAGTTTAGATGGATTTTATTAAAATAATAAAACGGGTCTAAATGGGTCTACTATTATAACCAAATGAATCTATTATTAAAATAAAGCCAATAATACTCTATATACTAACCGACCTTGTCTATTTTTTATATGTTTTTATGTATTTTAACGTTTTTTTACGTTTTTATACATTTTCATCTATTTTTTTATGTTTTCGTCTGTTCTTTTACCGTTTTCATATGTTTTTTTACGTTTTTATCAGTTTTTTTTTACGTTTTTGTATGTATTTTTACATTATAGTCCAGTTTCTTCGTTTACGTCTGTTTTTTTACGTTTTTGTCTGATTTTTTGCGTTTTCGTCCTATTTTTTTACATTTTCATTCGTTTTTTACGTTTTCGTTTGTTTTTTATGTTTTCGTCCGGTTTTTTACGTTTTCGTCAGGTTTTTTACGTTTTTGTTTGTTTTCTTACGTTTCGTCCGTTTTATTTACGTTTTCATCTATTTTTTACGTTTTCGTCCATATTTTTCCGTTTTCGTCCTTTTTTATGTTTTCGTCTTGTTTTTTACGTTTTCGTCTGTTTTTTACGTTTTCGTCTGTGTTATTTAACGTTTTCGTTCGTTTTTTACGTTTTCGTCATGTTTTTTACGTTTTCATCTATTTTTTACGTTTCCGCCAGTTTTTTACGTTTTCGACTCCTTTTAACGTTTTCGTTCATTTTTTAATGTTTTCGTTAGTTTTTTACGTTTTCATCCGTTTTTTATGTTTTCGTCTGTTTTTTTACATTTCCGACTCCTTATACGTTTTCGTCATGTTTTTTTACATATTTTACTCTTTTTTAACGTTTTCGTCCATTTTTTTCGTTTTCGTCAATTTTTTTTACGTTTTTTTTTCTATTTTCATACATTTTCGTCTATTTTCCTCCTTACCTTACTTTTTCGTTGTTTTCTTACGTAAAAAATAGAAGAAAATGAAAAAATGGATAAAATGTAAAAAGAGTCGAAAGCGTAAAAAACGGAAGAAAACATAAAAAAAGAATCGAAAGCGTAAAAAATGGATGAAAACGTAAAAAAATAGACGAAAATAAAAAAAAATGGATGAAAACGTTAAAAACCTGACGAAAACATAAAAAAAAAACAGATGAAAACGTAAAAAAGAAGACGAAAACGTTAAAAAGAGTAAAAAATGTAAAAAAACGGACGAATGTGTAAAAAAAACGGACGACAATGTAAAAAAACAGAGGAAAACGTAAAAAACAGGACGAAAACGTAAAAAGCCTGATGAAAATGTAAAAAACGGACGAAAATGTAAAAAAAACAGACGAAAACGTAAAAAAAAGAGCCGAAAACGTAAAGAAACGGATGAAAACTTAAAAAACAGGACGAAAAAGCAAAAAACAGACGAAAATGTAAAAAACGGATGAAAACGTTATTAAAATGGACGGAAACGTAAAAAAACCTGACGAATATGTAAAAAAACTAACGAAGATGTAAAAAAAGGACGAAACTTTAAAAAGGAGCCGAAAACGTAAAAAACAGACGAAAACATAAATAATGGACGAAAATTAAAGAAAAAAAATAGACGAAAACGTAAAAATAGAGTCAAAAACGTAGAATAACAGACGAAAACGTAAAAAAACAGATGAAAACGTTAAATAAAGAGTGGAAAACGTAAAAAAAAGGACAAAAACGTAAAAAAAAATGGATGAATACGTAAAAAACGGACGAAAACTGTGGAAAACTAGAAGGTGGTGGGTTGAATAGTTTTACGTCTTTTTAATTTTATTATGAAAACTTAGTTTAGTTTTAAAACCTTGTTTAGTTTTAAAACTTTGATTCGATCTTATGTGAACTCAAATCTTGAACAATATGAACAACTATATCTAAGTATGAAAAATAATAATGATGTAAGTTAAGTATGTGAAATCAAAACATGCATAATATAGACAATTATAACTATATACGATAGATAGGTAAGTAAGCTAAGTAATAAGTTAGAGATGGAAAGATCAAACCGCGAGACAAAGGATTTATAGTAGTTCGGCTACAAGGACACCTTCCTTGCCCTACTCCACTCCCCGAGTCACCTACTCGAGAGTTTTCTTCACTATGTCAACAAGCTCTCTTATGACGAAGAAAACCTTATACAACTTTTGCTTACACCAATTAACGACACTAAGCTAAATGTCGAGTCCTAATCGTAGCTAGAACCAATCTCACAACTCTTCACGACTTCTACACAACTTGTACAGACTACAACTATTACACGAGTTCTCACAACTTCACAACTTCTTCTTCACCACTTCTCTTCTCTACTAACACACCTAAATCAACTTATTACAAACACTCTACACCTTTACAAATAATTTACACAACTACAAGACTATATTCACAAATCTACAATACTTATTAACTTGATGTTGAAGGAGTATTATTCTCTTGCACTTTGAGTGGTGAAGGATTGAATCACTTGAAACAAGAACTTATAATCTTATGATCAAAAGATTTAGAAGGATGTTTAGAAATGATTGGGACTGAAATTTTTCGTGCAAAAGGTGAAGAAAAATAGCAGAAATGAAACAGTATTTATAGGCAATCTTTTCTGACAACTGGAGCGTGTCGGCCCCCTTAAACATTAAGGGGGCAGCCCTCCTGTAACGGACAGAATTCTTGTCTTTTTCTGGTGAAAGTTTATTTGGTGAAAATCTAACTGATTTTGGTTAAAAATTTGAATTCATATATTTATTATTTTATTATGAATTAAATATTTTCCTTTAATTACCAAAAGTATTTTTCCAAAATATATAAAATATTTATAACATTGTATAAAATTTGTAGTATCCAAATAAAATCCCTTTGATTATAAAATGTATTAGACATTTGTTTATACATACCTTAAGTGATTTTGTTGGATGAAATGATATTTGTAACTAAATACTTGTTTACGTAATAATTTTACGTTTAATGTTTTTACATTTTGTGATCGTCAAAACGTGAGGATATCAAAGAATATTAATAACGTTTTTATGCATTATTTATATCAACAAAAACTTAAAAAATAGGACGAAAACGTAAAAAAAACATGACAAAAGGTAAAAAAAAAACTAAAGAAACGTAAAAAAAATACGTAAAAAATGGACGAAAATGTAAAAATAGAGTCGAAACCATAAAAAAGTGGACGAAAACGTAAAAAAACAGATGAAAACGTTAAATAAAGAGATGGAAATGTAAAAAAAATGGACGCAAACTTAAAAAAACGGGACGAAAACATAAAAAATAGGACGAAAAGGTAAAAAAAAAGGACAAAAACGTAAAAAAAATGACGAAAAAGTAATAAAATGGACAAAACGTAAAAAAACGGACGAAAATGTAAAAAATCTGACGAAAACGTAAAAAAATAGACGAAAACGTAAAAAAATGAACGAAAGCAGACGGGAAAAAAAAACCCCGAATAATTAATGATGAATAAAGGGACAAAGATGAAATACCCAAAAAAAACCCGACCCGACCCAAGACCCGTTTGACCCAAACTCATCTAGACCCATCCTTGCAAGTGACTCATCTAGACCCATACCCATCTAAGACCTAAGACCCAACGCGACCCAACACAACCATTCTGCCACCTCTATTTTCAGTTTTTGAGGATACCATGCCACAAAACCACTTTTTAGATGGTTAATATCCAACTATGTGTACCCGTTTGATCGTTTAGTCTCGCCAGTAAAAAAAATTTAACCTTAAAGAATCAAAATCTAGTAACTTACCTTTCTTATGCATCTTAACATATTGTTATTGAGCATAGATAGATAGTCATGAAAAGGTCCTTGATGTAGTTTTATAACTTTTTTTCATATGAAATTTGATCATATGACTAATTAAGAGAAATCCAACTAGAAAGTGCCAATTCGTGTCATTTGCATCCATCATATCCACATTTGTAATACACTGTATATAAAAGGTTGTGGGCTAACTTATGTTTTACTTGTCTCCATGCAATTTTTCTCTACGCGGACTATAATGGAGGAGTGTGTTTTACAATTATCATATCCGTCCTGCATTCAGATTACTTCTTTGTGCTATATTAATATGTTTATCCTATGCATCGTGTTACTTTGTTGTCGAATTATATATACATGTCGTGTCACTCATGTTGTTTACTCCCGATTCATATTAACTTTTCTTAATCGAATGAGTGTTTGGGTTGTTTTTGGTTTGCTCCAGGTATGATTGATTTTAGCATATTGTACATCAATAATTGTTTCACCTGCGAGATTTTACACAAAATGACATGCTACTAGAGCCAAATGTTTCAGTGACAAAATCATCACCATTATCGCCCTCTCCTTTCGACCCAACCATGTTTTCTCCTTTGAAGTTGGGAACATGCATAGACTGATCTTGAAAAGTTTAACTGGAGGAGACAAATTTTAACGTATTCATTTTAGAGGGGCCAATTCAAATCATTTAAAATTTGTACTAATAATGACTACCAGTACAAAGTGTAAGGGTTAAAAATGTATTTGTAGCTAAACTATCTTAGAGGACCACACGACCCAACTCGATCCCTACTAAATTCCGTCCTTAGAAACTTGAGATCCCTATTTCTCCTTTTAGATTAGTTAAGCACTTGATTGTCTAGACTATAACATTTCATCATCGCCATGTGCCATATTGATAACCATTTGCAAAGGAAAACAACTTGACGTGTGTCTTTTTTTCCCCCTCTTTTTCCTCTAATCCACGATCCATTAGGTATGATGAATATTTGGATCGTAATGTTAGAAGATAGGTTAATTAAGGCTCAAGCCTAATCAAAAGCTTTGACTCCATTAGGTTTAGAGTCATGTTATCTTATTCTCTACGTCATGTTCTATTATAAATAGACATGAAATCCCATTATGTAAAAAAAAAAAAATAATAATAATATATTTATTTGTTATCTTACATGATAATATGATATTATAGCTTTAGGTAAGATCCACCAACAAAAATGTGTTAACCTCCGATCATCGGCTACTCGCTGGTGATCCGGAAGAATCTCGGTTATTTTCACTTTATTGTTTTTGTTTAATAGGATGCCGGTTATTTTCGCTTTATCTTACAAGTGTTTGTCAATCCAGTTACTTTGATGACCTATAAACTTATTGAAAATCTTATAAATTGAAGATTTATTTTTCTGAATTTATAAAGTTATTCAATTGAGTTTATAAACTTATAAACTTTCTAAATACAAATGAATACGAGCTTATAAACTAATCAAATTTTAACCACATTCACGGAAAAAGTGTTTGGTTAAGTTTATTGGTTTGGGTTTTGGTAATAAAATAACAACGAATTTTTTCAAATGTACCGATTTGATACATGAACTAAAAAGTGTTCCACTTAATGTAAGATACTTTCTCATTTTTTCTAATATGCACACTACTTTATCTGATACCGGTTAAACCCGATAAAACAAAATGCAAATTTTAGCATTTATTATTCGGGTTTAGTCATAAAATACTAACAAACTTTTTCAAATGTAATAATTTTTTATATAAACTAAAAAGTGTTCTAGACTTTTTTTGTAACATTAATTTCTTTATTATTACATTGTAATTGTAATTTCTTGCATTTTATCCAAAAAGTCATTATACCCATTAAACTAGCAAGGTCTTGCAACAATTTGGGGACTTTTGAAAAATTCACAAAGTATAGCTAGTTTTTTTCTTAAAAAAATCACAAGGTGTTGCTAGTTTTTTTTTAAAAGATCACAAGGTCTTATTAGTTTTTCTAAAAAATCGCAAGGTTTTACTAGGTTTTTTATATATTAAAAAAAAAAAAAAATCGTAAGATCTTGTTAGTTTTTCTAAAACTCCCAAGGTCTTCCTAGTTTTTTATAGAAAAAATCACAAGGTTTTGCTAGTCTTTGAAAAAAATCGCAAAGTCTTGCTAATTTTTAGAAAAATATCGCAAGACATGTGAGTAAAAGGACAAAAATACCATAACATGTCATAAATATTAAAATTTCGATAAAACTAGTTTCTGAGTGCATATTAGTACGAAAGGTGAAAGTCTGTTATGTTAAGTGAAAAACTTTTTAGTTCACGTATCAAATCGTCACATTTGAAAAAATTAATTGCTATTATTTCACCAAAACCCTATTAGTTTATCTGATTTCTACTTATATCCTTCAAATAAATAAATAAATAAATCTAAAAGGGTATTTGTGTAATCTTACATGTAGCTTATGAGATTATTTGATTTCGGCTTATATTTCATAAGCCAATTTTTCGGCTTGTTTCAAGACTTTTGATCTTATGCAAGTTTATCATATTATAATAAACTTATATAATAAGAGTATAGATCTAGTGAAAAGAATTATTGAAATGAGAAGAGTGAGAAGAAATTGTAGCAACATATTTTAAATAAGTAAAATTGTGGGTGCATCTAATATTTGTGGTTGTGCTTTTTTCTCATTCTTTTCATTTTAAATATATTTCTTATTTGATCATAAGTGTATATAATAAACCCGAAAATTAAGACTTATAAAATATAAGCCTGAATAAACTAATAAGCCTTCCATAATTAAACAAACACCCCTAAACATAAGCTGAAATCGTTAAACCCAAAACTCGTAACTCAAACCCATAATTTATCGTTGGGCTTGAAAGACCAACAAAAAACTCAAGACTGAAGACTCTCCACCGTAAACAACTGCCCCTTCCGATCTCCTTTTTCCTCCGAACCCCGTTCAATTGTTCCGTTCAAATTATACTTATATTACAATCCCTAATTTTAACTATCAACTAAGTAAGCACTCATCTCCTTAGGGCTTCAATATCACATTATTTTATTTTCACTTATATAATTTGTTAGAGTTTAAATTAAGCATAGTTATGTCTGCTAATTAGGTTAAGAATTTGAACTTTTAGGTTTAAATGGTTAAGTGAGTATTAGCCTTAGAGTAATTTGATATTTTGAATGATAAAGTAGATTGTGAAAACATACTCCAGTGGCGCGCTAGCAAGCGTTTTTGTTATTGAGTTTGATGTTGCGTTTACGATTAGATAGGATTGTATTTTGATGTACAAATTGGCTGCCTTGAGTGATAATCGGTATCCACAACTACTAGTTAACAAATGATTTAGCTCATGTCGTTAGAATGTTCTAGGAGTAGTAAAAGAATTGAGTACCTGTTGGACGTGTAGAACGAGGGATTCAACACTTGATGGGTGTTTGGGGTTTCTTTTTTTTTTAAGCAGATGCGTAGTTTTTAGTGTTTGGATGAAACAAACGGCTTCGGCGTGTTTTGGGGCAAAATATGCAGTTTTCACTTTCCATGTAAGCGGGTTGGGACCAAAAACTGAATTTAGATTCTTAAACTTACATCTAGCTTCTGCTTATAAGCAGAAAAAATAACCAATTGCCTAACACTGTGACCCTTTTGAAATGTTAGAAAGTTGAAGTTACTAAATGGCAAGAAATGAGTTTCTTGCGAATCACAGTCTGTGTGTGGTCAGTATTAGTGTCAATAGTGTGGTTTCTTTTCGGAACATGTAATAGCTCATTAGTCACTCTATCAGTTAACAGGCTGTTTCATGTATTTCCAGTATTTATTCGTGTTTCTGAGTTGATGGCAAGCTAAGTTGTTAATGTGCCATTGTTTTTTATACAATAGGTTCTACTGGTGGTTCTTGAGGATATATTGTGTTGAAGATTGATGGACCGTCAGGGTCATGATTATGCAGCGGCCATGTCGTTTGCACAACAGCAGCAACAAGCAGCTAATATTCAGCAACAGCAGCCGCCGCCATACGGTTTTCACCCACAACATCAACAACCGTTCTTACCTCATGGCCAACCTTTTCTACCGCCACATCCTTCTATCCAACAATTTCCCCGTCATCCCCATATGCAGCAGCCACAGATCCACCCTCACCCTCCACCCCATCTCCACCATCTTCATCAGCAACCACCACCAAATTTTCCTCCACATATGCCACCACCGCATCTTGGCGCTTCTCCGTTTCATGGCCCTTACGATGCACCACCACCACCTGCCCCTCCGCCTTCTGACCCTGAACAACAGAAGTGTATTGATAAACTTGTTGAGTATGCAGTGAAAAACGGGCCTGAGTTTGAAGCCATGATCCGTGAAAAGCAAAAAGATAATCCCGCTTATAGTTTCTTGTTTGGTGGTGAAGGCCATGGTTATTATCGGTACAAATTATGGTTAGCTGCACGCCCACCCGGTGGCATGTTCAACCAACCACCGTTTCCTGCAGCTTCAGCTAATATGTTGCACCCTCCTAATCCTATGATGAACCAATCACCCGTAAACGCCCCACACCTAGCAGCTGGTCCTGGTGCACATCAAATGCATCAACACCCGTATCCACCATATCATGACCAGCAGCACCATCAACAATCTCAGCCTTTTGCCGGTCACGTTCGGCCAGAGTTTGACCAGTCTTCCAGGGCTTTTAAAGGTCTGTCCGGCCCACTTCCTTCTGATGTTGCATCTGAGATGAATAATGTGCTCAACAGCCTCACAGGCACCAAAGAGTCGATTAAAGGAGCCAAAATGTGGTTCATGCAGAGGTCACCGTTTGCACCGGCTTTAGCAGAGGCGCTCAGGGATCGCGTTTTTTCTCTGGATGACCCGGAAAGACAGCTGCATATAATTTACCTTGCCAACGACATTCTGTTTGACAGGTATAATTAATAATTTTGTTTATTGAGTTGTGAGTTAATCTTGAATTGTAATACTAGGATATGCTTATGTTATGGGTATATATTGTGTTGGAAACTGCAGCTTGCAAAGACGTGTTAATCCGCATGAGATCGATAATGAGGCACTCGCGTTTAGGCATGTTTTAGGTTCCATGCTTGGAAGAATTTACCATAACCCTGTAAACAAGGATGAAAATCAATCCAGATTGCAGAAAATTGTTCAGTTCTGGGCATCCAAGGAAGTTTATGATCCTGATACTATACGTCAACTTGAGAATGAGATGCTGAATGGCCCATCCGTTGGTTCTTTTCCACCAAATAATAATGAATTCTCTATCCCAGGTACCTCATCCCACTCCACGCACTCACACACAACTTATGAAGGCATGCTATGTATAGTTGCTTACACATGTTATTGGGGAATATTTAGATTGATTATCTGATTATTGCTACCTGAAGTTGAAAAAAAGGTGTAGTGTTTGAAAAAAAATACTCGGCTTCTGATTATCTTGTTATTTAAACTGAAATAATTTCTTCTTGATATCATGTTTCATACCAGGCACTACAAAACTAGTAAATTCCGGATAAAATAACTTATTTATCTACCCCTTGTTTCTTTTACTAATATGGGAGATTTTTACTCCCATTTAATAGAACACTTCTCATTTTCTTTTCTATTCTTCCACAGATTTCCTTTTGGGTCAGTTTATGTTTTGGTTTTATAAATAATTGTGTTTGCTAAACACACACACACATATCTTATACAGGCATGCTATGACCTGTTTATGTATAGCTGATTATCTAGCTTGTTATTTGACTAACATATAATCATTCTCAAAACACACATCCGAACACCCGTTAGTCAAATTATCTGGAAGATCGAACAGTCAAAGAGCTTTGGGCCTTTCAAATTGATACTAATACATTATAGTAGCTAAAGTAAATTAAGGTTGATGCATATTGGTTATTTACTTTCGTCCTTTTTCATGTAGGACATCAACATCAATCATCAGTTCCATCGGTTAATTGGCAGCCTGATAAACAGGGTATGGTGCCAAATATATCAGACCAAGGCCATCCACCATTGATACCAAACCAACAATTTCTTTCCAACCCGATCCCATCTGGCAGTTATGGTGCGCCCGTTCAACTGCCAATTCTTCCACCGCCACCTCATATGCTTCCACCGCCAGTGGCTCCTGAGAAATTACCACCATACCCTTTGTTCCCACCTGGTCTTATTCCCGGAATGGTTAGGAAGATGCAGATTGGTAGTGGAGTACCTTACTCTCCCATGAGTCCTTTAGATATTCCAACCGTAATACCACCTTCTACCGTATCCCAATCTGAAATTCTAGAAAAAGTCTCAAAGTTCTTTAAAGATATTGGAGAAGTGAATCCTTCTGAGGGACCCATGGGAGCAGGGGATGCAAAGAGTGATGACGAATATGAGTATCAAAGAGATTCTCCAGTGCGTAAAGGTGGTGCCTGTATACCGCCACCACCGAACCTACAAGTGGACCCAGAGACTGGAACCTTCGCTGATGGAAGTGTGGAGAAGAAACCTGGGTCAACTGGGTCAGGAAGGCTGGGTCTTGGGGCAACGGCTAACCCGAATGAAGTGAGTCAGTATGATGATGTTTACAGTTCATATAGGAAACAAAGAAGCACCAACTACCATACATCCATGAGTGCAAGAGCTTCTACAAGGTGAAGTTGGTTAGCCTATTGTTTTTTTAGGACAAGTTGAAACCGAGAGTCAGAAATTACTGCATAATCTAATGTTAAAGTGTGTTACTCGTATTTCATTTTTGCCCACAATATGAAGTATAAGCTAGGTTATTTTCTTCTCTTTTTTATTTTGATAATCACATATTCCATGTTACTTTAGCGGGTGTTTGGGATTGGTTAATAAAGTTGCTTATTTGCATGTTTGATATAGCATATTATATTTAACTTTGAGGGGTGTTTGGATTGCCATGCTAAACTACTTTTATAATAAATTTTATGTGAATTAAGGTGGTTTAAATAAGCAATTGTGGATTGTTTATTCAAAATAGGTTTTTTTTAGAAACAATAGCCAGTCAATACCAAACACTCCCTTATTGGGTAAAAAAGGAATTATATAGGTTTTTTTGTCCTATTCACATAGAACATTTGCCTTCAAAAGTTCACAGTTACAGTACTCTTGATTATTCAGCAAGAACCATCTTGACATTGATTTTGCTATTTTTCATTCTTAAAATTGTTAATAAAGCTTGTGAGCAAGTGTTTTCTTGTTGCTTTGTAGATGCTTTCTTAAGTTATGATTTTTTATATCGGTATTCATAACACACGGATCTGCTTTCTTACACGCGTAGATCTTTTGCTTGTTGATCAGAGTAATCATTTCTTAGTATTCTGGTCTCTGGTACCAACACGTACGTACTGAGTAGATGCAGTGTTTTGAAGACATTTTGGTCCAGTTTATGTCTTAATTTCATGTTCATCATTTTATAAAAGCTACTAGCGATTAATACTTTTGCATGTTGCATAAATAACCAAGTGTTTGTGTTGTGATCGCTTCATGTTAATGAGTCAGAATCGGTTTTTTACCGGTTCAGTTTTTTTTGGTTATAAATGTTCGGAATTAGACTTTTATTGGTTATTTACCAGGTCGTTTTTTTTTTTTTTTTTTTTTTTTAATTACACGACTTTGGATCTCTAAAACAAAAAACTAAAGTGAACGACTTTAATTCATATTTGGTTCTTACATACATTTCATCAAACAGTTTGTGGGCATGCAAAACACACCTAAATTAACAAATAGCCTTTGTGCATCAAACACCAATAAACAAGATAACCAATCTATCATTCAAATTGTAAGGGGGTGGCAATGGTGCCTAATGATGCCTAAACATTAATTGTAATTAGCCAATCATGTTAAGCCAACTAATTTCATGCCTAATGATGCCTAAGTCCATATTTTTAGTGGCAATGTTGCCTAACCATGCATAAACCTTGTGTTTTTTCAAACAAATTAAATTTATTTCATTCAAAACAAATAACTAAACATAAAAATGTTACTGTATTTACTTAAAAAAAAAAAAAAAAAAAAAAAAAAAAAAAAAAAAAAAAAACACTGTAAATAAAAGAAAAAAAATTCAAGGACCAAAAATGCAAATAAGGAAAACCACCATTGCAAGCCACAAATATACAAGGACCAAAAAATACAATGACCAAACTTTGGTCTTCTTCTTCCTCTCAAGATCTGAGAAAAAAACCCAACACAAACATAACAATTACAAGGCCAAAAAAAAAAAAAAAAAAAAAAAAAAAAACAAGAAAACAAAACACACACACACACACACACACACACACACACACAAACACACCATTTTTATTCCCATCTGAGAAAAAAAACCCAACACAAACACAATAATTAAAAGCTCCAACGGTACAATTTTTTGAATCTACACTTCACACCGAATCGGTAAAGAATACCGTTTGGTATGCCGATTTGCCCACACCGATGGCCTGGCAATGTTGTGCCGATTCATGCCGATCCAAACCGACCCATTACCGAACACGTTGCCACCCCCCTAAGGAATTTACCTTCATTGACCACAATGTGTAATTTTCATTTTCTTTCCGATTTCTTTTTTAGACTTCTTCATCACAAAATTCTATACAAAATAAATCAGTAAATAAAAAAAATATAAATGTAATCCTATATAAAATAGATTTAAATAAATAAATAAATCGCAAACGCAAATCCATATAACACAATTATAAAAAGTTAACACATCAGACTACCTACAAATGTTTAGATGCAGCTATTGAAGTGAACCTGCAAAATCAAACAGAAAATTATCATGCTAATATCAGGGAATAAATTTTTAAAAATTAATGATCGAGAATTAGAAAAAATATTCGACTAAAATTGATTTATAGAATCACTAGCATATTCATAGAACGAAAGTAGAGATCCATGGTGTTTTTGAATCGGTTGAACCTCATAGATCGAAACTGTTATTATTATTATTATTATTATTATTATTATTATTATTATTATTATTATTATTATTATTATTATTATTATTATTATTATTATTATTATTATTATTATTATTATGATCTTGAATTGATGATATGGAATTTATTTTGAATTAGTGATATGATTTTGAATTGGTGACATTAATAGGTGTTTTTGAATCATTATGGTATAGAATGAAACTGTTATTTTTGGATGATTGTTTAATTGTCAGGACACTACAAAAATAAGGGCTTATAGGACGCCTATTAGCGTCCTATAAAAATACAATATAGGACCTTTAACCTAATAGGACCAAAATAATAGTGTCTTATAGGAAGGGGTTGTAATAGATATTTAGGACATTTATTGGCGCCCTAATAAACTCGAACCTTTTAAAACTAATTCTTTGGTCCCATAAAAATGTTTATGCGACCAAAATGGCGTCCTAATAGACCATATTATAGGATGATATCCGGTGTTCTAATATATGCTTACCCATTTGCTATGTTTTGGGATACTTTCACGGGTCCTAACACACATTTTCGTAGGACGAAAACATAATGAATAAAGTCTTATTTTAGTACTAAGAAAATGGTCCTAATACATAGGTGCTTTGTTAGGACCAAATTTAGTGTTACACAAGACATTCTGTCCCATGTTTAGTTAATAGCATTAGTTTCCTATTAGGTGACATGATAAAACACTTTGTATCTATGCAACAAATTTAACACTACTTAATTCAAAAACACAAAACCATCATCTAAACTTAATTTGAAACAATGTAAACAAAAGAAATACAATTCAATAAGCAAGAAAATATTTCATTTCTATAAGAGAAGTTTTCAATTAAGTTATAAATAACATGTAAGATAAAGTCTTACAAAATTCAACATAAATAACAAGAAATAAAAGTAGCATGAACAAGTAAATATAGTCTATTAGTCTTGAGTCATCAGGCGACAATAACATAAATTAAAAAAAAAAATGAAGTAGAAGATGTAACCAAAGGAAAACTAGAAACAGTTCATTTAAGCCATCATCCATCTTCCTCATGCACCACCTACAAATAAGCAACTCATTTAATACAGTGTAATAAAGTTTAGTCTAAATAAGGGCATCTACTATGGCGGACCTTTATAAAAGTTTATAATAATGCCTAGTCATCCGAAATCATAAATTCATAAACCTTTTCCTTGGTATAAACCTTTTTTCACTATGGATAAACTTCTTAAAGCTTTATCAAAACCCCATTAAATACAAAAACATTAAATTTAGAAGAGGTTCAAGATATTAGACCTATTCATTCCACATAAGCTTGAAACACATTTCCACTATGGTTAATAAAATTATAGACCTATTCATCTTTTCTTAGACCTTTTCATAAACCACCATTGTGGATGCTCTAATAGGTCATATAATGACAAGTATAACAGGGCAGCATACCGATACAAGAGAGCAAGGCCAAGCATCAGAAGCGCGAACACCTAGCCCATACATCTTTGCAGTTCCATTCTTATCATTACCCATTACTTTAGAATATATATATATATATATATATATATATATATATATATATATATATATATATATATATATATATATATATATATATATATATATATATATCTTGAGGTCCAGGCTCATCAAATTCATGTTCTGAAAGTTGAGAAGTTAATTCTTCCATTTGTTCCTTAAAAAAGTGCTAAATATGTTATAAATGTGATACCTTAAAACTACTCAACTTGCAAGAAATGACAATAATTCAAGATAAATGAACATATAGATGTATTACATATAATGGTGTTTGCAGCTTCTACATTTTGTGGAATTCCGTCTTTTGAAAAGCAAGCACGAAACAACTCCTTTTCTAGTTGGTTCATGTCCCAAGATTACCTGTTTCAACAACCAAAAAAAGAGTATATATGCAAACAAGTGTTAATTCCTAATAGCCCATAACAAAGGAGTATATATGCTCAACAAGATCAAAACAACATCAGCAGAAGCAGCATCTGTAGATGTAATCTGCAGGAGTATATCCCAGATGACAACATTGTACAAACGTATGGACAATATTGTAACTTCGTCTACCACCCAAATTTTGATATCACACAAACAAAACAAGATATGGGTCGATAAGTTCGTAGATGAATTTGTCAAATTCTTGGATATGTGTGGCAAAGTAAGAGATTTGTCTGAAATAAAAGGTCACATTAGAGATCTTTATTATGCTCTAAAAAGGAGAAAGGAAGACTCAAATATATAAAAAAAAAAAAAAAAAAAAAAAAAAAAAAAAAAAAAGTATCACAAAATACAGTTGTTTCAGAAAAATGAAAAAAAGATGTTAAAGGGCTGGTTACAAATTTGAAGCAAGTTGATAACATGGTCACAAGTTTTGGGTCTGTGGTAGTTGATTGAGACAACCACCAGCTTGCAGCAGTGATAAGGAAGTTAGTAGCAGGCTGCGAAGTAACTGTTATAGTTTAAGTCTTTTTTAACTTTTTTTTTCTATAAGCCAAGTAGGTGGTCAGTTGTGGTGTTAAAGTTGACACACAAAGGGAGCGTATATGAAGCTTTGCAAGTATATTTGAGCCTATATATATAATTATGTTTAGTCAATCCTTTGAGTATATGAAGCTTTCTGAACGTAAAGAATCATCTTTTATCAAGAGGTTTTTTACGATGATGGTACGATTTCAACATTTACAAGTATATATGTGAGAATACTTGTTAGTATATATGTCTTGGGTTGTAATCATTTTTTAATATTTCATTCTTCTTTAAAGACAAAATGCAGGTCAAGAAAACAATGTATCAGTATATGATATTATCTCCTAGTGTATGTTGCATCTCTATTGTTAACAAGTAGTAGTACTCTAAGTCATACTCTAAGTCATATTGTCCCTGTGGCCTTAAAACTTATGCAAAATAACAAGAAAAAAACTGAGTGACTAACAATTTTCAATCACATCTTCAGCTTGTTGGCTATTTTTACGACCTCTGATGCTAACTCCATTAGAACTCCTTGAAGGCATTCCTAAGTTATAATATACAGATGAAAAGACAACAAAACGTTAGTAACTTTTTTTCAGAAAAAGGCAACTTTTATAACACAAGACAAAATACAAGGAAAATTTTTACAAGGCTACCACATAACTCATAAGGGCTGAATAAAAACAAGAAATGACCCTACTTGCTCGATGGCATATGAAAACTTCAAACACACTATGTGCTTATGTCAAGTTGTCAACAATTATATCATCTATTTAAGAAATGGTGTTAAGATCAATTAAACTCGAAACCATAGTTACCAAAAACATAACTGGTTCTAGAGTAATCTTATCCAGTGATGAATCAATGGTTTTTGGTTGTCAATTCGGATACTTAAACAACAATGATTTATAGATGTCAGATATCAATTCAAGACATTTTTTCATATAACGAATACTAATACTACTCCTACAATGATTCTTTAATTCTATATCACAAACCAGCACAAATTTCAAACACCTGCTGCTGAACTCAATTAACAAATTGAAAAAGATTACAAAGTAAACAAGGTTATACTAAGAATTTAAACTCGAAAAAGAAATTTTACCTTCGAATTTTGAAGACGAAGTGAAACTAACTTCAGGACCATAAACCGTTTTGATACAAAAGTTGGGCGTTCCTGATTTGGGCTCCTGCTCTCGTACCAATTAGCTCTTAATGCTTGAAACCTGCGCACTAAGAAAGTAAACAAACACCGTTAGGCTTATCGTGGGTTTGTCTCCCGCGATTATCCTCCGGCGTGAGAATAAGTAATCGGTTTTAGAGTTATAGTGAAGAGTTAGGGTTTTAGATCGTACCTTTAATGAGAATTATGTCATTCTTTATATAGGCGCAGAATCCTTGTAGGTTTCCTGCTCCTTACGTTTCGCACGCATGATGCTTATCCAGTCCAAGGATCTTTATCCGTAAATAGAAGATCCTTATCTGACCATAAATAGTTTGGTTGGGCTTGGGTCTACGTGAGCCCAATCCCTTTGGTAATGTAGCCCAAGTCATTGTTTATAATAGCTCACGCGTGGTGGGTTTGGGCCTTAGTAATGTTTATCATTTGGGCTTATGGCCCAAATATAGACTATGCGTCATCATGTCCCCCCAGTCTAGTATGCGCGGCTTGTAGCCGCGGATGCTAGACTATTGAAGGCAACGGTAAGTGTGGAGGGAAAAGTAACCGCCCAATATTAGGGACTATGTATCTACTCCAAAATATCGTCAAAAATGCATAGGGAAACGGGGAGTGTGTCCACGTGTATTTCGGGAAATGGGAAAAAGTGCATCTACCCTCTCGTCTTCTAGCCACACGATCATGTGAGTGGATTCCACGTGGCTGGTTTTCTAGGGTTTTTATAACCCTATATAAACATCGCCTCCCATTTTAGTGAAGAACACACAGTAAAAAACACACTTCCGCCATTTTCAAATTTCTTCAAAGTTTTAAAGAGAGCAACTGTTTGATTAGGTAACCGCGAATACGCGCTTTAGCTAATATTATTATTCTCTAGAAATGGTTCATCAATTGCACGAGTTCCCGTTTGAAATGGACGAGGATGAACTGCGTCAGTTCTCCTCCGATTATTTTATTCCCCTAGACGTGCATCCGAAAGTACCGGAGGCAAACGCGTGTATCGCGGATTTCCCAGAGGGAAAAATAGGGTTATATACGCGCTTCTTCGAGTATGCGAACCAGCGCGTACCCATATCCATATTCTTGAGCAATTTGCTCAACTTCTACCGCCTTCACATTTCCCAGCTGCACTGTATAGGTGCGGCAAAAGTGTCAAATTTTGAAATAAATTGTCGGTTGCTGGCGGTCAACCCTACCATTAACCTATTCCGTGCGTTTTACCGCACAACGTGGTCGCATGGATAGGTGTCTTTTGCGAAGCACGGGGGATGCCTTCAGTGTTATACGGAGAAGGTGGATTCCCTTAGGGATTGGAGGGAAAATTTTTTCTGGGTAGATGATATAGTATTTCCCCTCGCCGTTTGAGTTTTATACTTAAGGGACGCTGCCAAGGGATGAGCGCCCTTTGCCCGGTTCGTATAGCGTGGAGGATGCGGATATGATTGATGCCAACCGCATCCCCATTAACTCCTACCCCGAGGGGTTTTTGGTTCACATGGGGCTGAGTCGCAACTATTTCCATGGTTCTGACGAGGTTCCAACCTTCATTGATGAGAGCGGCCGGGGTGGGTGCTTGTCCCTTTTATTTGTTCGCTTCAATAATGTAAGTGTTCCTTCATATGTAATTTTAATAACTAAATTGGTTTTGTTGTTTGTTCATGTGTCGCGCAGAGATGGATTTGTTTGCTGTGGTGAAGCTTGAGAAGCCAAAGCAGGTGACGGTGGGTGTGCGTCTATAGAGGGATAATGAGGAGCCAATTCTGGAGGCTACTGCGGGACACATAACGGTGTTGGCGCAAGATGGTCCTGAAGATTCACCTCCCGTTGCTGCGCTTGTGATGCCTGTGCAGAGCGTTCCTCCTACTGGGGAGCCGTCTCCCGTGGTGGAGGAATTGCGTACTGAGTCCTCTGACAGCATGGAGGTTCTGGATCCTGAGAGTGTAGCGCAGGGTGTAAAGCGCAAGGGAGAGTCTGATGGCGCTGGTACTTCCAAGAGGAGGCACCATCTTATCATGGATGAAGAGTCATCCGCAGCAGATGACACATCCACTACTGGCACGGATAAGGAGATTGCAAAGTCTTCTCCCTTTTTGTAAGTGATGATCATACCCATGTTTTCTTTTTCTTTTTTTTTTTTTTTGCATTACTTGTGTTAATATGCTCTGATATTCTTCTTTTGCTTTATAGTGACCATGCTGCAGAGGGTGATGCAGCCTTTATGGAAAGCGTGGTCCCCCCTCAGGATGCAAACGTGGAGGAGACAGTGAAGGTGGCTGGGGAGTTGTCTGCGCAGCAGTTGATGGAGGAGCTAGCTGCTGCTGCTGAGCGTCAGACTAAGTTGGTCGCTCAGTTGAAGACGCGGTATGTTTGGGAGAGCAGCAGCCTCGCACAGAAGGATGAGGAGATTGCCATGCTCCGTGCGCAGTTAGCTGATGCGCGAGCGGAGGTAGAGTCCGCCAAGGCGCATGCTGAGAAGGTCACTCATGAGAAGTTGACCGTGATGGCTGATCTGCAACATGCGCGCGGGGAGCTGCATCAGTTCAGGTCGAACTTAACTTGGGGGATAAGGTATTTGGAGGAGAAAAAGACTGAGCACTTCGGCCATATTGAGGCCCTTAGTATGCAAGTTGGGGATGCTCTGAAGGTGCAGGAGGAGAAGCTGCGCAGGCTGAGTATAGAATACGATGAGGAGTTGTATCCTCATCTTATGTCTACGATCGCTGAGCGCAAGTATGTTTTGTATATTCTGCGATTTTCCTTACTATATGTGTTAATATTCATTCTTTTGTCTTCTAATGCATCCCTTGTGTCTTGTGTAGGTGGTTGATCAGCCATGGTTTGCGCTTAGCTGCTACGGGCACTTTGGAGTCCCCGGAGGTGTTGGAGACCTTTGGGAAGGTTGTACAGTGCGTCGTGGAGCGTGGCAGGGCGCAGGCTGTAGAGGAACTCCATGAGGCCAAGATGCTGACCGTGTCCCTTGCTGAGGTGCCTGGCTATAAGGCGGATGCCTATGACGAGCTGGTGAAGGCTATGTAGGGGATGAAGCTCTTTGAGCTTCCATATATTGTGTGCTATGTTATCCGTTCTTAAATTGTTATCCTTTGTGTAAAAGATCAATTAAGATGCACATTGGAACCCATACTCAAATTAAGTGCGTGACTTAAAAACGAATTATAAGTATGAAAAATAGACTTGCATTATTTTGCAAAGACTTTTATTAAATGACCAAGAGTTTTGGCTCGTAATTTGCTAAGCTTGTACGGTGTACGTGATATTGCGCATTCTTCGTGGAATGCGCATGAGAAACTTACTTCAACGTCTTGAAGGTAAGGCACTTACCAAGGATACATGATCCAATGTTGATGGGTTTGCAACCCTCTTACTCAACGAGTTAGTTAGTAGGTTTACTCATCCTTTCTGCCATCGTGGGTCTTAATAAGTGCATGCACGCCATGTAGGAAAAATATAAAATAACAATATTGAAACATAATAAAAATGTACGCAATAAAGTGAAGTGTGTTATGGAGTTAGCTAGAAACCACAACATTTTATTAATACTTGCAAGTTTTTGGAAGATAAAAAACAATTCCTAATAAAGAAAAGAAAATTCAAAGACAAACATTTATTGGGCACGTACTAAAGTGCAAAGTTGTCTGTTTGTGGGCCGTAGCCTTTCCTAAAGATAGCATCTTTTGAGATTGCAGATATTCCAAGTGCGCGCCAGCTCGTGACCTTCCATATCGCGCAACCTATATGCACCATTACCTAGTGCATCCGTGACCTCATAGGGTCCTTCCCATTCGGGTCCAAGCTTGCCTGTGTCTTCTGCGTGGCTTGCATCATTAGCGCGGTATACAAAGTCTCCTGGCCTGAAAGAAGTGTGTTTGACCTTTACAACATAATACTTCTTCATCTTTGCTTTAGCCTTCGCTTCGCGTATAGTTGCGCGTTCACGCCTTTCTTCCAGCAAGTCCAAGTCTATGCGTCGCTCCTCGTCATTTGTTGTGACGTTTATCTTCGCTGTACGTATAGTTGGCATTCCAATTTCGGCTGGTATGACGGCTTCTGTTCCATAGACAAGAGAAAATGGTGTGTCTCCGGTACTGGTTTTGATTGTGGTGCGGTGCGCCCATAAAACATGTGACAATTCGTCTACCCATTTTCCTTTGTGTCTGTCAAGGCGCGCTTTTATCCCTTCGCCTAAACTGCAATTCGCGCGTTCAACCAAGCCATTAGTTTGTGGGTGTTTCACTGAAGCGAAGTGTTGTTTGATGTTCAATTGCGCGCACCAATCTTTGAATGGGTTATCGCAGAATTGTTTTCCATTATCTGAGATAATTTCCCCAGGTAGCCCGAAGCGACACACAATATTGTCCCACACGAAGCGTTTTACCTGGTTGCCAGTGATGCTCGCCACTGCTTTTGCCTCAATCCACTTTGTAAAGTAGTCTATGGCTGCGATGAGGAATTTCAGCCCTCCCGCTGCAACTGGGAAGGGGCCTGCGATGTTAATGCCCCATTTATAGAATGGCCATGGTGAGGTAATGGGGGTTAACTCTTGTTGTGGTTGGCGCGGAATTGGCCTGTGTACTTGGCAATTACTGCATTTCTTTATCATATCTCGCGTGTCGCGGTGCATAGTAGGCCAATAATATCCTGATCGCAGGGTGTGCGCCACAACGGACCGTGGTCCCGAGTGCATGCTACATGATCCAGCGTGAATTTCACGGAGTACATAATCTGCCTGAAGAGGTCCAACACATCGAAGCCAAGGTTGTAAGAATGAACGTCGATATAGGATGCCATCTCGTAGTTTAAATCTCTGCGCTGTGCGCCGCACCCTTCGAGCGTCCTTTTGATCTTGTGGTAAGATTCCTTTGCTTATAAATTCGATGATAGGTGTCTTCCACGTGGGATCCTGTTCTTCTATCACAGTGGATACTTCCATCTCCAAGATTGATTTGTTTTTTAGAGTTTCTACCAAAGCTTGTAGACGCGATCTTGCTAAGCGCATCAGCTTTCCTGTTATCTCCTCTAGGTACCTGTTTGATTGTGAACCTATCAAATCTTTGAATTAAGGACTTGGTTTTCTCGAGGTATTGGATCATGTGTTCATCCTTGGCTTCATATTCACCTAGCACGTGGTTAGCTACTAGCCAGGAATCCACATTTGCTTCTAGGTTGCGTACACCTATTTGAATTGCAATACGCAGTCCAGCGAGTAGGGCTTCGTATTCTACCTCATTGTTTGTGGCTGTGAATTCAAAGCGCAGTGCGTATGTAAATTCTACCCCTCTGGATTAGTAAGGATAAGCCCTGCGCCTGATCCAGCCACGCATGAGGATCCGTCTGTGAATAGAACCCATGGTTCTTGTAACTCTGCCTTGCTTGTTGAAGTTGGAGTATCGGTATCTGGCTTTTCAACAATAAAGTCAGCTATTATATGCCCTTTGATTGCAGTGCGTGGTCTATACGAGATGTTATACTCGCTCAACAACACAGTCCACTTTTGTAGCCGTCCTGATGCGTCAGGTTTAGAGATAACTTGTTTGATGGGCTGGTCCGTGATCACAGCTATTGGGTGCGCCTGAAAGTATCTACGCAGTCTTTTAGCTGCGAATACTAGAGCTAAAACTAGCTTTTCCATGGCGCTGTAGTTAGTCTCTGTCTTCTTCAATGCCTTGCTTACAAAGTATATGGGTGTTTGGACGGAGTTCCTATCTGTCAATAGTACTGCGCTGACTGCTCCATGGGTTGCAGATAAGTACATGATCAACTCTTCCCCTGGTCGCGGTGCGACAAGTTTGGGAAGTGATGCCAGATGCTGTTTTAGTTGTTGGAAGGCTTCCTCAGTTCAACGAAAGTCTTCCTTTTTTGTGCACTTCGTGAGTGTTTTAAAGAGAGGGAGTGATTTGTCTGCTGACTTGGATAGGAAATGGTTTAGCCCAGCTAGCTTTCCGTTTTCAGTGTGTGCGGTGAAGGGAGATCGATAACAGCTTTTGTTTTTTCTAGGCAAGGCTTGATACCATCAGGTTCTATTAGATACCCAAGGAACATGCCTTCTGTCGCGCCAAAGGTGCACTTTTTGGGATTTAACTTCATGTTTATTTTTTCCAATGTTTTGAACGTCTCCTCAATGTCGCGCACCAATTCTTCCTCTGTGTGACTCTTGATGACAAGGTCATCAACGTAGACTTCCAAGTTGCGACTTACTTATTTTTCAAAAGCCATATCCACCAATCGCTGGTATGTTGCACCCGCGTTCTTTAGACCAAAAGGCATTTTTGTATAGCAATAGACCCCTTGACTTGTGTGGAAGGCTGTTTTTTCTTCATCCTCCACTGCCATCTGAATTTGATGGTACCCTTTGTATGCGTCTAGGAAGCATTTAAAGGGATATCCGCACAGGGATTCTACCTTCCAGTCTATCTCTGGCAGTGGGTAGCAGTCCTGTGGACATGCTTTATTGAGGTCCATGAAGTCCACGCACATCCTCCAACTGCCATCACTCTTCTTTACCATCACTGGATTAGAGAGCCAGTCGTGATAGTAGACTTCGCGCATAATGCCTGCGCTACAAGTTTGTGTACTTCTTCCAGGATGGCTTTTGCGCGATCTGGAGCCTGGCCGCGCTTCTTCTGTCGTATTGGGGGATATCCTTGTCGGATTTGTAGCTTGTGCTCCGTAATAGAGCGTGGCACTCTGGTCATGTGCTTTGGTTCTCACGCAAAGATACTCAGGTTCCTTTGCAAGAGTGCGCACACAACTGCTTTACCTTTGTCAGATAAAGATCCTCCAATCGATATTTGTTGATCTGGGTAATCAGGATGAATGGTGACCTTTAAGTTTGGTATTTTGCTGCGCGCTGTTCTGGAACATGCTCCACCTCACTGGTTACCGCGTTGCATTCTTTAGGCGGCACTGTGGTATTGTAGAGGGTGACAATCCCTCCTTCTACTGGAAATTTGAGCATCCCATGTGCTGTGGATGGTACAACGCGCATGGATGATATTCCAGGTCTCCTAATGATGCCGTTGTACGGTGAAGGAGACTTGATTATCATGAAGTTTATCAACGTTGTTGTAGAGTGTTGTTCATCGCCCACAACTACAAGTAAGCGTAATTGCCCATAGGCCATATCTTTTCTCCTGTGAAGCCAGTCAGCGACGTCGTGGCCGGTATCAACTGACTTTGTATCTCAGGTCGTAGCCTTTTAAAGCAATGTTCATACATAATATCTGCGGATGCTCCTCCATCGATATACATGCGGCGGATGTCATGTCCCCCAGTATGTATCTCAATGGTCAGTGGCTCTATTACTGCGTTGTCCGCAGTTAGAGTGGGGAAGGATATCTCATTTTCTGAAGAAAACTTTTGACTGACTTTTTGCTTTGTCTTGCGTTGCCATGACTGTATCATGTAGATGATGTCCGCTTTATCTTTGGGAGGCTCTTTCTTGCCTCCATTTCTTTGCTTGTCCTTCCCTTATTTGATGTTCTTTACGAGGTGATCCATTCTACCCTCCTTTACTAATTTTTCAATTAGTTGTCGTAGCTGGACACACTCGTTGGTTGTATGGCCCTTTTGGCCATGGTATTCGCAGTATCCATTCCCTATACGCTTGTCCTCTGGGGTGCACATTGGTGGAGGTTTTGGGAAGTTTGCGCCTTCTGTTACAAATATTTCCCTCGGAGTCTTTGTGAGGGGGGTATACTTGTCATTATCTCGTCTACTTCCCTGACTGCGATAATTCTTGTTGCGGTTGCTGCTCTGATCATTGGATTGTCTCCTAGGCTGTTCTTGTTGTCTATAATTTGAGTATCCTTTTTTACTGTCCGCAGCAGCTGCTTCTCCTTGTATGAAGGATCTTGTGCGCTTCATTAGTTCATCGAAGGTTTGGGGAACCTTGTCGTTTACCATCCTAATGAGTTCTGGGTTATTGATCCCATTCATGAACCCTGAATTTTTTAGGACTTCGGGACACGCCTTGACATGTATACATTCATCTTTAAAGCGTTCCATATAAGCACTAGTTGATTCCCCTTGACCTTGTTTTACTCTGGCTAGTTCAACAGGGTTTTTAGCGCACTTCTTTCTTTAGGTGAAGTTTAAGCGGAATGCTTTTCGCAACTCTTCAAACCCGCCTATGCTCCTTCGTGGAAGCTTGCTAAACCAAGTGCGCGCATTCCCTACTAACGTGGAGTTAAACATATGACACAACACAGGTTGTGGCCAATTTTCGATAGTAGCGGCGGATTCAAAAAATTTTAGGTGGTCATCAGAATCACCCGTTCCGTCATATGTTTTAACATTAGTGGGCATGCGCCTTTTCTTATGATCGGAGTAGTCGCTGATGCGTCTTGTAAAGGCATCAACTTTCTGGCGACGCCAGGGAAGAGATATGTCTTCGCCTTCTTCTTCGCGATGTCTTCCTCTGGACTTCCAGTGTCTTGTTTCTTTATCCTCGTTGTCCGAGGAGTCACTGGAGGATGAGTAATCTCTTTTGCGGCGCTTGCGCCGGCTTCCTTCAGAGGAAGAGCTTGAGGGGCTTTCACTTGGGGAAGTTCTCCTCCCTAATCTGTCGTGAATTCTTTTGCTCCCAGACCTAGAGGAGCCTTCACTTGGTGAATGTTGACGTCCAAGTCTGTCTTGTATCCTTCGACTACCAAGTCTGGAATGAACATTGGTGCGCCTCTCGCCATATTCATATTCCTCTGAGTATTGTGAGTCAGATACCGTACCAAGTCTATCATGGATAGTGGTACGTCTTTCGTTATTTTCGCGTCCTCGTCGTTGGTAACGCGGTGGTGATACTTCGCGTTCAGGACCAAAGTTTAGCCGGGCTTGCAGGCTCATACTTGACCTTCTCCTTGCTTCTTCTTGCATGAGGGCGGTTAGGGTTTCGTAATTTTGGGATACAAAATTACTTAATGTTAGGTCAGGTGCGTCTTCATCTGCTGCAAGAATCTCTGCCTCAACATTGGGCGCCCTATCTCGGTTGGGTGCGCCAGGTGGCACAGTGTTGTCCACTATAGGTGCTGTTTGGTGGGGAGTATTGAAAAGGGTGCGTTGAAGTTCTTCAACGCTTGGGACTACCGTGGTGGCTTGAGTGGTCCTTGTAGGCAATTCTACCGCTGGGAGAGGTAGGGTTGGTCCCGTTTCTTGGTGACCAGGTGCACTGGTTGTTCTAGAGGCCTGCCTAGAGGTCGAATCTTGATGGTTCTTCCTCTGGGGGTCACGTGTTTTCTCTAACTGCGGAGTCCGCTGGCTTGAGTTTTTGTTCTTCGTCATTCTAGTTTTTAGTTCTTAGTGTAGGGTCCCACGGATGGCGCCACTTGTTGATACAAAAGTTGGGCGTTCCTGATTTGGGCTCCTGCTCTCGTACCAATTAGCTCTTAATGCTTGAAACCTGCGCACTAAGAAAGTAAACAAACATCGTTAGGCTTATCGTGGGATTGTCTCCCACGATTATCCTCCGGCGTGAGAGTAAGTAATCGGTTTTAGGGTTATAGTGAAGAGTTAGGGTTTTAGATCGTACCTTTAATGAGAATTATGTCATTCTTTATATAGGCGCAGAATCCTTGTAGGTTTCGTGCTCCTTACGTTTCGCACGCATGGTGCTTATCCGGTCCAAGGATCTTTATCCGTAAATAGAAGATCCTTATCTAGACCATAAATAATTTGGTTGGGCTTGGGTCTACGTGAGCCCAATCCTTTTGGTAATGCGGCCCAAGTCATTGTTTATAATAGCCCACGCGTGGTGGGTTTGGGCCTTAGTAATGTTTATCATTTGGGCTTATGGCCCAAATATAGACTATACGTCATCAAACCGTTTTTTATTTTGACATTTAGATCAAATAAATAAAATTGAAACTTAAAGAGTTAAAGGGGTATGAAGAACGTGGATTCTTCAATTTCGTAGCACCAAAATCAGTATAATCTTCGAATCGTAGGTTATAATTTCCCAATTTTAATGGCGGCTTATATTCCCCCCAATTTTGGTGAGTTTATAAGTATTGTTATTTACAAAATAAGTCCTTATGTTGAACTTTTATACACTTGTCACATTTTTAAGTTGAACATGCTAATACATGTCTAAACGAAATTTGTATCCGTGCATTGCGACGAGATTTTATAGCGGCGAATAGTTATATAAATATTGTGGTTAAGTCTTCCGTGAAACGTTTAGCACTTAACGTCATCATTCGAGATAACAACAAGATCATACGAGTTATAGTTTAATAATTTGGGATTAAAATATGGATCTGGATTGGGATTAGTATGTAAAAAGCAAAAAATTGTAAAGATTAGGTAATTTAAAAAATAACATCATGGGATATATTTTTAACGCGAGGCTCGATAGTTATTCCAAACGTAAGATTTTAGCTCGGCCTTGGTTTATTTAAAAAATTTTAAAATAAAAAAATATGTTTATGGTAAACTTAATCAATGTTTGAGTATAAATCTCACGATTAATCAATGTTTCGTGCTTCCCTCCTCCGGTGTTCTTGTCTTTTGGCTACTAAACGGGGATCTAGCCCCCTTTCTGTGATCGGCCGAAGTATTACTTGCTTCCATAAGGCAGATTCCGACCTATACGTTATCATATGAGTATAAATGTTCACACTTGGGCCAGTTTAATATTTACCATTATTCATTTATGCGGTTTATGCATATGTATATACTTTAAGGCTTGTATATATTCGTAAGTCTAACCAATCTTTGGGGTATGACGTTTGGACTCGTTTATACAGCCCAATACTAGTTCAGACTCGATATCAGTCTAATTAAGGTTTGACTTGTTTATTGCTTCTATTTAGTCGATACCGAGTACCTAACAAGCAACTCATTTACGAACCCATGTTCATAGTAGTTAAACAGAAACACATAGTACATAAACATCTTATGTAATAACCCAATGTTGTAAAACAATCATAGTGTAATGCAATGTCAGAGCTCGCGCTTAGCTCTTTTAAGTTTAATAAAGCTCGAGCTCGAGCTCGGCTCGGTTCGAGCCTTATTTTCTAAGCTCAAGCTTAGCTCGTGGTATGTTATACATGCTATACCTTGGCTTGAGCTCAGCTCGTTTATACGATTTAGTAATGAAAACTAAAGCTTAGGCTCGAGCTCCGCTTGTAATATATCTATTTTGAACACGTTAATAAGCTCGTCTATAATACAAATGCATAACGTTTTATATATATCTAATACTTAAAATATCATAGTGTCGTTTAGGGTCACGATCCTAATCGAGCTTTGTATATAAAGCTCAGGCTTGAGCTCGATTAATAAATAAACAGCAACTTAGGCTCGAGCTCGTTAGGCTCGGCTCGTACGAGCTTTTACCGATCGGATCCTAAACTTTTTCCGAGCTGCTATGCTCATTTCCACCCGAGAACTAAAATCGAAACAAATATCCTAAGTGTATAAATTGCAATCCTAACAACATATGTATAAGCTAATAAATATATATCATCATATAAATTAAGGCTAATCATTGTTTGACTTTTAAAAAATCCAAGTTAACCAACCAAGTGTTATCCTACCAAGTTGGTTTAGGGGGTGTTTGTTTAAGCTTATACAGTTGGCTTATAGCTTATTTGGTTTTCGGTTTATGTTTTATAAGCTCACTTTTTGTGATTTATTTTAAACTTTTCCGCTTATACAAGCTTATTATGACATAATAAGCTTATATAACCCATATGTTCCAAAATAGACCAAAACGTTTGGGTTTACAATACATAAGCCGAAAACACAATAAGCCATAAGCTCGCTATATAAGGTAAACAAAACACCCCTTAATAAAATAAACTGATGTAACATAATTTGATGAACTATATTGAGAGGCATGGTCAAAGAGGCTAGCTCATACATATATGCATATTTCTCATAGAATGTATGTGACCATAAACTTGTTAACACACATAAAATAAGTGGCAAGTAAAACATTGAGTCGTAAACATTTTCTTTTCAAATAACCTCTTATGTTAAATGATTAATAACACCTAGCCGAACAAGCGTCCTATAAAAATTAGATCTGATAGGACCGATATACTAAGTGTTATATTGAATTATAATATAATAAGACCAAACAGAAAAAGCATCCTATAAGATGTAATATAATATGACATTTATATCAAATGTTCTAATATGTTATATCATAATGAGACCATACTAAAGAAGCGTCCATGTAATATAATATGACCTTTATATCGAACGTCCTATTATGTTATATCATAATGAGACCATACTAAAAAAGTGTCATGTAAATTTGCCTCATAGGATCCATGTATAAAGTATCTTATTTAAAGCTACTATAATATGACTCAAAATTTAATTGGTCCTATAAAACGTTTTTTAGGACCCCATTCAAAAAAGTGTCCTAAAGAAAGGTCTTAAAAGCCCCCTTTTCTTGTAGTGGGACATTAGTGTTGAATTGAAAACCATATTTGAATCGTATAGTAGAAGTAATGCTAAAGAAGGGTAGTACTTTCTAAAGATAGCATGAAATATTGTGCGAGACACATCAGCGAATTAATTACAGGGCTGCTTCATTGGGTGGTACAAAACTTCATTTTATTAGAATACATAGATAGGTGATAAAGAAGGGTTGTGGGCTTCAACCACATTAAGATGTATGCAAGCTTTGGCTTGAGTGTAGTCTCATGTTCGAGCAAGGAGGATCCAAATGTATGAAGAGAACCAGGCTTTACAAAGACAACTTAAGCTCAAAAAAGAAAGAGAGCTTGACAAAATGTGAAACTCTCCAAGTTTAAAAGCCAATCTAAAAATCTTGAATGCAATAAATTATAAGCTGGTTTTAATCATATTTTCATGTTTCCTGATAACAATTATGAATGGATCGATTTTGTTTGTATTTTAATCTCTAATGGGTCAATTAATATAACATCTTACAATGATATGGCTCGGAAGTCCCTCCAAAATGTATGTCTATTCCCTAAAACTCCTATTTCATTTTATCCGAAAAGCTACATCACAATTCAAACAATTCTATATCTGTAAACGTTCTTGAATTGATAACTATTTATACAATATTTTTAATATTGGACAAAAAGTTTTCTTTGTTATTTGGTTCAACCCTATATACCTAATCTTATGGAGTCTGATGTAATCAAAAAATGTGATTTTCTATTTGTTTACCTTTGTGTCTTTCAAGTCACTTAAACTATTGCAATAACTTCAGTAAATTAGTGTATAGGATAGTTTAGGCAGTAACTATTGTTTTCTTCTTTAGGACTTACTCATTATTTCTAGGGTAAAGGTTAGAGTTATTCATTATAAATAACCAACACGAGAAAGACTCATTCTAGACTATAAAACCTACTAGAATCTTGCGCGTTTCATCCCTGTGGTTGATTAAACGTAGCGGCATCTATCAAATTTTTGTGCATCATGAAAACTAAAGAGAGTTATATCTCTATATAGATAAACAACTCTCACATTTATGTCACATGATGTTGAAAAGACCCAATTGATTTATAAAGATAATGATCACAATATATATTTAAAAGTGTGTACTAAAATGCGCATGCGATATTTAAAGTTCTTGGTAGTAGTGGTCATATACGATATAATATGACATACAATGAATGTTAATTTTTAACATGGATATGCGAACAACATGTTGAGAATATTTATTCATGTGAGTCTATTAAGATACTTCAATGTGCATTTCACTGACTCAATTAGCTTAACACTACTACAAAAACTGGTTTTACCCATGACAAAATCCGTGGGAAAATTAGTGTGAAATGGTCGTTATCCACAGATTTCACACGGATTCGTTCCGTGTGTAAAAACCCCGTGGGTAAATACTTTCCCACGAGAATTCCCACGGACGTTGACTATTTTCCCACAAATATTACCGTGGGTAATCCGTGTGTTTAATTTCCCACAGATTTCCCACAAATTTCCCACGGTTTTTAATAGCCATTTTCCACACATATCCGTGGTTTTTTTCCCACAGATTTTCAACGATTTTCACACTACAATTTTTCCGACAAATTTCTCACGAGATTTCCCACGGTTTCTAGTAGCCATTTTCCACACATATCCGTGGTTTTTTTCCCACAAATTTTCAACGATTTTCACACTACAATTTTTCCTACAAATTTCTCACGAAATTTCCCACGGTTTCTAGTAGCCATTTTCCACACATATCCGCGGTTTTTTTGCCACAGTTTTTCAACGATTTTCACACTACAATTTCTCCCACGGATTTCTCACGAAATTTCCCACGGTTTCTAGCAGTAAAATTTTATATAATGCTAGCAATTTTTTATATTTCGTATAATTATAAAATTGCAATCTAAAAATTAAATGGACCAATACAACCTATTAAAATGGGTTGATCCAATATCCAAATTATGATTTGTATAGAAGTCAAGAAGTCATGATCCTGTATATTTCATTAAAACACAATTACTTACAAATACACTCAAACCCACTTGTCAACTCTATCTATTTCATACCAAGTGTAACAACAATTCTTTTATAACAGATTCAAGGTCCAAAAATAATCTATTTTGCGATCTTCATAAGAATCTTTGCTACTTGTCCAGACCTGTTCCTGTTCAACAAAAATATAAAAGCAAATTAGTTGATACAACCAAAATTAAAAAGCCAACAAAACACTAACTTTAAAGCTAATTAGATCCATATATCTACACATTGAGTCCTTAGTTATTTCTCGGCCGTCTAATCCTATCGGCTCGGAAATTAATCTACAATCCATTCCCACTCCAACAATATCCTAATCTCGCCACAATCACACAACCAATAACCTATTTGCAACAACAACAAGTAACAAGAACAACAATTAACAGCAACAAATAACCAACAACAACAGTTAACAGCAACAAATAACCAACAATAACATTCGGCCGAGACCCTAGTGGTCTCGGCTCTCGTCTCCACGGCAGCCCGTAACCAAAACCTCCACAACAACAATGATAATCACTACTTCAATATCCAAAACCCAATTCAACTTAAATCTAGACTTATTCCTATCTATTCGGGCACAACTCTCGGCATCAAACCGAATCCAAAATCTCAAACCAACATAAAACAAGATTAACAACAATATAGCAAGAATACAGTGAGCTTTAGCTCACGGTGGTACCCAACTCGACACACACGAACACAACTCGATACCAAACTTGTTTTTAACCATTTTTACTTAACAAAACATTGAAAACTCGTTTAGTATTGACCCGAATATTCAAGATTAAAACTGAGTTGACTCGTATACGAGTCAACCCGCGCGTGTTAGTCACATTTTCCTACCTTTTCTCTGATCTATCAATCTGAGGATGATAGGAGTGGTTCTGGTGATTTTTTGACGGCGGTGAAGCAAACAAATGGTGGTGGAGGGCTTTTGGTGGCGCGTGTGAGGTAGCAGATGAAAGAGGAGGTGATGGTGGTTGTTTTGGTGGTGGAGGTGAGATGGTAGAAGCGGCGGTGTGGTGGTTTGGGGTGGTGACAGCCGGCGGCTGCAAGAGAGAACAAGAGAGGGTGTGATGTTTTATTTTTAGGTCTAAGGTGAAATGAAAGAGACAAAGGTGAAATAGGGTTTTTATTTGGAATATGGACCTTATGTGTAATTATTTTGGGAGGGTCAATGGCGCCGGTCAAAGTCACGAGGGACCTCGGTGTAATTTTTATAACTTTTCCCGAATACCACGTCATGGCTCGTAATAATTATTAAACGTCACTAAAATTTTTATAAACCGTTTTTTCATAAATTTAGACTATAAATACGTCTATTTAATAGATGTGACCGTTATTCGTTTATTTTTTGTTTTATTAGGATTTCTAGTGCCGACGTCGCGAAGTGCCTAATATAGTCATGAAATCAAACGTTCAATATATCACGATAATTCACATAATCAATCATCAATTCCCATAAATTCTGAAAACTGTATCAAGAAAGTTAACGATTCATTTTAATTATAATGCGGCATTTTAAACCGGCAAATTTACCAGTTATCACATATTTTCATCGTTTAAGAGTAGTTCTAACTTTTCAAGAGCAGTAGTAATCATCAACATGAGCAGCAGCAACAAGAATCCCAACAATCTTAAGAAGAAGTCTTTTAATCCCAACAAGGTCTGGAAAAAGTGGTTTTGCATAAATTGTTATGATTTTTTTTTCAAAAAAAATAAGTAATTGAGTGGCAATCGGCTTCGGGTTGTTAGTGGGTAGTTACCCACCACTTTCTCACATACTTCTAATAGAATACATGATGAGGCGAAAAATGAACCACTTTTAGGGGTCATTTAAGCCCGGAATTGAATTTATTTGATCAAATATTGCCCTAAATCGTTCCTTTTGTGATTTTAGGTACTTTGGGAGTGAAATCTGGAAAAGGAAGCAATTCGGACGTTTTTGGAGCATAAAAGTGAAGAAAACGCCAAAGTCTTAATTTTCCTTGCTAGGAACAGTAGGTGACGGCGTCAAGAGTATCATCCTGACGGCGTCAAGAGTAAATTGCATGACGGCCCAGTGCAAACATGAAGGCGTCACAAGTAGAGCGTCAAGAGTAAAATGCGTGATGGCCTGGAAGGACCTAACACATGACGGCGTCAGATGTAGATCAAGGCAGTCCGAGAATTATTTTGGCGGCGAGATGACGGCGTCACCTATTTGGTCTTGACGCCGTCAGCCTCAGTTTTCTATATATAGTTTTCTAATTTTCATTCATAGAAAGAGAGAAGTTTTGGAGAAACCCTAAGGCCGAACCTATTACGAATTTTACATGTTTTTCAAGGGTTTTCAGCCCTTGAACCCTTACATGTGTAATTGAGATAAGTGTTCTTCTAATTCAATCAATATGTCTATGTGTTGGTTGTCTATATCTTGTACTTGTCTTAATTCCACCATGCTAGGCTAGATTTATCTTGTGTTTGCTTAGATCTAATGAAACCTAGATGTTGATTATGTGTTGATTATTTGTTTATGGTTGTATTGGATGAATGATTTCGATGTTAGGCTTAAGAAAACTGGCAAATCTCCAAATGGTAACATGCTTGAATGTCTTAGGAAACATGAACTGATGTGCACTAGGTTTTATTGATTGTATTTAATGCATGAGTAAATTCTAATGATCTCATGTTAGGAGCTTCTTAGCCGGCTCGACATAGGAGTGAAGTAGGCACTCATAGGATTGGGGAATTAAGTGCGCCACCCCATGAATGGTATTAAGGAATACAATCCGTCATCCACGCAACTATAACAAGTAATTAACAAGTAAAAGATATCTAGGGAGTAATGAAATATAAGTAAACACATTTCTCCACTTATTGCTCACAACCTTAGTTTAATTTAGTTTTATTTTCATTTCTCGTATTTTATTTTGATTGCATCTTTAGTATTGGGTTAGTTAACTAGCAACTAATTCCGCCCAAATTCTTCAAACCCGAGATTTTTACTTGCTTTCTAAAAAAAATATAAAAATACAAAAATAATCATCCCTCATCTCTAGAACTAGTATTTAGGTTTTCTAATCCTAGCGGCACTATTCCTAGCTGAATGATCAATCCCCCGGTACTTGTCACTATACTATGCTACAACGATCAGGTACACTGCCTGGTGGGGGTTGTAAGCTTCTCAAGATCCCTTGAGAGGTAAAGCCTGGTGCAATCCCTACGCATCAAATTTTTGGCGCCGCAGCCCGGGGAATAGTTATTGTCTAGGTTAGAATCTCTTTTTATTAGGTCTACTTGCTAGATTCCTTTCTAGTAAGATTTTATTTTTATTTTTAGATTTTCTTTTGTCTATCTTTTTCTTTGTGCCTTTGTTAGTAAATTAAATTCATTGACTATTCCGTTGACCATTATGGAAAACACGAATCCACCCCTTTCCCCTAGAGAAGTGGCTGTGTTACGTGAACAAATTGAGAGTGAGATTAGGGAACTTAGAGAGCTTACTAGGTTGATTAAGGTTGAGCTCGAACATGCATTTAGTGACCTAGCGACCGCCTTGTATTCAAATGAGGACCTAGGGCCTAATGACTTTGTGAATGTTGTTGAGGGACTAGAAGAGGGGGAAATAGATCCGAAGCTTAATGACTACTTTAATCTATACCCCACTAAGGAGGAGATTGCATATTATAATAATCTTATTGATAACCCGCGATCTCCTTTCACTATAATCGAACCTAAGATAAAGAGAGGCGATCCTAAGAATGCTAAGATACCATGTATGATTGGGTATAGACACGTTGACAATGCTTACATTGACTTTAAATCCCCAATCAACATTATGTCCTCAAATGTTTATAATGATATAGTGAAAACAAAACTTGAACCTAGAAGAGATCCCAAATACCTCGGTGGAGTTTGTAACTTTGTCGGGAGAGTTAAAGGTCTACATGTCTTTGTCGGGAATTTCACTTTTGTTACCGACTTTATGATTGTGGAAGATCTTGCTTATGTTATTGATTGCCGATTGTCCAATGTTGTGTTTGGCAAACCATTTGTTGAGGAGTCAAAGTTAGAATATGATGAGATAGAAGGGACAATCCAATTTGCAAGTAACACCGATAGGATCACTTATAGGATGCCTAATAGAATGAAAGAATTTCGCTTTATATCCCGATTTGATAAGGATAACGTTGGTGCCTTTGAGGACATCAATGAAGAGGATAAGAAAAGGGGGCATGGATTATGTATGGGAAAAGAGGAGTCTTTTCTACAAAGATTGCTTGGCTCTAGGACCAAAGTATAAAGTCGATAAGGAATTTGCCCATAGGATTATAAGAGCGATTGAGAAAAAGGCGATTGGTTTCTACAAAGAATATTTACAATCAGAGAGTGAAACCAATGATGAGGTCACGTAGTAACCCATGACCTTGAGTCTAGCTACAAGACTCGTAAATAAAGAAAAGCGCTTCTTGGGAGGCAACCCGTGCTTTGTGTGATTTTATTTTGTTTGTTTGTTATTTGCTTCTGTATGCATGTTTTATTTTTATTGTTGGTATATCATGTTTCTCAATTAAATAGTGGAAATACTTTACTTTGTTATTTTGGCCTAGTCTTAACTCCACCTAAAAGTATTTTTGCAAAAGATAAGTGTAAGGGGAAACCCCAAATAAGTTTTTAAGAAACAAACCGATCATGATTCTCCACAATATTAAGTGAACATGTATATTCGTATTTATTAGAGTCAAATGCTTGTATTGAGTCATAATGAAGTTTTGCAGGATTTTCCAAGAAGTAGGACCAAGTTTTTCCAGAAATTTTCCGGAAACTTAACATAAGAATTTCTGCAGGTCATTTCTGACGGCGTCATGAGCTTGCTCTTGACGGCGTCATGTGCAAAAACCTGGAAATTTTACCAGTTTTGTTTTTCTAACGGAGTTTTAAAGTTTTTGTTGAATTATTAATTTTATAATCTCCAGGAAATCTGCAATCATCATTCCACAAGCATTATATCTTACTTTGTTTTCTAGGATTTAGTAACTTATATAGATTGCCGCCGATTTTATGCGAGGTTGCTTTGTTTGTTTTCTCAGGATTTACAGGTTATGTATGACAAGAAGATGATTTATATTCTGGAAGGGAAGCTTTGATTGTTCATTTTCTTGGAGGAAGATTTAACCTGGCCACCTTATTATCCATACCGAGCGAATCAGGGGAGTATTTGATTTCATTTGTTTTACTTATTTAACTTTTACATTCTTTATTTGAACATTGGGGACAATGTTCATCTTAAGTGTAAGGGGAGGGTAAAATGATGATACCTTACAAATACACTTTCGCTTGAGTTTGTTTGTTTGATGGTAGATGTGTAATAAAACTATGAGAAATACTTGTTAGTGTAATTTTAGCTCCAAATTTAAAATTTTTACAACATTTAGGAGTGAAACTTTAGCCATAGCAAGCGTCTCATGGATAGGAGATTGTATGACTAGCACAAAACCGTATATTCAGAAAAATTTTCCACCCAAATATGTGAGGTTCGCCTTTAGATTTGATAGGAAAAGTATCTACTATTAGTGCTTATGAGTGTACCGGTAGCATTTAGATTCTAGAACTTGCGTTAGTGATGGATCCCGAGACCGCTAGTGAGACTACATTCGTGTAGTAGGATTTACTACATGATAAGAGGCATTAGGATCACCCTTGTGTTAAACATGTATCATAATTACTTGACCATTTAAGTCATATTACTTGGCTAGTTAAGTCAACTAATTTTTCCCACACCCTTAGCGTTGTACTCATTCTTAGTACACGAAACCCCTAGTACACCCCTCCGAGCCTATCTTTTCGTTTCTAACTTTAAGCATTTTACTTAAAGGAAGAATTTGTTACACCCCACTTAAATGTACACCCAAATCGCCTTAGCCTTCCGTGTATGCACTCATCTTTAGTGCATTATTGTTATTTGTTAAACCCTAAGTTAATTATCAAATTGACTACATGGTTGCTAAGTCGAGTCATATCCTTGTACATATTGTTTTGGGACGATTGGGACTCATGGGTAAAGTACTTATTTTATGGTGTAATGGGGAAGAAAATAATTTATTACCCCCATATGTACGTTAATCTTAAAAGTGCTCCAAGTGTTTTGATTTTCTTAATTCGAGTCATTAGATTAGTTTATTGTAAAATATGTAAAAATTCAAGTGTAAGGGGAATTTTCATTCCCTATGATATATTATTTTGGATGGTAGGGTAAGAGTGTATGCAAAAAAAAAAAAAAAAAAAAAAAAAAAAAAAAAAAAAAAAAAATCGAAAATTCAAGAAAAAGAAAAAAAATAGAAAAAAAAGAGAGAAAAACATACGGACTACCATCCATTTTTATTTTATGTTCATTTTATGTTTTTGTTATTTTTCATTTATTAGCCTAAGTCGAGTCTAGTCTTGGCTTAGCAACGTCATATTGTACATGTAATTAACCAAGATTGTTAACTAGCCACCAGTAAAGACTGCCTTTATCCAACAAAACCGTGTATTTCATATCCCTACACCTAACGTTACAACCCTTTAAAAGACCTCTTTGATAGTTTATCCTAGGTGCTTACGCCATGTGGTGGAGGTTTGATCCTTTCCCAAGCCTATGGTAATCTATTTTGCTATGACAGGTAGTGAGAGATATCTTCCGTTTCCATATTGTAATTAATACTTTATTACACCCGAGAGATGTGAGTATCTAAACACTATTTGTGAGGTGCTAATATATGACCTCCGTGCTTGTCTTTGATCTTTAGTGGAACGATTATTTGTTGTAATTACTTTTATATTAGTGTTAAATGACCCCTAACTTGTATTTTGACTAGAATAAAAGCGCATTTGCTTGAGGACAAGCAAATCTCAAGTGTAAGGGTATATGATGAGGCGAAAAATGAACCACTTTTAGGGGGTCATTTAAGCCCGGAATTGAATTTATTTGATCAAATATTGCCCTAAATTGTTTCTTTTGTGATTTTAGGTACTTTGGGAGTGAAATCTGGAAAAGGAAGCAATTCAGACGTTTTTGGAGCATAAAAGTGAAGAAAACGCCAAAGTCTTAATTTTCCTTGTTGGGAACAGTAGGTGACAGCGTCAAGAGTATCATCCTGACGGCGTCAAGAGTAAATTGCATGACGGCCCTGTGCAAACATGAAGGCGTCACAAGTAGAGCGTCAAGAGTAAAATGCGTGACGGCCTGGAAGGACCTAACACATGACGGCGTCAGATGTAGATCAAGGCAGTCCGAGAATTATTTTGGCGGCGAGATGACGGCGTCACCTATTTGGTCTTGACGCCGTCAGCCTCAGTTTTCTATATATAGTTTTCTAATTTTCATTCATAAAAAGAGAGAAGTTTTGGAGAAACCCTAAGGCCGAACCTATTACGAATTTTATAGGTTTTTCAAGGGTTTTCAGCCCTTGAACCCTTACATGTGTAATTGAGATAAGTGTTCTTCTAATTCAATCAATATGTCTATGTGTTGGTTGTCTATATCTTGTACTTGTCTTAATTCCACCATGCTAGGCTAGATTTATCTTGTGTTTGCTTAGATCTAATGAAACCTAGATGTTGATTATGTGTTGATTACTTGTTTATGGTTGTATTGGATAAATGATTTCAATGTTAGGCTTAAGAAAACTGGCAGATCTCCAAATGGTAACATGCTTGAACGTCTTAGGAAACATGAACTGACGTGCACTAGGTTTTATTGGTTGTATTTAATGCATGAGTAAATTCTAATGATCCCATGTTAGGAGCTTCTTAGCCGGCTCGACATAGGAGTGAAGTAGGCACTCATAGGATTGGGGAATTAAGTGCGCCACCCCATGAATGGTATTAAGGAATACAATCCGTCATCCACGCAACTATAACAAGTAATTAACAAGTAAAAGATATCTAGAGAGTAGTGAAATCTAAGTAAACACATTTCTCCACTTATTGCTCACAACCTTAGTTTTATTTTCATTTCTCGTATTTTATTTTGATTGCATATTTAGTATTGGGTTAGTTGACTAGCAATTAATTCCGCCCAAATCCTTCAAACCCGAGATTTTTACTTGCTTTCGAAAAAAAATATAAAAATACAAAAATAATCATCCCTCATCTCTAGAACTAGTATTTAGGTTTTCTAATCCTAGCGACACTATTCCTAGCTAAACGATCAATCCCCCGGTACTTGTCACTATACTATACTACAACGATTAGGTACACTGCCTGGTGGGGGTTGTAAGCTTCTAAAGACCCCTTGAGAGGTAAAGTCTGGTGCAATCCCTACGCATCAATACATCTATAGATACAATGAAGGTTATAAACAGAGATATGTAACATATATGTGATATCCATACATATACAACGGTTTGTTACATAAAAAAGGTTATACTTCAACCTACACACACATGTGATACTGACATAAATAGTTCCATTAATTGAAAAAGACATATAATATGAAACTAAAAACATATATGAAGACATACAATGTAATGTGGGAATGTGTAAGTAGACAAAACACAGAAACGGTATTTTCTGTGGGAAATCCATGGGTATTTACACACGTATTTCCCACGGATTTATTAAATTGGTAGGTAATCTGTGGGAAAGTACACACATATTTCCCACGGACATAATCGTTTTCTTTTACTTTTTTTATATAGTTACACGTTCACCCATGTATATATCGATATAGATAGATACAAAACATCTATAGATACAATGAAGGTCGTAAACCAACATACGGAACATATATGTGTAGATATGCACACACATATAATGGTTTGTTATACAAATAGATTATTCCTAAACCTACACATACACTTGTGATATTGACATCAATAGTTATATTAATTAACAATACATATAATATGAAACTACAAACACATATAAAGACAAATTAAGTAATGTGAGAATGTGTAAGTAGACAAAATATAAAAACGATATTTTCTGTGGGAAATCTGTGGGTATTTACACACGTATTTCCCACGGATTTATTAAATTGGTGGGTAATCTGTGGGAAAGTACACACATATTTCCCACGGACATAATCGTTTTCTTTTACTTTTTTGATATAGTTACACGTTCACGCATATACACATCCATATACCTAGATAGAATACATCTATAGATACAATGAAGGTCATAAACAGAGATATGTAACATATATGTGTAGATATACACACATATACAGCGGTTTGTTACATAAAAAGGTTATACTTGAACCTACACATACACATGTGATACTGACATAAATAGTTCCATTAATTGAGAAAGACATATAATATGAAACTACAAACACATATGAAGACATACTAAGTAATGTGGGAATGTCTAAGTAGACAAAACACAAAAATGATATTTTTTGTGGGAAATCCGTGGGTATTTACACACGTATTTCCCACAGATTTATTCAATTGGTAGGTAATCTGTGTGAAAGTACACACATATTTCCCACGAACATAATCGTTTTCTTTTACTTTTTTGATATAGTTACACATTCACGCATATACATGTCGATATAGATAGATACAAAACATATATAGATACAATGAAGGTCAAAAACAAGCATACAGAACATATACGTGTAGATATGCACACACATATAATGGTTTGTTATAAAAAAAGATTATTCTTAAACCTAAACATACACTTGTGATACTGACATAAATAGTTATATTAGTTAACAAATACATATAATATGAAACTACAAACACATATGAAGACATATTAAGTAATGTGAGAATGTGTAAGTAGACAAAATATAAAAACGATATTTTCTGTGGGAAATCTGTGGGAATTTACACACGTATTTCCCACGGATTTATTAAATTGGTAGGTAATCTGTGGGAAAGTACACACATATTTCCCACGGACATAATCTTTTTCTTTTACTTTTTTGATATAGTTACACGTTCACCCATATATACAGATCGATATAGATAGATACAAAACATCTATAGATACAATGAAGGTCATAAAGAAGCATACGAAACATATATGTGTAGATATGCACACACATATAATGGTTTGTTATACAAAAAGATTATTCCTAAACCTACATATACACTTGTGATACTGACATAAATAGTTATATTAATTAACAAATACGTATAATATGAAACTACAAACACATATGAAGACATATTATGTAATGTGAGAATGTGTAAGCAGACAAAATATAAAAACGATATTTTCTGTGAGAAATCTGTGGGTATTTACACACTTAGTTCCCACGGATTTATTAAATTGGTGGGTAATCTGTGGGAAAGTACACACATATTTTCCACGGACATAATCGTTTTCTTTTACTTTTTTGATATAATTACACGTTCACGCTTATACACATCCATATACCTAGATAGAATACATCTATAGATACAATGAAGGTCATAAATAGAGATATGTAACATATATGTGTAGATATCCACACATATACAACGGTTTGTTACACAAAAAAGTTATACTTGAACCTACACATACACATGTGATACTGACATAAATAGTTCCATTAATTGAAAAAGACATATAATATGAAACTACAAACACATATGACGACATATTAAGTAATGTGAGAATGTGTAAGCAGACAAAATATAAAAACGATATTTTCTGTGGGAAATCTGTGGGTATTTACACACGTATTTCCCACAGATTTATTAAATTGGTAGGTAATCTGTGAGAAAGTACACACATATTTCCCACGGACCGGTTAAATAGTTATTTTATAAAAAAAAGACCGTGTGAAATACGTGAGTAATGGAACTAAAATTTGCCACATACTTTTGGCCGTGGCTAATAAGTGAGAAATGTGCCACAAGTTTCCCACGGACATCTAATAAACACAAATAGTGTGAAAATGGTCGCAAATCTGTGGGAAATTTGCGACGGATTTCACACAAAAACTTAGTCAACAATTTAGTGTGTAAAGAGTGGGAAATCCGTGGGGAATTTACCACAAATTTCCCACCGAAATTTGGTCAACAATTTGGTGTGTAATTTGTCGGTATCCCGTGTGAAATTTTACACAGTTTTGTTTCCGTGGGAAAAACCAGTTTTTGTAGTAATGTAAGTGATGTGATAGAAGATAGCGTTGTTGCACTCTTTTTCTATTGACTATTGTTTTGTCTTAGATAGTTATTTTAAAGATTTTGTATATTGGAAAACTCTTTATTTTATAATTATAAATATACCCTTTTATAACTATAAATATACCTTTTTATAAGACAAATAAAAGTGACTAAGATGGTGTTTCTTTTTTGTGTTAATGAGTCTTAATAGGGAGATAGTGGTGGGGCCACATATATAATATGTTTCTTTTTCTGTTAAATGGTCTATATAAGGAGAAGAAGCAAATGGTACTCTTTCTCATTAAGACTCATTAACAGAAAAAGACCCATACACTTAATCTGAAGAAAAATAAATAAATAAATAAATAAAATAAACAAGCCCTAAGTGAGTTCACTATTCTTTATTTATATCTTAAAAGTGAGTTCTCTATTCTTTATATCTTTGTTGTCGTTCTTCATCTTCTTTATTGTTTCAGAAAACATCTATTATTTTTTTTTATCAACGGTTACTATTGTTCCGTATTAAATAATAAACCAGTATACGAAAAAACCAGAAGTTGCAATTTCTGGTTTGTTTTGTTGTATAAGGTGAAATCAAACACATGGGAAATATGCATTTGATAATCATGCATCAATCTACCACGTATCTTGAACCGATAATCCACGTGTAAATCATTTTCCTATATATCATTAACCTAGACCATATCGAACACTCTCTTTCCGTACCTCTTTAACTAACATCTTTTCAATCTCCCGTACACTTTTCATAACATCATTAATGGATACTATCAAGCTTATTTAGTAACCCTTATAAGGTTCTTTCTTTATAGTTGTATAATTTTAGCAGCTAGCTTCTTGATAGATTACTTTTAACTAAAGAACTGTTCGAAAAGAAATGGGCACCACAACCATCACCACCACTAGGCATCTACTAATTAACCGGCGTAAGCAAACTGTGCCAAAAGGGTGTTTGGCTGTGAAAGTTGGTGAAGCAAGTGGTGAACAACAAAGATTTGTAGTTCCTGTTATATGGTTCAACCATCCACTCTTCATGCAGTTGTTGAAAGAAGCCGAAGACGAGTATGGCTTCGAGCAAAAAGGAACCATTACGATTCCTTGCAACGTGCACACCTTTTGCACTGTCATAAGTCGCATCGGGCACAATAACCGTGACCAGCATGTTGGGTGCTTTAGGGTTTGGGCTGGCTAGCTATATATTGTATATATAGTACTAACTAGTGGCGGTTATGAGGTTGTACGTGTAACAATCCATCTTTCCATGCAGTTTTAGTGGTTTTGATATTATTATAACACTAACTGGTTCTTATTTTAGTTTGAACCTACATACGTTTAGTTGATAAAACAGACACGGTATCGATTTTGCTAAATATATGGTGCTAGTGTCACATGAATAAGTATTATTATTTGTTTTTTCTTTTTAATATGTAGGATTTTCCACCCTTTAACCGATTAGTTTACGAATTCTGACAGACTGATTTATGAGATTGGAATATGTTGTGTAATCATTATATGACTCTTTATAGCAATTAACGACTGATTCGTGAGTGGGGTACCAAAGTGGATGATAATTTGAATTATAACAGGGAAATTTGCATTTTTGTGATCTATTCCAATGGCAGCCGTTACCTCCTGTGACACCCTCACCTCACGCGCGAGGCCTATTGGACTGAACCATGGTGGCGCGTGAGCCTCTCACACCAAGCTATAAATGGTGAGCTCCACATTTAATATGAAACCGTGCACAAGTGCCCCCTCCCCCCACCCTAAACGGTAGTAACACTTTAAAAAGAAAAAAATTACTCACTATCATTTTATTACCTATAAATACCTCATAAAGTTTAATATCATTTTACTTACAAATTGTCTCAACAAAGCACTCCCCGAAACATAAAACGTTAACAACGAAACAGTACCCGAAACACTCCCCCAATACCCAAAAAAAAAATTCATCTCAGAAATACTCCACCGTCAAACTAACAAATCAACTAATGAGCACAATCGTTCTTTTACGACAACCAAACTTACTAAAATCAACCCTTCCGAAACCCATACCCACAACAATACGTTTTTAGCCAATACCCACAACAAAACATGTTCCCATACGACACCACCAACTACGGCTCACAAACCTTTATGGGCGATTCGTCATCACATCCAAATACGAACCAAACAAATAAGGTACGAAGAAAATTCCAAATAAGGCGTTTCAAAATGACGAGTAACAACATCGTACTCATGGACACCTGAAGAAGAAATTTCATTTGTGCAAAGTTTGGGTTCGCATATCCGAAGATAGCGTTACTGGTAATGCGAGAAAAGATGTAGGGCTTTGGAATGAGATTTTAGCACGCATGCATACAGATTGTCCTATAAGCCAGCGTCGGACTTACGATATGACAAACACAAATGAAAGATGGTGCGTCCAAAAGTTGCTCAATTTTGTGGGGGTGTACAATACTTTTGGATGGTAGTGAGTGGAGCCGGAGACGTTGATTACACCCAACACGCACTTTTGGACTATCAAGCTGAATATGGAACCCCATTTACATTGTTGCATTGTTGGGCTTAGTTGAAACATTGCCCGAAATGGAAAGAAGTGGAAGTTCCGGACTTCGAAGAAAAGAAACATGAACAAAGCAAGAGATATAAGTCTTCCGGCTCTAGTTCATTCAACATGTCGCAGTCTATGCAGGGTGGTTTTAATTTGAATACGTAGGCTGGAGATGATGAGGAAGAGGAAGTGCAGGAAGTTCGAAGTCATTGGGCTGGAATAGAGCAAAGCGCCGAAGAAGAAAGGGGTATTGTCATCGGCAATTTTAGGATTTTTCAATGAGGATGTGTTGGCCGTTGGCTATGTTGGCGTTTGTTAATTTAGGATATCATTCAATGAATTTTCTTAGATTTAATTATAAAATAAGGTTAATTTAGTAATTTGAGTGTATTGAATTCTCAACGATTCAACATGTGGTTTATGCTATATCAATTAAAATATGTTGTAATCTTTTTTTTAGCTTCTTGCAAGATTGTTTTTAGTTCAATACTGTTCAAAGAAATTGACACAAATGAAGAGGAATTAGATTTCTGGCCTTTTTATGAAACACGCTTTAGTTAAAAAAATAAAAAAATAAAAGTGTAGAACCCTTAGTTTAAACGCCATCATCTAAAACTGACATCATAGTAAAATATGTAACTAGCAACTAAATGCATACATGTCCAATCAAATTGTACCATATTGATGATTCAGAGAAAATAATGGACTGCAAACCCATAACTTATTCATATTAATTGATAATTATTCATCGTTACACTAGGAAAAATGTCTTCAATCAGCTTGAGAACCAACTTTATTCATTACCGGTATTATTTGTAACTCAGAATCAATTGAAAATACCAGTAATTATAAATAATAGACACTTCCATGTAGGGGTTTACTATCATGTGAACCTTCGGGTTGCCCTGGATATAGATGCTTGGACAGGCTGCATTTCGTAACCTTTATCCCAACACTCAGGTAACGAAGTCGGGTACCGAACCTTATCATGACAATATGAATATGTCATATACAAAGCTCTATACATAATCATCTTTAGTCTGTCATCTGCAGAAATACCCTCTGGAAGTGCAATATTGCACTCAGGTTGCGTTGCGCGACACGCATTAATTATGAAAGAATAACTTGCAACGAAAGGGCCGAGCTGCAAAATCATTTTATACTTGCCATCGTGTGTAGCCCAATCCGATCCATCCCAAATGGTAGCATATACATACATAGGTTTAGATGGAAAATTAGCACCAATGCTGACATGATTTTCTGTTTCCCTAATGGGATATTGGTCCACAAAAAAGATGATACGATTTGGGTCCCAAAGAATACTATAATTGTGAAAATTTAGTGAGGGATCAAATGGTAAATAGTGTCGTTCTTCTCTCCCTTTATTGTAGCTTCCATTCCCATAAACATTGGTTTGAAGAGTCCATTCTTCTCCTTCAACATGCCCAAGAAACTCAAGATCAATCTCATCTCGGCGCACTTCATTGTTTCGAAGATAGAATGTTGCCACAACACCGGCCGTGTAGCCATTGTTTGGTAGCTTGATGGAGGCAGTGAACAAACCGCGATTGTATGTGTATCGTGAAACAATACCAGATCCTGAATTCGACCAGCGGTTTATGGATATCTGAACGGATTTACCATTGTCGGAGGTTTTGACATCTTGGTTACCGTAGAGCGGGGAGAAAACTTCATTGAATGAGACCGTGGAGAGATTGAGTGAGATAGAAGGTTTGAGGGTGGCGATGGTGCAAAAAGTCAAAAGTTGTAGACAAGTATAAAACAACATATTGATATAGTTTCGTTGAAGTGTTACAGCTTACAAGTGACAATGAATTGCATGTATGCGTACTTGTATATGCATTTATTTAAATATGGGTAAACATCTATGTATCTATAGATACAAAAGAAGTAAACAAGAAACACAGTCATGTACATTAATGGTCTATCGTTAAGGAAATGAGTAAGTCTAAGAAGAAAAGAAACATAGTAACTTAAGAGTATGAGCTGAAACAAAAGACTTGCAAATATGCATAGATGTCAAACTTCAACAACTAGTCATAGACATTTGTATCTATCATCAATTAATCCAGCTGTAGACTGATATTTTGCTTTATGAATCAAGTTATTCAGATCCACACAAGAACTGATATTTTGCTTTATGGATATCCGAATTATGATGCAATTGATTTTGTTATTTGTGCGTTGCAACGGTGGATATTCTTTAATGAAAAATAATATATCATTCTAGTATTCTACTTGTTGTAACTAATTATCCGTCTTAGAGCACAAGGTGTGTTCACCATGGGTGAAACTTTCATTCAGTATCACGTCAGCGCCACATCAGCTTTAACCTTTTCAATTTAACTAAAAAAAAAAAAAAAAAACCCTTATTATCACTCAACCTTAACTCAGCTTTAACTCAATTATTTTTAAAATCAACCCCTAAACTAAAACTAATACTTCATTTAATAACTAACATAACATTTAAAACATGAATTACATTAAACATTAAAGTTAAAGCACGAATTACATTAAACATTAAAGTGAAACTCGAAATACATAGTACGATTAATAGAAACTACGATATGATAATGAAAATGAAAGTACGATTAAATGAAACTATGAAAAGGAATCATCTGAGTTATAACCCTCCTCACTCGAAGAGGACCTAAACTCGCCAGCATAATACTTTGCTTCCATAATGTCAAATCAGTTCTTGTTAAAATGTTCTACATCCCTGGCTTCCTGCTCTATAGAGCAGCTTCCTCTCGAAGTTCTCTTTCTTCTGTTTCTCTCCCGACTTCCTCATCCCGGTCAAGAAGTCGGAGTTCATCCTCAGTGAGTCCAAATGGATTGTTTTGGTGGTCCACCGGTGGAGTATTAACCGGAAAGATATCTTCTGGTGGAGTGTGATAAACTTCATCTTCTGGTGGAAAGATATATTTTGGCACTTGTTGTGGACTGGGGTATTGTTGAGAGAAGTATTTGCGAGACATTGTTGAGAATCTGTGTGTGAGCTGTGTGTACAAGTTATGTGTGTGATAAACAACTCCGGTGTTGTTATATATATAGGCAGCTTTGAATTTGAATTTGAATAAATCCCGCTCAAATTTGAAATTAAATAATCCCGCTCGTATTTGAATTTTAAATTTTGAATTTGAATTTGGTTATCCCGCTAGAACTGTACCGTTTAAGAACTAAGGGGGCGTTTAGATTTTTATTTTTATTTTTTTTAATTCAAATAGGAATTGTTATAGGGGGCAAAAGTGTATATATATATATATATATATATATATATATATATATATATATATATATATATATATATATATATATATATATATATATAATTAAAAAGACCCTTTAATGCAGCATTAAAGGTTTAACGTGGGTGGTTAACGTACCTTTAACGCAAAAATGTGAAAGTTTAACATGGGAGTTGAGTCAAGACACCGAATGCTGACACCGAATGCTCTTACTCATGTGATTGCGAGAAATGGAATAATAAGTGAAGTAGATTAAGAGAGAGAATTGGTATGGAATAATAAGTGAAATAGATTAAGAGAGAGAATTGGTGGATTACACATGTTTTGTATTTGTGTAGCTAAGAGGACGAGTATAACATGTAAGAGTATATAACAATCCTCCTCTGTAATTAAAATCTTTCGACGAGCAATGTTTTAAAACAAGGATTGTGGAGTCCACACGCTGTGGCGACACCAAAAGAATTACACTTCTGGTAGTATTTCTGTTTCGTTGCAAGTCAAAAGCCATCCGACTGTATGGTGACAATTAATTCACACCTGAATGTTGCAAGTCTCGGAAAATCATATATCCTATAATCTAAAAGACTTCCATATTACAAATATAGTTGCTTTGAATGAATATCTAATAAAACGTTGCTATAGCTCCAGTTATGTCCAAATGAAACCAATCTCCAAGCGTGAGAAGAAAGATATAACTATATACATTATGGATTTCTGGATTTCTAGATAGATCGTGTGTTTGTTGGTAGAAGTAGAAGTTGCAAAGTCTTTTTGTTGAGCGAGAAAACAAAGAGCTTTCTCATAATCATATTCCACATTTTTAGTTTTAATAGATTACTACAGTAATTTTCTTTTTTTAATTTTGGTATAGATTCATGTATTTCTCTTCAAAACTCTTTTAATGTATAAGTATTAGAATTGTTTAGGTTTTTAAGAAAGTTATGACGAATGGACACTACTAAAAGTCCGGTTTTTCATCGCTAATAACCTTCATCGACGACACGTCGTTACTAAAAGCTTCGTCGCTAAAAGTTTTAGCTACAACAGTTTTCACTCTTAGACCTTAGTAACAACTAGTTTGACTTGGTTTGTAACTGGATTTTTAAGGTTTATATACGGATTTGTGATTGGAAAGATAGAGGGCTGTTTTGGTCAGTTGAAAGCTTGAAGGCTAATTACTGTCCAAATATGTGGAATTGTGGGTGGTGGTGGTGTGACTCTCATTTTCACAGGTTTGGAGTGGTTGGTTTTGTTTAAGTCAGTAAACTGCACTTTTGATTTCCAATATGTATTGGTGATTTGGGATGAAGCATTGAATGGGATGCTTAACTGGTGGTGCTCTGTCCTTCTTCTAATGTTCTATACTAGCAGCCTTGTTGATTTTCATGTGTGCAGGTTGTTAGCAATTTTGGCACCTCTGGTTGTGGGGAGGTTTTGGGGAAAGCTGTACTCTTTTCCTACCCTTTGGTTTTTCCCTTTGGGTTTTACTATGAATAGGTTTTTAAGGAGGCAGTTTGCTCTTAACTTGCTACACTCGCACTCCTCACTCTTGCTTGATATTGATGATGTATTGAAGACCTGTAAGAATGTGAGAATCTATATATTTCTGCTCAAGGATGATTGCTTCAGGATGCTGCTTATGGTTTTAAGTTACCACATCAGTCTTAGCAGTTTTGCTTACTATATATTGTCATCATATGGTGATGTTTGGAGCTGCATTGGTTGGTCCCTTTGCATCGGCCCATGTATTCAGAGTATGATGATGATTTTAGTTCAAGCTCTTTTCCTGCTAATACTGATGTCTGGGGTTACTTGGTTTGTTATATTATAGTTTAATATTCTATGTTTCTGTATTTAAGGATTTGGTATTTTGTAGTATTAGTATAATTTATTAGTTATTTTGAGCATGTATCCTGTAATTGGCTATTTAGCCTATTTGAAGCCAAATTTAACTAGTTAGGGATGTGTCCTAACAGTTTTTAAGCTTTGGTCTTCTTTTTGTACTTATTGCCTTGTTTTGACCCTTTTCTTAATAATATTTACCTTTATGAAAAAAAAAAAAAAAAAAAAAAAAAAAAAAAAGCCAAACTAGTTTAACTTAACATTCATTGACTTTGACATTACCATTCTTTTGTGACGAAACCTTAAGTGACGACAGGTTGTCCCTAAAGGTTTTGACTTTTATTGACGAAAACCTTTAGTGATAACTTGTCATCATTTCAAGGATTTAAATTTCATTGACAAAATTTTAGCGACCACCTTTAGCGACGACTTGTTGTCGCTAGAGGTTTGCCTTTCATGGATCGGAATAATATGATGACCACTTTTAGCGACGACATGTCAACCCTTTAGTGACGCCATGTCGTAGATAAAAGTGGCTGCAGCTTTTAATAGCACATGCTATTTTGGCGCATTTTCCTAGGTTTTTCGACCTTGATTTTCCAGAGTTTCTGCCACCATTTTTTCAGAGTTTAAATCATTCGACATTTCATAAATTGTTCAATGACTACAAGTGATTCACGACATAAACATAAATTGTTCAACAAGCCAACCTAGACTGGTTTAACAAACCAACCTACTCATCTCCAGGGGCGGCAGCATCTCATCAACATCTACAAACTGATTGGGGTTGAGCACAGCGGGTGGTGGCAGCTGGATGTTCGCATTCGCTATATGTTCTTATAGAGCCTAAACTTGTTATTGACTAGCCGTCATGTACCTCGTAAATGTAACTCGAGATACCAGTGGGGGAAGGGGTGGGAGTGTGTAGAAGAATAAGATGAAGAAGAACTGCCCCGCAACCTGCTACCCTGTCTCGGATTCAACCCTCGCCTTATTTCCAAGGCCTTACCAAAAATCGCTTCATCCGTCATCCTGTTCTCAAGCTCAAGACCGACTTGCCTTTCTCGCAGGGCTACCATCATGTTCAGTAAAGTAAAAAAAAAAAAAAAAAGGTGAAATGGGTTAAAATTGGTCAAAATGGGTCTAACCACTCAAATAAACTACAAAGTTACTTATTAATACTTGTTTGTGCTAAAATGGGACAAACGGGTATAATATAAACGATAAAGTTACTTATTAGCCCAAACGTGTACATGTTTAGGTTAAATGGGTCAAAGCGAGTGTAATCACTCAAATAAACGATAAAGTTACATATTAGTACATTTTTGGGCTAAAATGGGTCAAACGGGTGTAATATAAACGACAAACTTACTTATTAGCCCAAATGTGTACTAATAAGTAATTAAGTAGTTTTTTCATAAGTTTTGGTTTGTCATGCGTATGATAGTTTTGGTTTGAAGCACAAATGGTACCTTTGTTTTTCCCTCTTTATAATGTATTGAGATGTGAGATTCACTCACATCCTATGTACTTAAATGTTTTTTGGTATAATAAAATTTACTGTGTGTATAAAACACCTTTTACTAAAAAAAATGGTCAAAACGGGTGAAATAATTCAAATAAACAACAAAGTTACTTATTAGTACTTGTTTGGGTAAAATGCATGAACAGGTGTAATATATACTACAAACATACCTATTAGCTCAAACGTGTACTAATGCATGACTTTGTCATTTATGTTACACCCGTTTTAACCCATTTTAGCCTAAACATGTACATGTTATTTGTGTGGTTTCTTTAATTCATAACGGTTCCCACCATCATTTAATATCAAGAGCATAATTTCGGACAAGAAATCACACAACTTATTGAAGCCAAATTGCGAGAAGCAAAAAAAAGTTTGGTTCGGTTCGTCATATTCTGCACAACCGTAGGAAAATTGAAGTCACAAATTCATTAACTGTTGGATCGGTGTGAGTTTTTTTTTGTTACGTTGTAGAAAACACAATTCTAGAATTTGACCGTTTAGATGTGTGATTAGAGTTATGAATCATAAGTCATTTTGCCTAAATCTGATATAAATGGCTATACTTATCTAAGAAATTTTTGGACGTGGAAGACCTAATAACTAATGGTTATGTAATTCGTAGATTGAGACAATGACACATAAAACCAAAAAGGACTACGTGTAGTAGAGAATGAAGATGATGCATGACATGTTCAAGCTTTAGCTCCTATGGCTTAGTCGTCGGTTCTTGGGTTAACATGTGAAGTCATGTCTTTTAATTTTTTTAAGGATGATTGAAGGGTAAAACAACAATCGATAATTGTCATAATCAATGTTTTTAGTTTTAATAGGTTACTAATTTTTACTCAAGCTTTGTTTAGTTTCTTTTCTTAATTCTGGTATGAATTCTTGGATTTCTCTCCAAGACTCTTTTAATGTATAATAATTAGAATTGTTTAAGTTTTAAAAAAAGTTATGATGAATTAAATGAAAAGAGAATTTCTCTTCAAGTCCTAATTGGCACCCTTTCATGGTTTATCGAATCTTTTATTCTTTGTTATTTGTGTGATTTCTTGCCTGGTTCTGCCATCATTTGGTATCAAGAGCATAGGTTCAAAAAAGAAATCACACATCATGTGATTTTTTTGTCACGTTGTACAAAACTCGCAATTCTAGAATCTCACCCATTCAGATCTGCGTTTAGAGTTGTGAATTAGAAGTTATTTTGGTCTAAAGTTTTGGATTTTTCTGCCTAAATCTGGTTTAAATGGCTATACTTATGTCACAAATTTGTAGACTTCAAAGATCTAATGGTTATGTAGTTCGTAGTCGCCGATTGAGGTAACAACATATAAAACCAACATGGACCACGTGTTGCAGAGAATGAAGATGATGCAGGGCATGTTCAAGCTCCAACTCCTCTGGTTTAGATGTTGGTTCTTCGATTAACATGTGAAGTCATGTGTTTTAATTTGTTTGAGAATATTGAGGGTAAAACGACAATTTATAATTGTCGTAATCTATCCTTTTAGTTTTAATAGGTTACTTATTTTTACTGAAGCTTTGCTTAGTTTCATATTTTAATTTTGGTCTGGATCCTTGGATTTCTCCGAAAGACTCTTTTAATATACTAGATGAGTATCCATACATAGTAAGGGGAATTTATTGTGGCAGATATTTGTAGTGATAAAAAAAGGTTTATAAGTTACAAACGAAAAATAATAAAAGTTTAAAAATTTGAGGATTGAACACAATTTAAACTGAATGAAAATAATATGGGTTATGGGTTATAAATAAAAATAATAATAAAAGTTTATGGTTTTCATATATATTTTTTGATAGCATATCATTATTAATGGCTCAAGGCCATTAATTATACGCTCGATCAAGTCCATCACCAAGGCTCAACCAACAATTAATAAAGGTCATATTTGAATCCCAAGCCACGTAGCCTAGAAGGACCTCTCAGACCTAGCTGAACGAGGACAAATATTCTGCTACCCAACTATCATTAACGGTTAAGATATACCATCCTGACATTACACAGTGGAAACGCACGACAAACACCACTATGAGCTAAAGGACGAACGACATCTGTCCTCCTTGTCTGCTCCTGGATGATTGACACTTGACACCCTAGCGGTCGTCGATCACTCCTAAAGGGTTTATCTCTAAACCCTACAAGCCTCTCTATAAAAAGAGGGCAACACACAACATCACATAAGTTTTCACACAATTGAGCAAATATTGCCTCATAGCAGTGAAGTATGGTTCTTGTTTAAGTATTACCCGAGCTTCTTGATCTACATTAATCTCATCAGGTCCTTACCGTTCAATACGAGAAGCCAAAAAACAAAACCATTTCCATCATATCTCTAAATCGATTTACCTACCTTACGTAAATAGTTTCCTTAATTTTTCACTTTCACGAATTGTTTAGGTTTTGAAGAAAGTTACGATGAATTGAATGAAAAGTTAATTTCTCTTCAAGTCCCGATTGGGCACCTTTTGAGGGTATATCAAATTCTTTTTTCTTTGTTATTTTTGTGGTTTCTTGCATTCACAACGGTTTTGTCATCAGATCCACTAAAAGACAAAATAAACGATTTTCTTTGAAGAGCACTTTTGGCGACGAGTTTGCCGTCGCTAAGGATTTTTCAAACTTTCTCTTTCAAGGTTTTTGGAGGAAAAAAAGAATATATATATATATATATATATATATATATATATATATATATATATATATATATATATATATATATATATATAGTGTACCTTTATTTTCAGAACCCTGTTAAGTGCGAGAACTGCGAGAACTCTAATTTTGCATTAGAAAACATGTATGTTCATATAAAACATGTATGGTTTCTTACATACATTTTAATAAACATACATGTTTATATAAAACCATGTTAAGTGCAACATATCAATGCAAAATGGTTTTATATGAACATGTATGTTATGCAGGTATTTGTATTAAGGTGTATGTAAGAAAATATACATAATTTATATGAACATGCATGTTTTCTAATGCAAAATTGGAGTTCTCGCAGTTCCCGCACTTAACAGGGTTCTGAAAATAAAGCTCCCTTATATATATATATATATGGGATATCTTGGCTACAATTTTTGTAGCCAATTTCCTACAATCTTTTACAAAAATTACACTAGCAATGAATTAGAGACGCACAGAAAAGAATCAGGACACACAAAAATAATCAGGGACCCACATTTTATAGCTTAAAATTGTAGCCAATTAGCTACAAAAAATTGTAGCTAATATATTCTTATATATATATATATATATATATATATATATATATATATATATATATATATATATATATATATATATATATATATATATATATATAGGGAAAATGTTAGCTACAATTAATTGTAGTTAGTTGGCTACAATTCCTTTGAAAAAACTTTTAATAATGTACAGTTCAGTCCCTGCGGTTAGACCCTGACACATATTTTCCCCCTGTCCCCACCTTTTTTTTCAAAGGAAATGTAGCCAATTGGCTACATTGTGTTATAGCTATGTTTTCCCCATATATATATATATATATATATATATATATATATATATATATATATATATATATATATATATATATATATATATTCTCGTTATGTCGTCGGTAAAGATTTACTCCGTAATATATTATTATTCTAACATATAATATATTATTAGAGTAAAGATTAAATGAGAAGAATATTTAAAATAAGAAGAATGAAAAATAACTATAACTACACATTAGAGATGCATTAATTTGAATTATATGCATCTCTAATCTTGTAGATGAATCATAATATATTTTCTAGCTAAAAATTAGATGTATATACATATATTAGATGCATTTCATCAAGTTAGACGAATCCTATGTATTTTTCGTCCTCTGCGAGTCAAATTTGTTGCTAGTACAACTTTGCATCGTTTTCACTTCAAAATCACTTTCAAAAATAATTGTGGTGCATCTAAATGAATAAAGATGCATCTAGTTCAAGTCGATACATCTCAAATATGTCATTATAGTCATTTCTCATTTTTCTCATTTTAAGAAATTTTTCTCCCTATATTATTATTCTAACATATGTCTGTCCACAATCTCATTTTTATTATAAACGTAGTGTTCTTTTAATAGCATGTTACAGCAAGTCAGATAATCAAGCTTATTATAACAGTTCGGTAATCAACCTAGTCGATCAATATTCCTAAAATATGTGTGATCAAAACTATTTGACAAGAAATGACGTGAGTGAGTGTATGATTGGGATATGTGACCAAATATGCGTTAAATAGTTTAATATGGAGGTGGAACAGGTGCATGTTCGTAAACCCGAAGATAGTTGTTTGTTCCTAACACACCACGTGATTACTCTCTATAAAATACCAATAATACCCGAGTGACTTAGGCGAATATTAATTAAAATATACGGAGTTGGTGAATAAACTAGCGTTTACCGTGCAAAGCAATATCGGTAAATAATTCTAGTCTGTTTTTTGAGCTTTTTTACGGGTTCTAAGTGGGGGTACGGTGGTCATGCAAGCATGTATATAATATATACTAGCATGTCTGTGCGGGTTATAATATGATTAAAAATATTTGCGAACCATAATGTTCGATTATACATTTTCTGAAACAATTATTTTATAGATAACGAGAATAATTACTTTGAAATAAATTTGAATAACAGAAAGCAACTTATATAAACATAAAAATAAAGAAAACACAAAAGTATAAAGAGAGCGATATGATATGAACTCTTTTTTTCTTTTTGTTGCAATTAAGTTAGTTGAAGTGAATTCAATAATTTGTTATAAAAGGTTTAAGTTTAAATTTGGCGTTAAATCATTTCTAAAGTTTAGCTATTAAATTAATCACAAGTTGTGGTGGTCATTCCAATATGCAACCCATCAAGCAAAACGTTATAAATATTTCAGTATAAACAAAGTAACTAAAAAATGTGCAGATTTGTTTGACCATATTCTAGGGCGGTCGTAACTCTATTAAAAGGAAACACAAAGTGGTCCATGCATGAACTGTATTCCATGATCTATTTCAAGCCTTCACACCCTTTCTCTATACAAAACTACAAACAAAACAAAGAGTACTTCCTTGCTGTCATTTTAATTTCGCCCTTGACATCTTCTCCATCTTCGGCACATTTGCAAATTCTTAATGAAGACATCCCTCTTCAGATCCAAATCATGCGGTAGTCCTCCTCGACCGAAAGCGTCGTTCTTTCACTATTCGTCGAGTTATTCTAATCAACAAGATGATGATCATGATGATAATGATAATGATGATGAACTATGCTATTACTATGATCAGGACTATAGTCCAATAACAACACCTTTTATTAGTCCACATCAACAAGGTCATGCTCATTCCAATCAAAATATTAAAATTGTATCCGTCTTGTGTGCTGCACTACGTAAGTCTATACTTACATGTAGCGTGCATGATTCTGATAAAGTTTCGACTTCCTTGGACATCGGTTGTCCGACGGATGTCCAACATGTAACTCATGTTACATTTGATCGTTTCAACGGATTCACTGGTTTGCCCATTGATTTTCAGCTCGAAGTTCCCCGTAAAGCTCCTAGTGCAAGGTATTATTTTTTTATCTAACGTTTTAGAATATAAGATTTGGTATAAGTTATAAATAAGTAAAAATCTGAAGTGAATAGAAAATTTGAAGTTGATCTTGGTACAAGTTAAAAGGAAAAAGTAAAATTTTGAAGTGAATAGTAAATTTGAAGTTAGTAATTGATATACAGGATTGTATTGGACAGATCCTATGATACACAAATTGGTTACGTACGTTAATCAAAACCGTTAAATAGTTTGATGAAACTCACTATATATTATCTGGCCCAAATCAAAAAAAGTCTATAAATTTGGTTGAGAAAGTAATTGAGGGAATTCATTGTTTGCTTAAATAGTAGGGTTCTTCGGATTTACATTATTAAATTGGTGATCCGTGACTGCATGTGATGAAAGGTTTGATATTGGTACAACTCAGTTAGCTTCACCGCTAAGGGCAAATGATATTAAAAGGTAATATACTTGCCACAAATTCATCGAATGGGTAGTGAACTATTTTTTTCATTTTGAGGGTAATTTTCTTTCAAATTCATCATCTTTAGGGTATTTTGCAAAATTTTTGGACAATTTTGCCCTTCGGGAAAAAAAATTTTGTATTAGCTATGAGGGGCAAAATTGTACAAAATTTTTACAAAATACCCTAAAGATGATGATTTTGAAAGAAAATTACCCTCAAAATAAAAAGAAATAGTTCACTACCCATTCGATGAAATTGTGGCAAGTATATTACTTTTTTTTATTATTTGCCCCACCGCTAATGGGCATGGACCAGGTGCAATTAGTAATTGAAAGCTGTATGTAGGTGAGTCTTATAATGCAAAAATCCTGCTTGATACTACTTGATAGTGACTCTTTTTTGTCTCTAGAGTTATATTATGCTAAAAAGAAAAAGACATCTACGTTAGTAGATTAAATTAAAGTAATGGCTTGCTTTTATTTATAAAAAGATGTTCCTTTGCGGCTAGACCTTTCTAATCAAAATTTTTAAGAGTGAGTGTGATTCTCAATTGTTAGCGACGATAATGGATCGTGAGAGCTATTAGGCCGGAAGAGGAAAAAGAATACCTTCGTGCATATGGTCATATGGACGTAGATTGTTGACATCGAGATGGGATAAATCATGTAAATAGATGTCTTCTTGTGTTTGCTTGCCTTTTTGTTTCCTTTTAAGCTTTAGTGTGTTCCTTAAGTAAACCATAATGGCTTCATGATCGGAATGAGGTTTTTTACCCGTATACGTCTTGAGTAAAGGGCCCGAAACATCTTCATGGTCATGGTATAGTCATCCACGTTTAATAGAATCATTTATCTTATATTCGTAAATATCCTGCTATCATTCTTATTCATCCTTGTTTACTTTAGTAAATAGACGAACTCGATGCCAGTAATCCTATTTGATTATTTTCTTTTAATGGATCAGTGTGTGCGTGTTTGGTGTATCTGTTGAGTCTATGCAATGTTCTTACGATGAAAGAGGGAACAGCGTGCCAACAATTCTTTTGATGATGCAAAACCGTTTATATTCAGAAGGTGGCCTTCAAGTAAGCAAAAGACATATCTCTTAAAGTAAAATTATGCATCATACAAACCTTCAAATTTTTACATGTTACATGATGAAGGCAGAAGGTATATTTAGAATAAATGGGGAAAACGGCCAAGAAGAAGATGTTAGGAAGCAGCTAAATAGAGGATTTGTGCCCCATGGAGTCGATATCCATTGTTTGGCTGGTTTGATCAAGGTATGTTGGTCACCATTTTCTGTGTGGTTTTAGCTATTCAGTATCAATTGTTTAAAAAAAATTGCAGTGTCTTATTTATCGGTACAACAGGCATGGTTTAGAGAACTTCCTACAGGTGTTCTCGATTCTTTGACCCCAGAACACGTCATCCATTGCAATACAGAAGATGAGTGCACTCAGCTTGTCAAATCCCTCCCCCCAACTGAGGCTGCACTTCTTGACTGGGCCATAAATTTAATGGCTGATGTAGTCAAGCATGACCAGCAAAATAAGATGAATGCCCGAAACATTGCCATGGTTTTTGCACCCAACATGACTCAGGTCCACTATCTTCATATACATTCCAACCTTTCAGTTTTTCAAGGACTTATGTTTTGCTTTGTCTTGCAGATGGCGGATCCTTTGACTGCATTGATCCATGCAGTTCAAATCATGAACTTGCTCAAAACACTGGTTATGAAAACTCTTCGCGAAAGAGAGGAATCCTCTTCTGGTTCTGTGCCACTATCTTCATGTGCAAATAATCAATCTCCCAACAATAAAGTCGAGTATCCTTACCATCTAAAGAGTGCCACTTTGAAGAGACTAGGAAGCGAAAACGAAGAGCAATTCTGGAGTTTTCCAAGAAAGAGCGGCTCTTTAGTAGAATATGATTACATGTCGGGCAAAAGCTCACCTGTTACATTTATATGTGATTCACTAGAGAGCGAAGACAATACCAAACAGGAAAGACAACATCATAGAGAGGCTGTAATAGATGGGATACTCGAAAGGCTAAGTCTAAGAAAAGGTGTAAGGAGGTTATGCAGGGTAAGATACCCTGTTTTTCAGTTGAGTAAGCCTTCTAAACACACTGGAACCGTGATTGTTGATGCTAGAGGAGGTAGAGAAGCGTGGGCTTGATTCTTATGAAATGATCATGATTCATGGATAGCATGCAGTAACGAAAAACATGCATTGCTACCAATAATTGTATAGTTCCTGGTGGTTGGTCTAATCGTCTAGACAATACCTGATTGACCATGTTTAGTAGCTACTTTTAAAGTGTGAAGAAATTATATACTATCAATACATCATAAGTGCTACAGGTTGTAAAATGAACAGGTTAATCAAATTATGTAACAAATAAAAAGTGTGAAACTACATAAGGCTATCTTTATTATTTAGCGCGGGTCAAAATGGGTCGTGACAGGTTGAAGAGTCTTTTATTTATTTTTAAGTATGGTTTTGTTATAAAATTGCTTTGTAAACATGGCCAATTTAGCCCCATCACAATTTTCAAGTAATTTCATTTTTAACCCTTTTTTATACTCCTTTGACCTTATATATAATTTTGTTCATATTTAAAAACTAATATCACATGTTACCTCTATTTTTCACTTATATTTATTCTCCTTTGAGGAACTGGACTTTATACGCTGCCTTTAAACTTTCAATGCATAATTCGTGTATGCATATCACCTTGAACAAATATGCAAATACTTGAGTATTCACCAATGCTCTCAAGTTAGCAATTTAGTTGTGGTATGCACACTCAAATACTTATATAACATGTTGTGTTGGTTTTCACTTTCAGGTATTGCTATGCACACTTCAATAATTATTTTTTATGTATCTTACTTTAGTAGTCTAGGTGATCATGTAAGTGTCTATCTATGCACAATTTGATTGGAAGGATGACTTTTATATCGATCGTATGCCAAAACGAGTATTAGTACTTTGGCACTTGTGAGCGCCTGTTTTGTCATAGTGATCGATTTAATCAAGTGATCGACAGATGTGTTACATGCCCACTAATCGAGCTCTTAGCTATTATAATTGGTCCTTTTGCCCACTAATTGAGCTCTTATATAATACCTGGTATCACATACCCTCTAATGGGCTTTGCGCACTAATCGATGTTTTTGATCCACTACGAGCTGATATCAAGCAAACCATGTAGATATCAAAACATTTATACAACTAGTGAAAGACAAAGAGAAATTAAACTTCGACATGACCATAGTGAAAAGTTGCCAATTTAAGGAGAGAAACTTACGGACAGGACTAAACGCGATGAGAAATAAACTGAGGGATCATACCGGATGCATATGATTACTACTCCTAGTATTGAAAGTATCAATAACTTGATATACAGATCTAATGAACGCCTAGCTTCCATAACCACCGTTCTAACAAGATCAGCTTAAAAATAACATGTTTTTTACATAAGCTTGGTTATGTCCTGACAATAGTACTACAATATCACATATATCGCATCATATATTGAGCCTCATCATACCTAAGGTAAGTTTGATTATTAGCTAGGGATCTATAATCCGAATAAGATCAATTTGAGTTTGTCTTTATCTGTGTAACCGTAATGACTCGGACTCAGTTATTAGTTCGATTCAGTACTAGCAAGTTATCATTCATTATCAGAATAGCTTAGTTACAATTCATATCCACTATAGCTCACGTTTCAGATTTAGACTCAGGCCCGTTTACTCACTAAGTCATCAGGACTTATCATGCTCAGTTTTCATGTTTTTTAGGGTATATTTTATGTATGTTGGGGCTTGTAGATTAAGAAGGTGACCAGAGGGAATGGTAATGCTCATGTATAATGACCCAGAGTCAGTTATTAGTTCAATTCAGTATAGCCAAGTTATCAGTCAGTATCAGAATAGCTCAGTTACAATTTCATATTTACTATAGCTCACGTTTCAAATTTAGACTCAGACCCGTTTACTCACTAAGTCATCAGGACTTACCGTGCTCAATTTTCATGTTTTGCAGGGTAGTTTTATGGATGTTGGGGCTTTTAGATTAAGAAGGTGACAAGAGGGAATGGTAATGCTCGTGTATATAGGTGAGGGCATCTCTTCCAATCCTTTGTTATTCAGCTTATTAACGCCCAAACAATTACAATTAAATATGTTTTCATATTCAAATTGTATTAGTCAAGTTTTAGAATCAATGTGTATGATTTTGAGTATGTCATTGGTTATGCGTCAAAACAGGAGCGTTGGATTAACACTCGCACTCGTAATATTTATGCTTTCACGTATTAATTTTATAAAGTTTATATCCATATTTTAAGTCTTGCAGTATATGCGGTATTTTTTTAAATTACGGGCGTATTACTATAGCTTCTTGAATAATTGTGACAAGTTTGGTAGTATGTAGACAAGAAAAGAGTGTTTCTTATTGGTTTTTTTAAAGTTAAAATGCATGTAAGTTGTATGGTCTTGATTTTAAAACCGCCTTAGTATTCACAAGATGTCAATAATGTAACTATTCTTTTTCTAAGGGCCTCCACATTGCTAATTTTATCAAAAGTTTAAAACCTACATAAAGCTTTATCTTTCATTATAACTATAATGATCTTTTGTTTTATATACATGTGGCATGAAAAAGTTCAAATTCTTGAACATTTTCATAATTTAATTCACGTGTTATTATGAATCATTCGAATATCTATAAAAGGTTTATAAATAGTTAACATAAGTCTAAAATATCCTGTCGAATGTGGCTGCCAAAAAGGATACCATGTGGGTTAAATGGGTTAATGTTGAAAAACTGAAGGGGCGAAGCATATGGGAAGTAGAGTGTGATAACAATAGTAGTAGCCATATGGAGAAGCCTTCTCGATATGAGGAACATAATGAAACAACATGCGTACTTCAAAATAGGCAATGATCTATCTGTTTCAGCATGGTATGACAAGTGGAGTACAATTGTCCCATTGAGTGAGTTTATAACCACAAGAATGATTCATGATAGTAGACTACAAAATGATTGTAAGCTGGCAAGTCTGATTCAAAATGGAAATTGGTTCTGACCTGTTGATTGGATGACTAGATTTCCAGTGTTAAGAAAAATTCAGATTCCACAATTGATGGAGGATATAAAAGATAAAGCGGTATGGGTAAAAAGAACACGAAGGGTGATAGAATATAAGACTAAAGCTATGTGGAAAATATGAGTAGTGACAATTCTAAAGTAAGATGGAGATCTCTGATATGGTTTGCACAATGCCACAATACATTTCAAGGCATTCTTTTGTGCTTTGGATGGTTGTGCAAAACAGGTTGATGACTCAAGATACAATTACAATTTGGAAACCTAATGAGCCTATGAAATGTGTTCTTTGTACTCAATGCCCATATTCACATAATCATTTATTATTTTCATGTTCATATTCTAGCTTTGTTTAGAATGAAATGCAAAAGGTTTTGAACAAGAAAGTTATTTCTGACTAGAGCATCATTGTTGAGGAGATGGCCAAGTTGAATGTTAATAACAGTATTGAAAGTATAGTTAGAAAATTGGTATTTAGAGTTGTGGATTATTTCATTTGGCAAGAAAGGAACACAAGACTGTCTAAGCAAGTTAAAAGAAATGAAGAGACTCTTGTGCAAACTATTAAAGAAACATTAAAGCTTAGAATGATGAGTTTCATTGTAAAAGATTTTGATGATGTTAGAAGAATGGAGGTGATCTGGAATGTGAAGCTAACAAGAATTTGAAAAAGAATAATCAAGGTTTTTAAGATCGGGATCCTACCCAGGCTCATTTTTATCTTTGCAAGATCGTGATCGTAAGATCGGATCGGGATCTTAAGATCCTACTATAATGTTATTTCTTAATAATTTTTTATAATATTATACAAATCTACAAATTATTATACATTATAAACACAAAAGATTATGAATGTTTCATAGAAATATTGGCCTAAATTATGATTATGAAATGTTTAAAAAGATTAACATGCTGTTTTTTGAATTCTACAAAAAAAAATAAATAAATAAATAAATAAATAAATAAATAAATTGACAGTTTTTTAGTTTGTAATTCGAGAAAAGTAAGATCGGATCGGATTAGATCTTAAGATCTTATGGTCAAGATCGGGATCCTATAAGATCCTAAGCTTGCAAAGATCCTATATAGGATCTGGATCGTTTTTGCTTTGCAGTATCGTAAAATCGTAAGATCCTAAGTTCAGGATCAGAATCCTGACAACTATGAGAATAATTGTTTGTATTATTTGATGTATTGTTGAATATACTTTTGTATTGGTATGTTTGGTAGTATAAAGAGTAGTATAGAATGGTATATAGTATAGTGAATAGAATGTCTTTGTTCAAAGAAGACCGTTTTTATGATTTTTAACTTGGGCATGTCCATGGCTAATAAAAAAGCTATGTACTTTTGTTTTTAATATATACCTCACCTTAATTAAATAAATAAAGTAAAGTAAAATAAATTTTCAAAAGGCTCATAAGCTGATAATTATGTAAAGAGCATTGCTAAAGGCTCCTATAATATCCTCATACTAATGATTTTACACACACAATAATATTATATATATATATATATATATATATATATATATATATATATATATATATATTCACTCATTCTCTCTCTGCATTCAATCCGTTAGTTCTGACACTTATCATGATTCTGTGAGTAGAAGAATAAGTAATAATAATTTGTAAGGGGAAATAGCATTTTTCTTATGCAAACTTATAAACCTATATCAAACTTAGTCACGTGGTACCTTTTGAAAATTAAACTACCATACTCCTGAATTCACTATTACACACAGTCATTTTTGCATTGAGTCACTGAAATAGAGCAATTTAACTTTAACTAGATTTCAACATCTAACTTGAAAAACTAATTAAACAACATGAAACTTGTAAGCTTGAACTTGAATTTTTGAATTATAAACTTTGATTTGTAGGATACCATCCTTGAACTTGAGAATGTATAGAAAAGTGAATGATGGAGAGAAACTCAATTTCATTAAGTGTGAAATGAAGGATAACAAAGTATTTAAAGAGTTATTGGCGCCTTGTAACTGCCAATAACAGAAATATAATATGTTACAATTCTAACCCTGAACTATTTACAACTTGACAAAACATGATAAAACTATACTTCTACATTCCCCCCTCAAGTTGGAGGTTCAGAGAGACCCAACTTGTTGACAAGATAATTGTGTTGCACCTTGCCCAATGCCTTTGTCATAACATCTGCAAGCTGAGATTGTGTGGGGGGATATATGTAGTTTGTAAGAAACCTTCTTGTACTTTGTCTCTTGTAAAGTGACAGTCAATGTCCAGGTGGTTCTATCATGATAACATGGATTTTCTGCTATCTGTTGAGCTGATTTATTATCACAGAATAAAGTTACAGGGTATGGTGTTGGGATGTGTAGATCCTTTAGTAAATGGCTCAACCATAAAAGTTCACAAGTAGTAGCAGCCATACTCCTATACTCAGCTTCTGTTGATGATCTAGAGACTGTGGCTCATTTCTTAGTTTTCCAGGATACCAATGAATGTCCCATGAATACGCAATAGCGAGTAAGAGATCTCCTAGTCATCAAGCATGAAGCCCAGTCAGCATCAGAAAAACCAGTTAACTTCAGGTGTGGTTGAACAAGATAAAAGAGTCCTTTAGACACAGTTCCCTTCAAGTACTTTAGAAGATGCAATGCAGCTTGCATATGCACATCCTTAGGAGCAGATACAAAATAACTTAAGTGTTGAACAACATATGAAATGCCTGGCCTAGTCATTGTTAGGTACAACAATCTTATAACCATCCTTCTATATGATCCTGGATCTTTTAAAGTTGTTCCTTTGTTGAGTGACAATTTCAATTGAGTAGGAAGAGGGAATTCTTTTGGTTTTGCAGCAGTTAACCCAACATCTGTAAGAAAATCCAAAATGTACTTTCTTTGATTCAAGTAAGTGCCAGCATTAGTTCTGCATATCTCAATTCCCAAAAAAAAATTTGCTAATCCAATATCTTTAATGGTGAATTGTTGATCAAGAGCATACTTAAGAAAGTTAATCTCATCAGGACAATTACGAGTGATTAACATATCATCAACATAGACCAAAGCTGCAGTGAATTGACCATTCTTGTGTTTGACAAACAAAGAATAATCATTTTTGAACTGTACATACCCCAAGCTTATCAAAAACTTAGTCAACTCAAAATTCCACTGCCTGGATGCTTGTTTGAGACCATAAAGTGACCTTTTGAGCTTGCATACTTGACCAGGACCAACTTTTGTGTACCCTTCAGGTGGAACCATGTAAATTTCTTCATCACTATAGCTGATGAGTGCTCAAACACTCATCATTTTTGGTTAAATCTGAACTGCAAAACATACAAAAACACTCAAAAAGGCATCGAAATACTGAAAATATTCCAGGAATTGTGTTTTATATGTTTCAGATGCAAAATGAGTAAAAACAGTTGAAAAACAATCAAAGTTTGCAAAATTGACAGTTTCAGTCCCCCAACTTTCAAAAATTGCCAAAAATAGTCCCTGAGCACTTATTATAAATGAAGAGTCACCAAAGGTCCTTTTAAAATAATAAATTGTCATATTTAGCCCTTTGGTGAAAAATTCCAAAAGTTTTGAGAATTTGCAATTTAGTCCCTGAAGTTTCACCTTTTGGCAGTTTTAGTCCCTGGGCATTTTCAAATGAGAAATTTACATTTCAAGTCCTTGGGAAATCACAATTTATCACAAACGGTCCTTGGAGTTCAATTTTTAGAAAATGGCAAAAATGGTCCCTCTACTTTGAAACTTTGCAGTTTTGGCCCCCGGATAATTCAAATTTGGAAAATAAACTTCAAAAGGCCTTATGAAGTTGCAAACTGGCAGAAATGACCCTTGTGATAACTTTGGTAAAATTGCATTTTCAGCCCTAGGATTTTCGGCAAATTACATGAATGGTCCTTATGGTCTTTAAACTTGAAAATAAACAAACACAACCCAAACAAAACCTGGTCCAATCCAACACCTTAGCCCACCCCAAGCCCAATACCAAAAAATTATAAACACCCCATTTAATATCCCCCCAAGTCAACCTCCCAGGTTTGACCACCTCCTTCCTTACCCCACTTGGTCTGCCAAACTCAACCAACTCTCCACATCCCCTCACCTCCACCTCACCAATACCACTCAATGTCCCCTCCTACTACCACTACATCCAAACCCATTAAATGCTCCTTGAATCACTCCAAGCTACCCCCTAACTGCCCAAATGAAAATTGGCGCCAAAATCCATTTGAACGACCAAGATCACTACAGGCTAATCCAAGGGCTCAGATTTGTTGGGAAAGTCTCAGAGGACTGAGAGGAGCCCTATAAGTGAAGAAAAATGAAAAAGAGAAGCAAGTAGTTAACTAGTGTAGTGTAGTTTTAGTTTTTTTATGTCGTATTTATTAGTTCTCCTTTTCTAGTGTAATTCTTAGATAAAAAAGGTTGTATTAGATGTTTTCAGTGTAATTCAAACTTATTTCCTTTGTTGAATTCAGCTCTAATTACAATTTCAATTTATATACATTTTTTCTTTGAAAATCTCAAATTAGTTTAAAGCTGCTAAAAGTTGTGTTTATTTGGTTGTTTAAGCTCATTCAAGTCACCTGTAAGCTTTTATAAGCTTAGAAATCACTTAAGCAAGTTTTAGGTTAATATCTCAAATATCACTAAAATTCTTGAGAAATTCAAAAATCAGAAAATAGTGAAGAAGAAGCAAGGTAGCAGTGTGGATTATTGATGGCATTTGGTTTAGTGCTTATTGGTAAGCCATAGGTGTGTTTTATAGACCTTGGTTCTCAGTTGCAAGCTTGGAAGCTTTTTGTAAGTTTTTTGTCAATTTTAGCATCTTACTATTCATGAGCTTAAGATTGCTTAACTGTGTATTTTTATTGCTTAATTTAGTGCTACATTGTGAGATTATGGCCTATAATTCCATGCTTGTTTGTTAGATTCCATTGGTACTAATATTTACAACTCAACAGCTAAATCAGTCTAGTAGTAATCATAGGTACTTGTTGTTCTTATTGATGTTTAACTGCTCATTTATGCTTATTAAATCATATTATGGTCTCTAGAATCAGTTTCGTGGTCTAAATCCATCACAAGCTTTGAAAAATCTTATTTCCATGTCTTAAATGGGTGTTTGGGTCAGTAGTACTCAATGAGTCCTAGGGTATTTTAGTTGTTGTTTGTGGTTGGCACATGTTATATTAGGGCTAATTGATGTATAGTAGTCATAAAATTAGTGTGTTATTTGGATAAAAGTCAAAATCTCTTTTAAACCTACATTTGAGTCCACTGTTGGAATTTTAGAGGTCCAAATGTTACATATTAGTGCACTAATTGTTAGGATTGCTCAAATCAGTGTCATTTTGGCTTATTAACATGTTTTCATTCAATGAGAAGCAATCAAAGTTAATTTAGGTCAAATATCTCAAAAATCATAAAAAGTCAAATTTGCATGTCTCATATTTTCCAAAAATTGCAAGAATTTTGTGGAATTTTGTGTTAGGTTTTAGACTTTGAAACTTCTTGGGTGTAAAGTATACCAGGTAAACTATGAAATCTCATAGTCATTTGATTTTTGCAATTTTTCCTATGGGCCCTACAGTTGCCCAAACACACCTGCAAGGGGAGTGACCTCCCCTGCACCACCACCTCAGTCCAACACCCCAATTTCCAAGCCCTCCCTAGGTCTCATTAGTGGGCCCCACTCCAAGTCTAATGGCTTTTTGTGAAGTTCACTAGGGTAGCTTGTAGGTTCATGCTTAATTTTAGGCTTCTCAGCTTATTTGATAAGCTCTTACAAGCCTGCAACCTTGCCTGTGAGGCCTGTTTGGACCGAGCAATTTGGATTAGCTTATTTTACCTTATCCAGCTTATTCAGTGATCCTTTCTTGTTGTTTTTACATCATCTAAGTACCTTGTAACTTAATTTACCTCTGTGTCTTAGTTTATAGCTTATTTCAAAGCTTTTTGCACTCACAGTTGACCAAAGTGCTTATTGTTAAGCACTAGCAAGTCCATCTTTATAAAAGTTGTTTGTTTTTAGTTTTAAAATAGTTTTGTAAAAGAAAAATCCAGAAAAACCAATTTAATTATAAGTGATAATTTCTATTTAGTTTTATTTATCTTTTTAATTTTTCTTTTTAGATTTTTATTAAGCCACTTGCATTTTTATATTTTTCTTAATTTCCTTTTATCTTTAAGTATTTTTAGAAAATTTTCCAGATTTTTATATTGTCATTTAGTAGATTTATTATTAGTTTTAATAATAATTAATTAATAATTAAGTATTAAATAGCATAATTTGTTTTTATAAAGTAATACATATTTTTTATATTTTTCCTAGCTATTATATATTATAAGATAATTTTAGGAATTTTCCTAGAATTTCTAATGTTCATTTTCTAATTTTATTAATTAATTTAGTTAAATTAGATATTAGTTAATAAATAAGTAAATAATTAGTAAAATAGTCTAAATATAATTTTTACAAACTTTTTAAAATTTTTTATGATTCTTGTGATGTTTAATTAGATTTATAAATTTTTCTATAATTATCTAAGTCCTTTTAGTATTTTTAATAATTTTAATTAGTTTAATAAGTTTATTAATATTTAATTAGTAATTTATTAATATAAAATCCACAAAAAGATATATTTTAATTTTAAAATTTGTTCTTAGTTATTTTATAATTTTAGAAATTTAATTTTTGTTTTTCTAGTATTAAATTAATATTATATTGTATTTAAGTTATTTAAATATTAATAATTAGTATTTAATAGTATTTAATTAATATTAAATAATTAATTAGTGTAAAAATTCATTTTCTTTTTTTGAAAATTTTCTTTTATCCTTAGGTTTGTAAAAAAGTCATTTTCACCCCCTGAGGGTTTTCAGATTTCAGTTTTCACTTTTTATTTTGTACGTTCGCTTAAATTTAAACTGAACGTACACGTTTTTAGGTTTAAAACGTTTCTGGTTTTTTTGATTTCATAGTCTTGTTCATATAGCTTATTTATGCTATTTCATTGTATATCTCAGTAGTATAATCAATCACAAACCCTTTCCTGTCCAAATTCCCTAGATCACAAACCCGTTTGATTACCATCACACCTCGTCGGGACATAACGACCCGGGGAAACCTTATATTCCACGGAGATTGACTCTAGGCTGTTTGACTTAGTTGACCATTCACCTAGTCAATTAGGTTGACCGTTTGAAGCCAATCAAATTTTGGCGCCACTGCCGGGGAGGTCATGCACGTTATTCTAAACGGTTTTGCGTATTAGTGAATCTGGATATACACTCATTGTATATTTACCCATCCTTGTTCATATTTTCTTATTATTACCATATAAAAACAAAAACTGTTCCCGAAAACATTTTAAAATCAGTTTTCAACGAACACAAAAAACCCAAAAAGATTTTCTTTCTTATTTGTATATAAAATGTCTTTCCAAAAATCCAAAAATATTCATCTTTACCCTCCTACCCTTTTGATTCTTCATTCCTTACCCTCCCAAACCTTTTGATTCTTTCTATGTCTCATCCACACCTTCTGATTTGTCAATGGTGTGGTAATCCTCATAATGGTGGTAATTGCCCCAGTTGTGGCAGAGTATAGTCAAGAAATGGGTCTGTCTATAACCAAGATCCCTATTCCTACCATGACACGACTGATTTATTTCATCAGCTACCACACCACGAGACTCGGCAGTTTTACTGTTGTAAGTACTGTGGTAGTTCACACTACAGTTCTGATTGTCAATCGGGAAACACGCTTGTCTATGAGCAGTTTCCTGATAACGGTTATGACTCTAGCACATACAACTCACAGCCACATCAGTTTTACTGTTGTGATTACTGTGGAGGTCGGCACTTCAGCTCCGATTGTCAAACAAGGAATCCATTTCCTTGTAACAATTTTGACACGTCGTATTATGACGAACCTCCACCTCAGCCAATTCCTCAAAGTCTTCTCCTTGATCTTTTGGATTTAGTGAAAGATTTGAAAGGAATTAAACATACCCCAGATAATCCAAACCAAAAATCGATGGAAGAATTGTTAGCTGAAGAACAGGCTGCTAAAATAAATTCACAAATTGCCATTGAAAACTCTATTAGGGAATCAATTGCAAAAGAAAAAGCAGCCAGATCTAGCTCTCGATTCCGTTTCATTCCTGATGACAGTGATGATGAAGATACCCATGATATCCTTGAATTTTATAAAGAATCATCAAATTCATCATATGAAATTCCTTCAGTTGAGGTTCCATCTCAACCCACTTTTATCACACCCGAGGTTCCCACTCACTCTCTGAGCATGGGGGACGAGCATCTTGACACTGTTCCTGTAAAGGAATCGGACGAATTCATAAAGTTTAGTGTTGAGAACCTTGTCTCAATCCCAAGAGAGTCACAGGGAATTCTTGAACATTTGTGTGATATCCCTCCTCCTCTTGTATTCCCAACTAATCATGTTGAGATGTTCTCCGATTCTAATGATGACGATTCGTTGTCTTGCGGAGACATCATTTATATGGAAGAATTACCTTCTAAGCTAGTTAGCTTAGAAGAAGAGAATGATGAGATTGACATTGAAATCAAGGATGAAGCACTTCGTGCAACATTATTGAATGTCAATCTCCTCATTTCTAAAATCGAGGCTTTCAAAGAGAAATCTATTTCATCTCCTATCCCAATTAAGGATAGTGACATTTTTCCGATGATCCTATACCGGAATTTGAAGCCTTTCATTTTGATCATATGGGAGAGAAGATTAGTGGCAGTACCACTTCTCATTCACATAATTCTCTCCCCGAATATGATTCATTCACCTTTGAGGAGTTCTCCCGTGAACTCACTCATATCATATCTCCACCGGAGTATGATAACTATTAGTTTGATCTAGACAAAGATGATCTTTGTGTTCCGGAGGGAAATATTCTCAACCTCGAGAATTTTCTTGATATCAAAATCCCATCCCTCCCACCCATAATATGTCTAGATCATATGAGCTTTAATGATGAGATTCATGATATACCAATTATGAATTCTCTTTCTGATGATGATGATGAGTCAATCTTGATTGTCATGAAGATCTTCCTCCCATTCTTCACCTACCGGGTGACTTCTCCTGTTCTTCACTCCTTCGGGAATGAAGACATTATCTTTGACCCCGGCATCACCGCTTATAGTTTATACTATTTTAAGCCGGGAATATATCTCATCGGTGTGGAACTTTCACGTGCTTCAAATATTTGTCCAAACATCTTGAATGAAAGTCCAATGGAGATTGTTTCTTCCACATCATACTTCCCCAAGAACAAACGAATTCGGGGTCGAGTCAAGCTAGCGACTCGGTAAACAAAAACAGTAGCATGTATATGGGGTTTTCACCCTAAGTGTGGGGGAGTACCCCTGCTGTTGTTACCATGTATATATATCAATAAGTAAAATAAAGTGAAAAATGGTATTTCCACATTTAGCTTGTAATGTTACCCTTTTATATTCAAAGACTCGGCATATTAGCCGGGACTTTGAATATTGAGGACAATATTCAATTCTAAGTGTGTGTGTGGGGGGGGGGGGGGAATTCTAGCGAATTTTATCACATTTTACGATCTAGTACCCCCGTTTTTGGCAAAAAAAATTTAAAAAAAAAATTCACTTGTGCTTCAAAAAAATTTCTGGTTATCAGTCCGCCATGTCTAAATGACAAAAGGATTGGCTAATCCAGAAGCAAACGGCTCTTGGTAAAGATATATCAAATCCGTTTATGGCTGACAATTTGCTGAAAATTGTATGGTATCTCTACTCGCCATATCCTAAAAAGTGAAAGAGTTGGCTAGCCCGCAAGATTATGGCTTGTGGTAAAGGCAGTGGAAAAACCATAATTGGTAATCAACTCACCAAGATGTTGACTATGTCCATCAAGAGTTGGCTAGTCCAGAAGCAAACGGCTTCTGGTAAAGACAAATCAAATCCGTTTACAGCTGGTGGTTTGCTCAAAATCACATGGTTATCGGTGTACCATAGTTCTTATTTGAACTAAAACATTTGGCTACTCCAGAAGTAATGGCTTTTGGTAAAGAGATTAAAATCCATTAAAGTTTCAAAACAGTTTATTGCTAGGGACTAGCAATAGTTTAGTGTGGGGGATTGATGAGTACTCAAACACTCATCATTTTTGGTCAAATCTGAACTGCAAAACATACAAAAACACTCAAAAAGGCATCAAAATACTGAAAATATTCCAGGAATTGTGTTTTATATGTTTCAGATGCAAAATGAGTAAAAACAGTTGAAAAACGATCAAAGTTTGCAAGATTGGCAGTTTCAGTCCCTCAACTTTCAAAAATTGGCAAAAATAGTCCCTAAGCACTTATTATAAAAGAAAAATCACCAAATGTCCTTTTAAAATAATAAATTGTCATATTTAGTCCTTTGGTGAAAAATTCCAAAAGTTTTGAGAATTTGCAATTTAGTCCCTGAAGTTTCACCTTTTGGCAGTTTTAGTCCCGGGGCATTTTCAAATGAGAAATTTACATTTCAAGTCCTTGGGAAATCACAATTTATCACAAACGGTCCTTGGAGTTCAATTTTTAGAAAACGGAAAAAATTGTCCCTCTACTTTGAAACTTTGCAGTTTTGGCCCACGGATAATTCAAATTTGGAAAAGAAACTTCAAAAGACCTTGTGAAGTTGCAAACTGGCAGAAATGACCCTTGTGATAACTTTGGCAAAATTGCATTTTCAGCCCTTGGATTTTCGGCAAATTACATGAATGGTCCTTATGGTCTTTAAACTTGAAAATGAACAAACATAACCCAAACCAAACCTGGTCCAATCCAACACCTTAGCCCACCCCAAGCCCAATACCAAAAAATTATAAACACCCCGTTTAATATCCCCCCAAGTCAACCTCCCAGGTTTGACCACCTCCTTCCTCACCCCACTTGGTCTGCCAAACTCAACCAACTCTCCACATCCCCTCACCTCCACCTCACCAATACCACTCCATGTCCCCTCCTACTACCACTACATCCAAACCCATTAAATGCTCCTTGAATCACTCCAAGCTACCCCCCTAACTGCCAAAATGAAAATTGGCGCCAAAATCCATTTGAACGACCAAGATCACTACAAGCTAATCCAAGGGCTCAGATTTGTTGGGAAAGTCTCAGAGGACTGAGAGGAGCCCTATAAGTGAAGAAAAATGAAAAAGAGAAGCAAGTAGTTAACTAGTGTAGTGTAGTTTTAGTTTTCTTATGTCGTATTTATTAGTTCTCCTTTCCTAGTGTAATTCTTAGATAAAAAAGGTTGTATTAGACGTTTTTAGTGTAATTTAAACTTATTTCCTTTGTTGAATTCAGCTCTAATTACAATTTCAGTTTATGTACATTTTTTCTTTGAAAATCTCAAATTAGTTTAAAGCTGCTAAAAGTTGTGTTTATTTGGTTGTTTAAGCTCATTCAAGTCACCTGTAAGCTTTTATAAGCTTAGAAATCACTTATGCAAGTTTTAGGTTAATATCTCAAAAATCACTAAAATTCATGAGAAATTCAAAAATCAGAAAAAAAGTGAAGAGGAAGCAAGGTAGCAGTGTGGATTATTGATGGCATTTGGTTTAGTGCTTATTGGAAAGCCATAGGTGTGTTTTATAGACCTTGGTTCTCAGTTGCAAGCTTGTAAGTTTTTTGTCAATTTTAGCATCTTACTATTCATGAGCTTAAGATTGCTTAACTATGTATTTTTATTGCTTAACTTAGTGCTACATTGTGAGATTATGGCCTATAATTCCATGCTTGTTTATTAGATTTCATTGGTACTAATATTTACAACTCAACTGCTAAATCAGTCTAGTAGTAATCTTAGGTACTTGTTGTTCTTATTGATGTTTAACTTCTCATTTATGCTTATTAAATCATATTATGGTCTCTAGAATCAGTTTCGTGGTCTAAATCCATCACAAGCTTTGAAAAATCTTATTTCCATGTCTTAAAGGGGTGTTTGGGTCAGGAGTACTCACTGAGTCCTAGGGTATTTTAGTTGTTGTTTGTGGTTGTCACATGCTATATTTGGGCTAATTGATGTATAGTAGTCATAAAATTAGTGTGTTATTTGGGAAAAAGTCAAAATCTCTTTTAAACCTACATTTGAGTCCACTGTTGGAATTTAGAGGTCCAAATGTTACATATTAGTGTACTAATTGTTAGGATTGCTCAAATCAGTGTCATATGGCTTATTAACATGTTTTCAGACAATGAGAAGCAATCAAAGTTCATTTAGGTCAAATATATCAAAAAATCATAAAAAGTCAAATTTGCATGTCTCAGATTTTCCAAAAATTGCAAGAATTTTGTGGAATTTTGTGTTAGGTTTTAGACTTTGAAACTTCTTGGGTGTAAAGTATACCAGGTAAACTATGAAATCTCATAGTCATTTGATTTTTGCAATTTTTTCTATGGGCCCTACAGTTGCCCAAACACACCTGCAAGGGGAGTGACCTCCCCTGCACCACCACCACCTCAGTCCAACACCCCAATTTCCAAGCCCTCCCTAGGTCTCATTAGCGGGCCCCACTCCAAGTCTAATGGCTTTTTGTGAAGTTCACTAGGGTAGCTTGTAGGTTCATGCTTAATTTTGGGCTTCTCAGCTTATTTGATAAGCTCTTACAAGCCTGTAACCTTGCCTGTGAGGCCTGTTTGGACCGAGCAATTTGGATTAGCTTATTTTACCTTATCCAGCTTATTCAGTGATCCTTTCTTGTTGTTTTTACATCATCTAAGTACCTTGTAACTTAATTTACCTCTGTGTCTTAGTTTATAGCTTATTTCAAAGCTTTTTGCCCTCACAGTTGACCAAAGTCAACTGTCAAGGCTTAAGCACCCCAAAGTGCTTATTGTTAAGCACTAGCACGTCCATCTTTACAAAAGTTGTTTGTTTTTAGTTTTAAAATAGTTTTGTAAAAGAAAAATCCAGAAAAACCAATTTAATTATAAGTGATAGTTTCTATTTAGTTTTATTTATCTTTTTAATTTTTCTTTTTAGATTTTTATTAAGTCACTTGCTTTTTTATATTTTTCTTAATTTCCTTTTATCTTTAAGTATTTTTAGAAAATTTTCCAGATTTTTATATTGTCATTTAGTAGATTTATTATTAGTTTTATTACTCCCTCCGTCTCATAATTATAGTCCACTGTTGACTTTTGAAGTATTTAGTTTTCAACTTTGACCTTAAATTTTTTTATTTGTGTTATATATTACTTGATGCAAAATGTATGAATAGATTGAGTTTTGAATGTATTTTCAATTGATATAATTTTTATCAAGTATTATATAACACAAATAAAAATATATAAGGTCAAAGTTGTCAAATGAAGACTTAAAAAGTCAACAGTGGACTATAATTATGGGACGGAGGTAGTAATAATTAATTAATAATTAAGTATTAAATAGCATAATTAGTTTTTATAAAGTAATACATAGTTTTTATATTTTTCCTAGCTATTATATATTATAAGATAATTTTAGGAATTTTTCTAGAATTTCTAATGTTCATTTTCAAATTTTATTAATTAATTTAGTTAAATTAGATATTAGTTAATAAATAAGTAAATAATTAGTAAAATAGTATTTTTAATAATTTTAATTAGTTTAATTAGTTAATTAATATTTAATTAGTAATTTATTAATATAAAATCCACAAAAAGACAAAAAGATATATTTTTAATTTTAAAATTTGTTCTTAGTTATTTTATAATTTTAGAAATTTAATTTTTATTTTTTAGTATTAAATTAATATTATATTGTATTTAAGTTATTTAAATATTAATAATTAGTATTTAATAGTATTTAATTAATATTAAATAATTAATTAGTGTAAAAATTCATTTTCTTTTTCTGAAAATTTTCTTTTATCCTTAGGTTTGTAAAAAAGTCATTTTCACCCCCTGAGGGTTTTTAGATTTCAGTTTTCACTTTTTATTTTGTACGTTAGCGTAAATTTAAACTGAACATACACGTTTTTAGGATTAAAACATTTCTAGTTTTTCTAATTTCACAGTCTTGTTCATATAGCTTATTTAAGCTATTTCATTGTATATCTCAGTAGTATAATCAATCACAAACCCTTTCCTATCCAAATTCACCTGATCACAAACCCGTTTGATTACCATCACACCTCGTCGGGACATAACGACCTGGGGAAACCTATATTCCACGGAGATTGACTGTAGGCTGTTTGACTTAGTTGACCATTCACCTGGTCAATTAGGTTAACCGTTTGGAGCCAATCAATAGCCATGGAGAAAAGCATTATTAATGTCTAATTCATGTAGGTCCCACTCTTTTGCAGTTGCCAAAGCAATAAGTACTCTAACAGTTGCTAATTTTGCAACTGGTGAAAAAGTATGTTTATAACCCTGACCCTCTTTCTGATTAAAGCCTCTAGTTGCCAATCTGGCCTTTAATCTTTCAACAGTTCCATCTGGATGATATTTAGTCTTAAACAACCTTTTGGAAGTTATTGCTTTGTGACCTTTAGGCAATGTACCCAAGTGTCATTCTTCTCCAAAGCTGCAATTTCTAAATCCATAGCATCCACCCATCCTTGTTCAGTTGCAGCTTGCTTATAGCTAGTTGGTTCCATATGAGGAAAGACATTGCATAAAAATGTTATGAATTCAGGTGGAATATCTTTGAAATCTTCCTTGCCAAATAGAGGATACTGTGGTGGAGCAGAACAAAAATTAGCTGAACTATGACCAGGTTTGGAAGTAACAAAGTCTTTCAACCATGCAAGCCTTGAGGAAGCTCTTGAGGACTTTCTAGTGGGTATAGGATTGATAATTGGAGAAGGTTGTGATGTATTCACAGACTGCTCTGGCTCAGAAGGGGTGTTTGGGTTAACATTGTCAAGCTGCTCTGGCTCAGAAGGAGGGTTTGTAGGCATGACTAGAGGATCATCATCAGCTGTAGAGTCTCCAAACACAGGAAAGAAAGGTTCTTGTGGAACTGTTACAGGAACATTGGGTTCTTTGAAAGGAAAAATCTTCTCTTCAAAATGAACATCTCTACTCAAAAACACCTCTTTAGTCTCCAAATTATACAACTTGTATCCTTTTTTATTTGAAGGATAACCTATGAGAACACACTTGATTCCTCTGTTTTCAAGTTTGTCCTTATGTGGCTTAATCACAGCAGCATAACATAAGCATCCAATGACTCTAAGATGCTCAAAATTTGGAACTTTACCAAACAAAACTTCAAATGGTGACTTCCAATTCAACTTTTTCATAGGCATTTTATTGATCAGATAAGTTGCAACCAAAATACACTCACCCCAGAATCTTATTGGCAAATTAGCATGAGACCTAATAGCTCTAGCAGTTTCAAGTAAATGCCTATGCTTCCTTTCCACTACACCATTTTGCTGAGGTGTATAGGCTATAGATCTCTGATGAACAATACCTTTGGACCTTAAAAGAGTTGCACAACTTTTGTTAACCACTTCTATGCCATTGTCTGACCTTATAATCTTAGGTTTACCATTAAATTGAGTATCCACATAAGCAAAGAATGTAGTCAACAATTCAAGTATCTGATCTTTCCTATGTACCAAATAGGTCCATGTAGCCCTACTCTTGTCATCCACAATAGTAAAGAAATAAGTGGCCCCATTTAGAGTTAGATGCCTATATGGACCCCACAAATCCACATGTAATAGAGCAAAAGAGACAGTTTCAATAGAAGGACTGTTTGGGAAAGGAAGTCTGTGATGTTTAGACAACATACAACTTTCACAATGAAATTCAGAAACATCAAAGGATTTACAAGCAGGAATATGAACTAGCTTAGACACAGAAGTATGTCCAAGTCTAGCATGAAAAGTGTGAACATCTACATTTGACTTTACACTAGTAGCATTGCTATAAGAAGTTTTATTCAAACTAATGAAAGGAACAAGATGTTTATGTGACTCATAAAACTCAGTGACACTAGCAGAGAAAGAAGTTTGATCAGAAACAGATGTTCAAATGTACAAGCACCTTGAACCTTTTCCAACTGCAACAACTTCTTTAGTTGTAAGGTCATGAAAACATGAATGCAGTTGGGAAAAATTGAGCAGTCAAGTTTTTGGTTTGAATCAATTTGCCAACTGAGAGTAAGTTCAATTGAAATTCAGGTACATAGAAGACATCAGTGAGAATCAAAGAAGGTGTTAAGGCCACTTCCCCAACAATAGTCACTTTAAGTGATCTACCATCAGGTAAGTGAACCATGATAGGGGTAGTTAAATACTTGACAGTTATGAATAGACTAAAATTAGGAGTCATGTTATCAGAGGCCCATGTGTCTGTGATCCAATCAAGTTTAATGTTCATGTGTGGATGACAAAACAAAGCAAAAGAGACTGTGAAACAGGACATTATACCTGCATGAGGAGATGTACTAGCATAATTCCTCACGGAACCCTCATTATCCTCTATAGGTGTTTTTCCCTTGAACATTTTCATCATCTCACTGTATACATCAGAAACTAGCCTTTGATCCACATGACCTTGTCTAATCTCATTCTCACTTCCCATATCAAATGGTGTTTCACCATCAACCAGGTCTTCTACACTGACATGAGCAGCCATACTAGCATTTTTCTTGGCCTTCTTTCCTTTATACCAATCAGGATACCCAATTCTTTCAAAGCATTGATAAAAAACATGTCCCTCTTGACCACAATGAGTACACAACTTCCTTTGATCACCTTTGTTATCAGTTCTAGATTGTCTAAAATCCCTTCTCACATTGTTATTCTGCCTATTATTACCAGTGTTTGCAAAGAAAGCAGCGGGATCAAACACATGACTAGTAACTTGCTTTTGTTTCTTAATTTGTTGCACAATGTAATAGGCCTTATTCACATTAGGAAGTGGATCAATGGACAAAATTTGACTTCTGACATTTTCATAATCATCATTCAATTTCATCAAAAACTGAATCAACTTCAAATGATTATCTCTTTCAACAAACTTATCAAACACAGCACAAGTACACTCAGCCATTTTTCCACAATTACACACAGGCAATCCATTCAAATTCTGTAACTCATCCCAACATCTCTTCAATTTGTTAAAGAAAACAGCAATAGTAAGGTTACCTTGTTGCTCAATTCTCTATCTAACTAATAGATCAATGGACCATTGCTTTGTCCATATCTTTCAGCCACCTCCTTCCACAACTCACAAGCAAACTGAGCATCCAAAAAAGCCTCAGATAACTCATTTACCGTAGAATTCAAGATCAAACAAGTGACCAGATAATCACAACAAATCCATCTCTGAACATTCACATCAGTAACAATAGGTTTTGGACAAGTACCATCAATGAATCCCAATTTCAACTTCGCACCCAAAGCCATCTTAACATTGCGACTCCAACCAAGAAAATTACCCCCATTGAATGGTGTATTAGTCAGCACCATAGCAGGATGATCAAAACTAGCTAGGTGTAAGGGATCATTGATTGTGTTAACAGTGTTTTGAGTGTTTGGATCAGTTGTATCCGCCATTGTTAAAGATCAATAATAGAAAATCAAGAACAAGAAACGGATTAATAACTGTTTTATAACAGAAAATCACCCTAACTTTAACGAACAAGAAATGGTGACGAATCAATGAATTGTGAACAAGAAACAGGACGACTGAAGTTAGATAATTAACTGTATTCCACCATTAATGATCAAAGTTAGGGGGTTTATTAGCTCTGATACCATATAGAAAAATGAATGATAGAGAGAAACTCAATTTCATTAAGTGTGAAATGAAGGATTACAAAGTATTTAAAGAGTTATTGGCGCCTTGTAACTGCCAATAACATAATATAAAATGTTACAATTCTAGCCCTGAACTATTTACAACTTGACAAAACATGATAAAACTATACTTCTACAGAATGAGTATGGAACTTCAATCTCAGAGCAAAGAATAACAACAAACCAAGAACTATCGTGTAAATACACTTGAATAAAGTAAACTTTATAATCATACATAGAGTCTCATTTTTGTCCTCTGGACAACTGATTCCATGTACTTAAAGCCATTGATGACATCGCCTTGGAATCTGTGGATGACAGTGCAATCAAATAAAGTGTTCGAAGCCTTTTATTAAAACATTAAAAAACATGGTTAATGACTTTGGGAACGAGTTGTGGTTGACTGTCACAATATAGTGTATATATGTTATGTTTTAAGATGATCATGACCCACGAAAAATGCAAAAATAAATTGTATTATATATATATGGTACGATATAAATATGAAATGTACTATATTTTTAACAGCCTCTATTTATTCTCCATCACTTATTGCTATATATCATCATCGTTAGATGTAACAAGATTCAAACCATTCGCTACTAGCTAAAGAGAAATGGATGATTTAATAGTCTCTTCATCTTCATCTTCTTCCATTGTTTCGATTCCTAGTACAACCATTAATATTCCAAATCAATGTGATACCCTCCAGCAAAAGCTTCAAACCCTACTACAAAACCAGCCCCAACCATGGGCTTACGCCATTTTTTGGCAAACCTTCAATGATGACTCCAATGGATGCGTCTCCTTGTCGTGGGGAGACGGTCATTTTCTAAGCAGCAACGACATATTACCTGACAGTTTTCTCCCTGATTCTGACCTGGATTGTAGAAAGTCTGTTGTTAGAGAGATTAAGGCCCTTCTTGGACCTGATAACCACGAAGATGCTGAATGGTTTTATGTCATCTCGTTAACTAGGTCTTTTATGCCTGGAGATGGTTCGGTTCCTGGTACCGCTTTGAATTCGAATTCTATGATATGGTTAAGTGGGGTGGATCAACTTCAGTCTTTTAACTGTGAGAGAGCAAAAGAGGCTCAGGTCCATGGATTGGAGACAATGGTTTGTATTCCAACTTGTAATGGTATTGTGGAAATGGGTTCGTATCATTTCATCGAGGAGACATGGAATTTGGCACATCAGGCTCAGTCATTGTTCGGCTTTGGTTGCGGTTATACGAAGTTTAACGAGCTAAATGATGGTCATCATAACATTATTTCTTTTGCGGATATGGTACTTAAGGCTAGCGGATTGCATGACGAACAGAAGGAGGGTATTAAGGTTGTGGGTTTTGAAGCAATGACGCCTGATGATGAGATGTCCAAGAATGTTGGAAAGTTATGCACGAACATGAACAATGCAGTCGTTACCAATACCTACATAGAGACTGGGTCGGAACACTCAGATTCTGACTGTCAGTTGGTCCTTGCAACCTCCGGAAAGAGGTTGCAAAAGAAGAAAGGGAAAACCGCTCGTGGACGGTGTCCCCCTGTGAACCACGTGGAGGCAGAGCGACAGAGGCGTGAGAAGCTCAACCAGCGCTTTTATGCCCTTCGCTCAGTCGTCCCAAATGTGTCTAGGATGGACAAAGCATCCCTCCTAGCTGACGCTGTCTGTTATATCAGTGAACTGAAACGAAAAGTTGAGTGTCTTCAATCTCAATTGCAGCATAGCAACAACCAAGGGAAAATCAAGAAAGTGAAGACAGAATTGCCAGACACCACGGACAACACTTGCAACTTGTATGTAATGAGTAAACCAACACTCAAGAATAACAACAAGGCAGACAAGAACAAAATGACAAGCGGGTTCGGGGAAATAGAAGTGAAAATCGTGGGTGAGGACGCAATGATAAGGGTGCAATCAGAGAACGCTGACTTGCCCGCAGCCAAACTAATGGATGCTCTTCGAGAAATGAGGGGACAAATCAAGCATGCAAGCATGTCGTGTGTGAACGACATAATGCTTCAAGATGTAGTGGTTCGAATCCCCGGTGCAACCGACTCGGATGAGCTAAAATCCGATCTCGTTAGGATTTTAGACCTCTAGTTCTATTAGAAGTGTCTATTAGGTTTAATATGGTATCATAAATTCATAATGATAATGATGTTGTATTAATTATTAGTAGTATATATATGGTGTAACATTTGGTAGGTAACGTAGATGGCTAGTTAGGTTTAGAATGCAATAAAAACTATTCGAAAACAGGCCAATTGTGTGTTGTATACTATATGTATGTGAGCTAGGGAGCAGAAGTAGCGTCAATGAGTGTGTGTTTACTTCGGGTGTACTGTTGTACCCTTCTACAAAGATGCAGCGACTCTTTTGACTCAGACTCACGTGATGTCCGATTAGTTTAAAAAGTGGCTTAACTTGGGTTTATATTTATGTGTGACAATTAAATAGTACACATGCATTATTGGTTTGAACCGGTTGAACACACCACCTTTGTTCATACAACATGTACACATTGTTTATATCACACGTCTCCTATAAATTTTAACCACATTGTTTATATATCTCTCTCACTCACTCACCGCTCAAACATGCATAGCCCTCGCTCATCATCGACTATTTATATATCATTCATTTAACCACATAAATACACTTGCAAAAGAAAACCTCCTCATCGATGAAACCGCTCACCATGCATTATCAAATTTCTTTCAATGGTCACGCGTGAAGTTGGTAGCGCTCGTAACGCAGCTCAAGCGTGATTAAGGTGAAAAATGTTGTGTCATATGTGTGGGCTTCGTCCCCAAATATGGGCAGCGAGCCTAATAACAGTAGGACGTATGAACAGTTAACTTTGGCGTATACTGCAATACACAATAATTACTGGCTTGGTCCCAACTTTCAATGATATTGGTGGGTGTACGTCCATGCATGGGGGAAACTGAATGCTAGCTCCACAATTTCTAACGGTTGCTAAGTTAGCTACATAACATCAAAATATGTCGTTATGATAATACGTATCTCCACACAATTGAAGTGGTCCTCCAATGTTGTTAGGACAAAAACCAACGGACGTTCAAGTTAAGGCACATATTGGATGTAATGTTCAAGCTCTGTTGAATGTACATACCAAGCTTATTGATTGCGCCACATGGAACATAGCTAGAGACGGTCACACTTGATTTTAGTCATGTTATGTAGGAAATATACGGGTGTGAATGGTTTATAATCTGGATATCAATCTGATTTGTGTAATCACTTTCAGATTAAAGTATTTTAACCCTATATGTCTTGGGTTTACGAAATCCTTAATCGAATAAGACAGATTGTTGCAATTGAAATCTAAGTCACGAGAAATCAATCAGAAAAGTTAGAGTATAGTTTGTTGTTATGTTATGCAGATGAGACCAGAATTGTGGTTATAACCACCAACCGAAACAGTTATTTTCGGTTATTTACCATCATCTAAAAAAAGGGGGTTGTTAACATAAATATCGCGGAAAATATGTTATTTCTATTTTGCGTTCTCTCAATGTTTTGATAATTACAATTATACGACGTAAAATTTTACGTAACTAGGTTATTAGTCTTAAGTTCCCGTCTCGACGACAATCACTTAAGGTATGAATAATGAGATTATAAAGCTCGTCGGATGATCAAAGAACTAAATTGCATACACATAGCATTAAACATTTGTATAAGCTTACTTACACAAGACTGAACAAATGTTTTCCTAATAAATCCATAGTAAAATAACTAGTCATCTATTAATCATATAGGACAAAGGATTAACCAAATCTAGCAAATCTTAAAAAAGATTAAACTTTCTAGAAGGTTAATATTAACAAGATTAGAAAAATATTTTTGAAAGTTCTTTGGTCAACCACAAAAGACAATTTTTTTTTGTCTCCAGGCGTTCCACGGACCCCTTATTATATAGGAAAGATCCTTTATAACGGATCCGTCAAAAACAAAATTTTGTGTAGAAAACTTTGCTTATAAATAAAGCCCATTTCTACACTTTTGGCTCATCCGTTTATATATTTCTAGAACATCTTATCACAAACTTACTTGCATTCATTCACTACATACAATTTGATCATTCCACTTATTCTATAACTCATTACAAGTGATCCAGCATTTAGCACTTTGTGCTTAAGTGAAGAACACAAGAAGATTATCAAACTTCTAAGTGTTGTAGTTGTTGGTGTGTACATTTATACAATTTGATCATTCCACTTATTCTATAACTCATTACAAGTGATCTAGCATTTAGCACTTTGTGTTTAAGTGAAGAACACAAGAAAATTATCAAACTTCTAAGTGTTGTAGTTGTTGGTGTGTACATTTATACATAGTTGTTTGACTTTTTATATTGTTGTTGTGTCATTATACACCGTCATCATACACGAAAGTTGTTAGTCATCATTATACACCAACGTAGAGGAATCAATTAGTATTTTAGGCCTTAAAATATATTGTGAAGAAGGTTGGTATTATCTTAAGAAAGACTCGTTATCTAGCTTAGATCGGTAAAGAAGTTAAGTGACTTGTAAGGTTTTCTCCACCGAAAGGGAGTTTGTTGATATAGTGATTACAAATTTTCGAGTTGGTTACTCGTGAAGTGGAGTGGGACAAGGAAGAAAGCTTGTGCCGAACCACTATAAGTCATTGTGTCTTTGGTTTGCTCTTTCTATTAATCTCTTTCATTTACTTATTCTTTTCGCATTTACTTATTGTCTAATGCATTTACTTACTTGTGTGTCGTGTTGATTCACATCAAGCAAACGAATCTAAAGTTTTTTAAAACGGACTTTTTAACAGTAAAAACTATTCGATCCCCTTCTAGTTTTTGACAAGTAGTATTACTTGCTCAACGTAGCCTGATGAGTTCTTCCAAGCTCGACGTGCCCTGTGATTATAGTTGGGCCGCTGCCAAGTGTTTGTTGATGGGCTTGATTTGTGCGTATATTTAGTTGGCTTTGGCTATTAATATTGATAAGCTATCACGTATAGTAGTGACTGTAGTGAGTAAAAGGTGATGACTTAGTGATGTGTTGAATTATAATGTGACGCTAATATGGATTAATGAGCATAATGACGGGTCTAACAAAGAGGTCACATTTATTATTTTCCCTAAAGACGTTTTGTTTCTGTTTTATTTTTTATTAAGAGAAAAAGATGCATTAATTTCTTTTATCTGAATAGTAAGAGAAATAATTAAAATATGTAACCAATAACTCTAAAATCAAATTAAAATTCATATTATCAAATGATGTTGATTGTTGATTTAGGGTCCGTTTGGTTTGTAGATAGGTTTATGATTAGGATTTGGATTTAGATTTGAATTTGGTTTAAGATTTGGATTTGGATTTGATATAGGAGAGAGAAAATATATATTTTTTTAAATATTATATATTAAAATAAAAATTAAAATATATATAAAATAAATGTGAAGGACAAATTTTATTACTTTAATAGATATATATATATATAAGAAGAGACAAAAAAAATATAGATAAAAATAAAAGAAGACCCACCTTTGACAGTAAACCATGCATTACCCTTGTCTTTTGAAGATCACCTAATATCTGGGATCAAAGTATAAACCAAATCCCAAAAAACACAACCAAACGGCCGACTTTCATTTTTTAAACCAAAACCCAAGGCAACACCACAAACCAAACGGGCCCTTAGTTATTGATTTTAGTTGATGACTAATATTTTGACTTAATAACTTTTTCAAAACTGTCATTATATTAATATAAAATGTAATTCGTTTTATACAATAGTATATCAAAATACATATCAAGAAATCTTGTGAATTGCATGTGTTTTGATGATTACATATATAAATCCATAAATGAACTTATTCTCATTGTAGCAATTTTTTTTAAATGATAATTTAGTTTTGAATTAATTTTTGTCTTGGTTGCAATTCCGTTGCAAATTTCAGAAATTTGTAACGAAATTGCAACGGAAAAATAAATGCAAATGTAAAAGAAATTAGTTTATTTTTTGCAACGGATTGACAACTTTTTTGCCGTTGCTATTTCGTCGGTAATTCGTTGCAATATGGTTGCAATTTTGCAACGGAATTTACCGTTACAAACTTCCACTGCATTAGCCTATTTGTGTAGCAGTGACATATTAGTAACTAAATTCTGTAAACACCAGCGTTACTCATCAAATAAAACATATCATATTGAAAAATAAAGTCTGCAGAGAAGCACAGTGGTAATAACACTCGTTAAGAAGAATAGATGACTAATTAAGACTAACAAAATTTATCTATAATTGACCATAAAACAATCAAACAATCAATATTGCATCCCAGCTTAATCCTTGACGGTGTCACAACCAACGAAAAATGCCCAAAAACCAAAATTCTAGATCTTCTCATGCCGGTGATGTGGCCTTTTGAGACATCCAAAATGGAGCTTGTTGAAAGGATTTATGATTAAACAATGCATATTTGTCAAAAAAAAAAAAAAAAAAAAAAAAAAAAAAAAAAAAAAAAAAAAAAAAAAAAACGTCTTCATCATATAATCTTTGTGTTGTCTTAAAAGGAAAGTGTGACGCCATCACTAAGGGCATCATGACATCATCAAGGCGCTCAAATAACATTGACTATATTCGATAAAGTAGGGTTTCTTGACTTGTTGAGGGTGTCACTTGCAATCCTTGACAACGTCACATTCTTTGATCTTCAACATTTTCCTAAGTCTTCACGACCGTTTATGTTGAGATGTTGTCACAAAGAGCATCTCCAAGGTTTGGCCCATCACGAATGTGTCCCAAAATCTGCATTTAGAGAGGGGTTGGGAGATGGTGTCAATCTAGGGTGTCACTACTCAGATTTTTTTCTAAACTTCATCGGTCATTCAGATTCAAAAGTGGTACCTATACCAATCACCTCTTTGACATACATAAACAAACTTACATCGAAACATAGGTAACTTATCGAGATAATCATATAGAACACAATGAACCTAAAATATATACTATTAATTATTAAATGTTTTTTTAGTGGTAACGTTGTATTCATGTTGTTGTATTGTAATTTCTAGTTACTTGCTTAGGGTGTGTTTGGTATGGTGGTTTAGTTTGGGTTTTGGTTTAATGTGACTAAAGACATTTGTTTGGTTAGTAAAATTTTATGGAATTAGAAATTAAACAGTGTATGGATTCCCATAAATTTATACCACTATATATTGGTGGGTGTCATTTTTTTATTTTTTATTTTTTCAAACAAGCCACCACTCACATAATATAACTTTTCATATGATAATTTTTTGTCTCTTTCTTTATTTACACTTATAATAATACAAATATTAATTTAAGGTTTATATTAAATAATAAAATAAATAAATTATTATAATAATCAAATTCTTTCTCTTTCCGTTTTTTCTTTCAAACCGAATCTCACTCTCATACCAATTTACAAACCAAATGGAACCTTAGTTTCTATTTATACTTATATTTTAGTTTCCAAAAAACAACAAGTCTCACTTAAAACAGTTAAAAGATCTAAGGTGATATTTGGTATGGACCTTTTAACTAAAAGGAATTGAATGATGGAATATTTATTTGTTTAGTACGTGGAGTTAGGTTTTAAAATAGTATTTGATGTGTAATGAGAGGGTTTCAACGATAATAGTGGGTATATGTGTGGTTTGATCAAAAGTTAATAGAAATGGTGGGCGATGCATTCAATTTTATTTATCATTTTTTTTTTCTTTTTATAAATGTGAGACCCAACAACTTATACTATTTTTAATTAATATTAAAATAATACTACGTATCAAATTTTTTATCCATTCAATTTTATAAAACAAACAATCCTTTATTACTATTTATAAAAAAAAATTCTTTTTGTGTAAATATCATAATTCGTCCTTGTGGTTTGCCGGATCAATCAAAAATCATCAATGTGGTTTATTTTCGTCGGGTTTAGTCCCCGTGGTTTTCAACCCATACGGGTTTGATCCCTTGACCAACTTATCTGTCAGTTGACCAAGTTTTCTGGTGACGTGGTTAATAAGTAGGGGCAATTTAGTCTTTCTATGTTTGGTTATATCCTATACTTGATTTTCTTTGACCCGTTACAACATATACACATCATAAACATAAACACAAACATCAACACATCAAAAAATGGTTAGATGCAATTGACTCCTCCCAAACCAACCAGTCAAGCGTGTGCAGTTGATAGGTCCACCTGGGAAAAAAAGTCAAGTATTAAAATCCGTGGAAGTACAGGGAAATCCCCGGGTCGTTAAGTCCCAACGAGATTGAAATTGTATTTGTAAACGTTTTTGGGAATAAATGGTACTGAGGACAGTAACCAAAGATTAAGTGGGTTTGAATTACACTACTGATATTATTTGGATAATAATATAAAACAAGCACAGTAAACAGCTATGTATATACGTAAACTGAAATGTAAACAAATACGTGTGCGTACTGAGAAAAATGTGAGATTTAAGGAAAAATAAACTACAGAGGTTAAAAATGAAAATTTTATAAACTTAAACTTAAAAGAAAATTAAATTTAAAAAGAAAATGATTTTTTTGATTATTTTATTATTTAATATTAATTATTTTATTAAAAACTATTTAACTATTTAATTAAAACTAATTTAAATTAACCTAAAAAATGATAAAGACTACAAATTAAACTAAAAATTTGCAAAACTATTTTATAAACCTTTAAATGAACTTGAAGAAAGTATAAAAATTAAGAAGAAATATTTTTGTCTTTTTATGGGCTTTCTTTCAATTAATTACTAATTATTTTAATTAAACTATTTAAACTATTTTAAATTACCAATAATACTAAAATAACTTAGAAAATTATGGAAAAATTTATAAAACTAATTAACCATCATAGGAATCCAAAAAAATTATAAAAAGTTTCTAAAAATTATATTTAGGCTAATTTACTAATTAATTACTTATTTATTAATTAAAATCAAATTAACTAAATTAATTAAGAAAAATAGGAAATGAACAGTAGCAAACAAGAAAATATTTTCTAAATATACCTAATGGTTTATAAAACTTAAAAAAATATAAAAAGATACTGTTATTAAATAAAAATTATTAAAACTATTTAATTAACTAATATTACTTAATTATTAATTAAACTAGTATTAATTATAATAAATATTATTTGAACAGTAAAAATTATGAAAAAATTACAGAAAGTAGTTTAAGTAATTAGGAAGCTAGGAAAAATAAGTTGGTATCAACAGCTTATTTCAAATAAGTTGTAATAAGCCAAACGGCTTAAATAAGCTTATTACTCTAAAACTACCTTAAGTATATTATTTGAGGAGAGTATGACGGAACTGGTGCCTCAGAGCTATTGGAAGGGGTGTGTGTACTTATGCATGTTATACTAGACAGAGGTCACAGGTTCGATTCCCACACACACCCAATTTTTGCAAAATTTTATTTTTTTGATTTTCTTTTTACAAACCAATGAAACAAGCAAAATTAAGAAACTTAAAAAAAAAAAAAAAAAAAAAAAAAAAAAAAAAAAAAAACTTTTTAGAAAAGCCAAATAAGCTCTGTAAGAGCTTATTAGCTCAACAGATGGCTTAATTAAGCCAAACTTAGATTTTTTAAAAGCAACAAGCTACAAATAAGCTACAGATGGATAATTAAGCTATAACTGAATGAGATATACCTAAAAGAAGCTAAAACTACCAAATAAGCTAAAGGATTAAGCTGATACAGGCAAATAAGCACTTGGCTTTGGTGGCAGGCCAAATAGGCCAAAAGGGCTAGCTTGCAGCCCTTGTGGGGTCCACAGGGGTGAAGCAAGGTCCAAATAAGCACTCAATCTACAATCCTGGACTGGCAAGCTTCAAATTAAACCAATAAGCTTGTCAATAAGCTCACCAATAAGCTCACAATGAGCTTGGGAAATTAGCTCTAAAAGTTGAGTTTCTCAGGTTTCAAAGGTCAAATGGTCAAACTACAGGGGCCTGTGGGACCCACTAGGTTGAACAAGGATCCAAAGTTAAGCTTGCTTCAATAAGCTGAGCTTAAGGGCTTTTCAAAAAACTAAGGTTCAAGGGTTGGGGCTTATATGTCAGCTTATTGCAAGCTTGTGAAAAAGCTTTTGAACACTGATCACTCAGTGTTTATAATGAAATGGACAGAAGTTAAAGCTAATAGCAGCCCTAGTAATTAAGCTAGAAATTGTGAAATAAGCCAGGAACCTTAAAGTAGAGCTTATGGGCTTTCCAATAAGCTAAGAAGCTCAGGGTGGGGCCCACTAGGGAAGTCACAACAAGCACAAGAAAATTGGTCCAAACCTGTGGTGCAGGGGAGCTTTTTGCTCAAAGGCCAATTTCAAGTGTGCTTATTTATAAGCTAATGGTATCCAAACTCAGATTTTCCTTTTGATAAAGTTAGATAAGCTACCAAGCAACACAAAACAACAAAAAGTTTGGAATTCCAATCTTTAATAAACCTTGTGCAAGATCTGGGAGATTTGCCCAATTGACAGACTTTGGAATTTTGACTTTTTAATGTTAATCTCAAAGTTGACTTATGTGAACTTTAATCCTAATCTACTGATTTATTATGTTAAACTAAGCCATAACTAAATGATAGAAGGGTATATTAACTAGTATTATACTAAATTACAAGATTTTACCTACTAAATCATTCACAGTAAACTAATTTGAAGATTTAAATCAAAGTTTGACTATTTATCAAATAGAGATTGAGTTTTATGGTTTCTAATGTCTAAGTGAGACCAAAGAAATATATTTGAACCAGAAATAAAAGCTTACACAGTCTTTATCACAGCAACACAGTTAAATCCAAACACTCCTTAAATATGTCTAAAACTTGGTTTCCAAAACAACTAGTTGAATTAAACCTTCAAACTGATTTCAGACTTGATACTATCATATGATACGATCATATGAGCATAAATAAACATTCATACAAGCATGAAACACAGAGGTGACAATAAAACTATTGTGACTGTGAAAATAAGATTTTTAGTAAGTACAAATTTAAATAAACAAGCTATCTATATTAAGTTAAATTATGACTAAATATTAATAATTAAGCAATAAAAACTCAAAGCTAAGCAATAATAAGCAGTATACAGTAAAATGGAAAATAAGAAATTTTGCTCACAATTTTGCATTCCAAGCTAAGAACTGAGAACCAGGCCCAAGTACAATCCTATAAACCTTCCACAAGGTTTCTAATACCAAGGGCCATCTAAAATGTACCCTGCTCCATCCTTGATCACCATTATCATTGATTTTTTATTTTACAACTATTTTTGTATATTTTTGAGTATTTTTTATTTTCTAAGTAATACTGGTATATTAAACTTCTAATAGCTTATAAAAGCTATATAAGGTGCTTAAGTGAGCTTATGAGTCCAATTCAACAAGAATAAACAACATTTAAGCTAAATGAGATTTTGAGTAATTTGAAATTGCATAAACTGTAAATGACCATAAGATTGTAATTGAAGCTTGAAATAAGTTTATTATAATGCTAAAAACACTGGTACAATACTAAGAAACTGAAATTTAAGCTGAGATTGTAAACTATAATTTGAACGACATACATTAATTAAAACTAAAAACTATATCTTCTTCCTCTGCTTCTTCTTCCTTTTATAGGCTTCAAGCTTGTTCCACGTGTCCTTCTGAGTGAATCCCACCACTTTTCAACCCTTGGATTGCCTCAATTGATCAGAGTCGTTTAAATGGCTTTTTGGCGCCAAAATTGGAAGAGGTAACTTGTGGCCGTTTTTATGCATTAAATGTTGTGGATGTGACTTATGATGGTGGAGGGGGACAATTTGGGAAGTAGGGGTGGTCTATGGGTGGTGGTGTAAGGGTTTTGCAGGGTATAGGGTGGTGGAGGTTGTAGGTGTGACACGTGGAGTCCCCTGGTGCAAAACTAGGGGAAGGGGTTTTGTTGTGGGGGTGACAGAGAGGGGTGAGGTGGTAAAGGTGGGTGCAAGTGGTGAAGGGATGGTGGATGGAGTAGCAGTGGTGAGGTGGAGGTTGAAGAAGATGGGGGTGAGCTAGGGTTAACGGGTCAAACCCCATTTTTATTATTTGAAGGGAAGTGGGCTTGTGTAACTTTGGGCCTGGGAAAGGATATGGACCAGGCTTTGTTTTGGTTTTGGATTTGGACTAGGTTTATTTGTTTTTGGATAATAATTTGGATCCGTTTGGTTTGCAGTGGATTTTAAGCCCAAGGATAAATTATGTAAATTCTGGATTTTTAAGGGTTGGATTTGACAACTTTCCAAAAGTACTTGCAAGGGTAAAACTTGCCAAGTTTCAATAATATGAGGACCATAGTTGACTTTTCCATTTTTTTAACTTCCAGGGACCTTTTCTGCCAAATGTGAACTTCAGGGACCAAACATGTAACTTTGCCAAACTTTCCAACAAAGGACCATTCCTGCCATAGAAGATTAGTATAAGGACCAAAATTTATTTTCTCAAAGTTTTTACATCCCAGGGACCATTTTTGTCAATTTTGCAAAGTTGAGGGACTAAACTTGTAATTTTGTTAAACTTAACACCAAAGGACTAAATATGTTTATTTGTGATTCAAAAGGACCTTTGGTGAGTTTTTCATGTTTTTAGAATAACCAGGGACTAGTTTTGACAAGTTTTGAAAGTTGAGGGACTGAAACTACCAAATATGCAAACTTTGTTCATTTTTTATCTGTTTTTTATTATTTTGCATCTGAAACATATAAAAGACACTTTTGGGATAATTTTAGTATTATGATGCATATTTGAGTGTTTTTGAATGTTTTGGCAGTTCAGATTGGTATAAAATGATGAGTATTTAGACACTCATCAGCAATCGATGTGGATCAGTAGCCATCATCAAAACATCATGGACACCTTCTAACCCCCGGAAGAAGATTTTATAGTTGTAGTAAAAGGGTAAGTATTCAATTTTGTATTTTCAAAAAAATCCCAATTCGACCTAATTTGACCTAATTTTTGGATTTGGTTTATAGGTATCAAATTGTAGGATAGTAGATTGGTATGATCCTCCTATATGTGATAGGGTTGTGCAAATCATTCCGGGTCTACTAAATTCAATGAATCGGCGACAAGGAGAAGTACTTGAAAAATCTAATGAAGCTAAACCCTAAGATTCTAGTTAATGAATGTAAATGAGAATGTTATACTTGAATCAAAAATGCAATTATGATTAGAACACTTACAAAGTTGATTGAATTTGAAGAGGTAAGATTGAAAGCCCTAATTTTCGTGTGGTAAGGTGTTTGTGAGTGAGGAATGGCTGTTGGTAAGTTTGAGTTGTGAGTAAAGAGGTGTTTGGTTTTGAAATTAAAAATAAAACATGCTGCAGATTTGGCGGACCAGGCGGAACCAAAGGGAGGGTTCCGCCCGTATGGTCTGAGGGTTCCGTGGGAACTGCAGGGAAAAATTCAAAAGGGATTGTCTTGATTTTTGTGGTTTTATCCTAACGTTCAAAACTAAGGTTTTAGGTCTTATGAGTCTTTGACTAGGCCTAGGGATGATGAATGCTTCTCATTCAAGAGGCTTTGTGAAAACGTTGATAGAATGGTTAACGTACAAGACTTTCTTAGTTAAGACGTTCCTCAATGAACATTTTTACCAAGGCGATGATGATGGATCACAATATGTCAATAAAGAATATAATGGATTGAATTGTCGCTGAATTCGATGCTTCCTTTGTCGAAGGGATAACAATGTTGATAAAATGGATTTCGTTGTTGACACGTATTTGCTTGTTCAAGCGGAGCTTGTTGATGTGCTTCTCCATCCGATACTAATTTGAGAACCTTACGTGTTTTGGAGAATCATTGGGTAAGTAGGTATAAAAGTGCAAGTACCACTTGTGCTTTTCTTATCAACTTATTACCGACATAATTCCATTTGGCATACATTATGGTTTCTATTCCCGTTCTTTTGGGATACCATAATCCTAGTTGTGTAGTACCTTACGATGTATCCAAACAAGCTCAACTAAAGAGTTGTTTTAGGATCTTCTTTAAAACGAGCACATAGACAAACGCTAAACATAATTTTGGATCTAATTGTATGAGAACAAGTAGTCTTCTGAACATTTCTCTACGTTTAGTTTTACCTACGGATTTACTAATCTCATTCTTGATAAGTCATCAACACCTTAACCATTGAGAACAAGAGAGTAACTAGGAATGTCTTTAAGTTAAAATCCCTTGCTTTTGGAGCTTGCTTTTATTATCAAAAAGTCTTTCAAATATTGACACTATAATTACTTGATTACTTTGAAAAATCTATTTTGTTTCACTAGTTGTTTTACTCTAAATTCCAAAAACTGTTTTTGTTGAATTTGCTTAGACACAACTATGACCTATAAATCAAGTTTTATAACTTATGTCAATTTTACTTGATTCAACGTTTGACTCAAGGTGAGAAGATGTTATTTTGTACCTTTATCCTTAATGTTTTACACAACATACTTGTCTTGCCATCATGGGACTTTCGACTAAGTCATCATCTACCAAAGATGATATCTTAGAAGGAGGTGATCTCTCGTTAAATGTTATATTCAACGACTCCTCGACTCTTTGGGTTTCCTTACTTAAGACACTATGAACTTTATTTGTTTTGATAAAGTCCAAGAGGTACAACATCATAAGACTAAGTGTCACATTTGATGTGTAAGTCCTAGATGTTGAAAACTCATTTTCTTCCACACATCCTAATGTATGCTAATGTGAATTATTCCACCTTGTATGTTTTATGTGAAATTATCATAAAGGAGTTATTGAAGTAAAACACAATTTAAGACCCAAAGTATGGTGTTTAAGAATGTTGTTTTACAAAGGTTTATTTTGCAAGCATCACAAAAGTGTTAGACATTTTAACACTTATGAAATTCTTAGTTAGCTCACTTGTAAGCAAGAGTTGAGTGAGACTCACTCAAGAGTTTCTCGTGTTTATCTCTTGACGGTTAAAGAACCGAAACACCTTATATCTCCTACTAGTACTAATGACGAAATTTCTTGTTGCAGAGAATCTAATCTTTGTTATTACTAATAGCAGGTAAACACTTTAGAGTATTACTAATAACACATACTCCAACACATAATGCTAGAAACAAGAGACAATCAAAGTCAAGTTGAAGTAATGCATACCTTTTAAATTGCATAGAGATGCTATCAAGAGGATAAACCCAAAGCGTAAAATCTTGGTTTGACGACACGCTTGGAAACTCAATTACTCATGTATCCAAGAAAGTTAGATAATCATATAAAAGCATAGAGCATGATAATCTGAATCCTTTCATCATGAGTTTCTATTAGAGATTGAATTGTCTCTAAATCTCTCTTCTAGGTTTAACAAATTTTACTTGCTTTGTTTTACTAGTTGATGGTGATTTTGAGTTAAATCCTAATCCGGTTTTATCTTTAAACAACCTTTGACTCCTCAACAATCTTTCAAGAGATTTTGAGCTTTCATCAAATTTAGCTAACATTTTTCCTTTCTCATTTTGCTTTTTAATCTCATGTTTGTAATCTAGACATAACTTACATTCTAGATCAATTTCAACATTAATCTCAAGTCTAGACATTTTATCTTCTAACAAGATTTCCTTTTCAAAGTTATTCACGAAATATTTTGAAGACTCATTGTTAAAGATAGTTTTTAGGTTCATGTTACCTAAAAGTTTAGACTCATTTTCTAATTTAAAAAATTCTAAGATAAATGTGTCAAAGCAAAAATGTTTGGTTTCAACATGTACCTTACTTGTTGTTTCAATAAATTGACAATCACCCACCGGATCATTGCCTTCGTCTACATCCGTTTCATTCCATGATTCGCAAGCAAGTTCATCAAGACACACGTACTCATCTTCACTTGTACCTTCATTTAAAACATTTAAACTATTAGCACATGTATTAACTTCTACTAAGTGTTTATCTATTAGTTTTTCTAAAACTTCTAATCCATATGTAAGATCAAATTGATCATCTTTGACTTGACATATTTCTTGATGAAAGTTGATTATATTTTTCCAAATATCATTAGCCGTTTGACAAAAATACATTCTTTCATATTCGGTATTTGATAAAGCTTTATAACTCATTATCTTAGCTTTAGTATTTTTATCAAGTTTAGAATAGTCATCTTGATTTTCAAAACTTGTTTTTGTTGGTTTGAAATCACCAATAGAAATAATATGCCAAAGATCTTGATCAATTGATTTTACATAGTTTTCAAATTTACTTTTCCATTCAAGGAAGTTTTCTTTTTCAAATAGCCGTGGGTTTTGAATAGGTTGCCCTTCTTTGAGATTTTCAAAATTCATGGATCGATCCAAGTTTTAAAATACACTATATTTTAAAGGTCTTGAGTAACGTAGCTCCTGATGCCAATTGTTGAAAACTAGAAGGGGGGTTGAATAGTTTACCGCTTTTAAAATCTTTTTAACTTGATTATCCTTTAAAAAACTTTACGTTTGTTTAAAGATATAAACACAACTTTACATGTTCAATTCTTTGAAAAGCTTTACGTGTGAATAACAATCCTAACTTTACTTGTTTAGTTCTTTGAAAAACTTTACGTTTGTTTAAAGATATAAACACAACTTTACTTGTTTAATTCTTTGAAAAGCTTTACGTGTGATTAGCAATTTTAACTAAAGACAATATGTAATAAGCAAAGATAAAGAAAGAAACGATCAACCACAACATGATTGTTTATCGTGGTTCGGCTACAAGGACTCTTTTTCCTTGACTTACATCCACGCCCCGAGTTTCCAACTTGAGAGTTATAAGCACTAATCAACAAGCTCCTTTCCCGGTGGAGAAACCTTTACAACGTCGCTTACACTTTTACCGACACTAAGCTAGATGTCGAGTTCTTTTACAAGGGTACAACCACTCCCATCGTCGCTTACACTTTTACCGACACTAAGCTAGATGTCGAGTTCTTTACCAAGGGTACAACTACTCCCGTTAGTTCTTTTACAAGGGTACAACCACTCCCATCATCGCTTACACTTTTACCGACACTAAGCAGGATGTCTAGTTCTTTACCAAGGGTACAACCACTCCCGTTAGTTCTTTTACAAGGGTACAACAACTCCCGACACACTATGTATTTTGAGGCCTAAAATACTAACCGATCACTTCTACATATATGATACAAATGAAGTATAAACTACCAAAGCTTATACATAACAAAGCTAACAAGTCTTGCAACTTTAGAGTTGAAGCTTGTAACTTCTTGAATGATCTTGTGAAGTCCCTTGCTACATAAGAGGATCACACAAGTCAAATGTTACTGAGTTAGTTGAGAGAATATATGAAAATATATGTCCTAAATTGATGACCAAAACAAACAAGTGGCTTGGTATTTATAGTAAAACAACCAGCAGGTCTGGCGGATACGGCGGAACCCTCAGATGGGTTCCGCCCATGTACCCCCAGGGTTTCGCCAGGCTTGCAGTAGGTTTTACCATAAATAATCCAAACCAACCAAAGTCACATCAACAACAACTAGTCAAATACATTGAATCCACTTTGGAAAGCTTCCAAAAGTGTGTAAGATGTTATGGCAAGTCAAACACACAAGCTTGTCATAAATGTATGATGTGACAAGACACTTTCTAATTAAAGAAATAAAAACAATGTTTTTGTGGAAAACTAGAAGGGGGGGTTGAATAGTTTTACGTCCTTTTAAAATTTATAAAAATAAGTTTGTTTTAAAAACTTCGATTCTAGTTTATGTGATCTCAATACTTGCACTATATGAACAATTATATGGTAACTAACTAACTAGACTAATATAGTATAGGTAAATAAGTAAGTAATGAAAAGAGTTGGAGAGATCAAACCACAACACAAGGATTTATAGTGGTTAGGCTACAAGGTCACCTTCCTTGTTCCTACTCCACTCCCCGAGTCACCTACTCGAGAGTTTTCTTCACTATGTCAACAAACTCTCTTATGGCGGAGAAAACCTTACACACCAATTTACAATGAGTGTATATCCAGATTCACTAATCTGCAAAACCGTTTAGAATACGCGCACGACCTCCCCGGCAGTGGCGCCAAATTTTGGTTGAGGCAAAAGCAGTCAACTAGGTCAAACTGCCTAGAGTCAATCTCCGTGGAAGTATAGTGTTTCCCCGGGTCGTTATGTCCCGACGAGGTGTGGATGGTATCAAAACGGGGTTTGTGATCGGGTGAATTTGAATGGAAAGTAACCAGATAATGATTTGGGTTTTTTTTACACTACTGGAATGATTAGGAATAACAATATTAACAATTACGGGAAACAGAAGTGTATAAACGTAAACCAAATTAAAATCAGACACGATTGCGTGCTGGGAAAAAGGCGAGTTTTAAGCAAATATAAACTACAGGGGGTAAAAAAGAAACTTTTACAAACTTAATATTAAAAGAAAATGAAATTAAAAAGAAAATTATTTTTTGAATTTTTTTTATTATTTAATTATTAATTAAAATCTAATTTAACTATTTAATAATTAATAAAACTATTTTAAATCTACTTTTTAATTACTAATAATACCTAAATGACTTAGAAAATTATAGGAAAATTTATAAATCTAATTAACCATCACAAGAATCCTAAAAAATTATAAAAAGTTTATAAAACTTATTTTTAAACTATTTTACTAATTATTATTCTAAATATTAATTAATAACTAATTAAACTAATTAAATTATAAAAACTAAAAGATGAACAGTAAAAATTATAGAAAAATTCCTAAAATTATTTTATAACATATAAAAGCTAGGAAAATATAAAAACTAGGGTTTACTTTATAAAAACTAATTTTGCTATTTAATACTTAATTATTAATTAATTATTACTAAATCTAATATTAAATCTAATTAATACCAAAAGACAATATAAAATTCTGGAAAAATTTCTAAAAATACTTTAATATAAAATAAAATTAAAAAAAATATAAAAATTCAAAGTGCTTAATAAAAATCTAAAAAGGAAAATTAAAAAGTTAAATTACATTAAATAGAAACTATCACTTATTTTAAAATTGGTTTTTTCTGGTTTTTCTTTTTCTAAACTATTTTATACCTAAAAACATGAAACTTTTGTGAAGACAACTTTTTCCAAGCTTAAAAATAAGCAATTTGGACACTAAAAGGTGAAACATATGACTTTTGTTGACTTTTTGATGGAAATCAGCCTTGGTGGGGTTCACAGGGGTGAAACTTGGTTCAACTAAGTTACTTGGACAGGAATGAAGCTAAAATAACCAAATTGTACCACTGAATAAGCAATAAGCACTCAAATAAGCACTTGGTAACTTGTTTTGTACACAGAAATGGGTCAACATATGATGCTTTCTAGGGGGCCCACAAGGGAGAGTAAGCTCAAGAGCTTGGTTGGAATGGAGAGAGGGGCAGGAGGGGAGTCCAAAGAACCAAGGGGGAGAATGTGGGGCCCACTGTGGAATCCTGTGGGACCCACCAAAGGTGGTGTTTTGGTGCTCAGCTGCTGCGGCACAGGGGAACAGCAGGGTCAGCAGCCCTGTTTGGGTGAATGTGGGTCCTACTAAAAAAATCACAAAAATATAACAAAACCTGATTCCTAAAGCTAAGGTGGGGGAGTACAATGTGTGAAAGTTTCAAAGCCTGTATCCAATCCTAAAAATCAAAACAATTCTTTGAAATGTTACTTTTCTGCCTAAGAATATACTATTTGACTTTTTGTAAAAACTTAATATTTGACTTTGGTGAGATTTAATCCTAACCTACGGAATTATTATGATACTTTAAGCTAAAATGAAACTACCATAAGCTAATTTATCAACTAATAAGCAAATATGGGTGATTATAGGTTCTAAATCCTAACAGTGGACAATCTAAGAATCTAGAACCTTGATTTTTGACTTCCTATCAAATGAGACTTGGTTTTGGAGCTTTACCTGGCCTAATGTGACATGTAGAAACAACAATCAACACCTAGAACACCCTGGTGCTCATTGGATGCTACTGAGCTAAACACCCTTTCAAGTTATTTGCTGAAATTAAGATTTGCAGCCCTAAAAAGGGTGATTTACCCTTGTAAAAAAAATCTAAAAATAAAAATACCACTAAGTAAATAAGCAAAACAATAAGCTACAAACCAAATTTCAGGTCAAACGGACTTATAAAGAAAAAATCAAAAAATCAAAAACTAAATGGCTGGAATTTCGGAAAAACAGGCCTGGTGAGGCTACTTTGAGGGCTTGTGGGGCCCATAGAAAAACTCACAAAAATATAATGGAGGTGGGACTTTGAAGATGAGGTGGTGGACTATAACTTTTGAAAGTTTCAAGCCCTAACTCCTTACACAAAAATCTAAACAATTCTTGGGATTTCTGAGATTTCTGCACAAGGTATAAAATTTGACTTTTTGCATAAACTTGAAACTTTGACTAAAAGGGATTTTTATCTTGATTTAGGGACTGAATACAATTAGTTAAGCTATATGAGAACTAAAATGAGCTTTATTACCTACTTGTGAGTCAAAATTAAGCTTGTGCTACTTCAAATCCAACACAGAAAAGTAATTAGACCAATATAGAGATGATTTTGACTTTTAGGGTCATAACCACTAAAATACTAGATGTTCTTGTCTAATTAGATACTGAGTAAGATGAATGATCAAGTTTTGAACACTAAATCCCACAAACACACAACTAAACAAACAAATCCAAACAACCTGTTAAACTAGTGATATAATGGAAACTAGAGCAAAAGGCAACCAAAACTTAATCTACTGACTAGCATTGACCTAATAAACTATGAACAAGCATAAGAAACAAAGATAAGCAATAAACAATACTTTTATACTAAAACAATAAAAATCAAATAGTGAGCTTACAAATGGAGTTCAACTGAGAACATGAAACCAAGGTCAAAAACACCTCCAATGGCTTGTCACTACACCAATGGAATCATTTCAGGCCAAATGAATACCTTGCCCAGCTTCTTTCTTCTTCACCATTGATTTTTCTATTTTCTATCTATTTTTCTTGATTTTCTTGTTTTTTTGAGTTTATGATCACAACTGGTTTGAACTGTTTCTAATAACTTTTAAAAGTTATCTAAGGAGCTTATATGAGCTTCTCAGTCCATAACAACAACTAATAACAACTTTAAAGCTTATTTTGTAATTTCAAATTTAAAATAGCAAACATAAGAATTAATTCTGCAAACTTGAAATTGAGATTGAAATTAGTTCAAATTACATTACAGCAACAGAATACAAGCTTTTAAAAGTAAAGATTACAACTAATTATGAGTTTATATTAACTACAATTACCTAAAAACTAAACTACAACTAATTACTAACTAACTTTCTTTTTCTGCTTCCTCCTTGCTTTATAGTTGATAATTAGGGTTCGTGGGACCCACTGGAGCATTTCTCATCACTCATCTCAGCCTTTGGATCACTTAAATTCATCTCAGCTGTTGATTGGTGTTTTGGCGAGAAAATGGGAAAATGCCAATTGGGGTCTGATATAGTGCAAGGGGGAGGGGTTGTGAATAGATGTGGTGTTGGGATGTGTAATTTGAAAGAGATAAGAGGTGGGATGGTGGACAGGGCAAGTTGGAGTGGTTTTGCAGATGGTGGTTTTGGAGAAGGAGGGGTGAGTGGTATTGGGAGGGAAAGGCAGGGTTGTTTTTGGTTGGGTTGACCGTGGGTTTGACCCTGGTAATATTAAGGAGTGTGGGCTTTTGTGTGTTGGGCCAAGGGTAAAAGTAAGGGTGGGCTGAATTGGTTGTGTTTGGTTTTTATTATTTTGGGTAGATATAGGATCCGTTTGGTTTGTGTAATAAATAAGCCCAAGGACCAATTTTGTAACTTCTGAATTTATGAAGGACTAAACCGGTTACATTTCATAAGTTATCACAAGGACTAATATTGCCGAGTTTGTTAAAGCAAAGGACCTTAAAATTTGATTTTCCAAAATTTGCAATCCCAGGGACCTTTTATGCCAAAATTGAAAGTACAGGGATCAAAACTGTAATTTTTGAAACTTTAGACCCAAAGATCAATTTTTGTAATATTTGACTTTCAAAAGCTTGGGTTGACTTATTTTTCAAAAATATATGCATAGGGATTATTTTTGATAAATTTTGAAACTTGGGGGACTGAAACTGTCAATTTTGCAAACTTTGATCATTTTTCATTTGTTTTTGCTTATTTTGCATTTAAAACATATAAAACACAATCCCTGAGATATTTTCAGTATTTTGATGACTTTTTGATTGTTTTTGTATGTTTTGGCAGCTCAGAATAGGTAAAAATGATGAGTATTTACACACTGATCATTGCCCTTCTAAATATTTTAAAGATTCCATAGATCGTTACAAGTTTTAAAATACAATATATTTTAAAAAATCTTGCTAGACGTGGCTCTTAATACCAATTGTGGAAAACTAGAAGGGGGGGTTGAATAGTTTTACGTCTTTTTAATTTGTTACAAAAGATTGTTTGAAAGTTTTCTTTGTTTTCAAAAATTTAGATTCGATACTATGTGATATCAAGTCTTGCACAATATGAACAACAATAAATATGTACGATAAAGCAATAATAATGTAAGTAAAGAAATAAATGAGAGATGGAAAGATCGAACCGCGAGACAAGAGATTTATAGTGGTTCGGCTACAAGGTCACCTTCCTTGCCCTACTCCACTTCCCGAGCACCTAACTCGAGAGTTTTCTTCACTATGTCAACAAGCTCCCTTATGGCGAAGAAAACCTTACACACCAATTTACACACCACAACTTTGTCACAACTTGATCACAACTTCTTCCTACCAATATACTTCACACTAATACTTCTTCACACCTTTCTACTTCACACCTATCTACTTCACACCAATCTTCTTCACACCTTTCTACTTCACACCTATTTACTTCACACAAATCTTCTTCACACCTTTCTACTTCCTAACTCTTCTTCTTCACAACAAACTACTAACCTATCACACTACTTATATACCTAGCTAAACTATCTTCTATCAAATATTCACAACTAATTACACAAAGAGATAGATACAATGGATGATGCTTTAACAACTTAGATGTGGAGATCACAACAAGTTGTAATACTTCTTGTCTTGAGGGATAGAAGTATTCTTCTCTTGCACTTGAGAGGATGATGTTTGGATCACTTTGAAACAAAGATTTATGAATGTATGATCAAAGGATTAAGAGAATGGAAATGGAGATCTAGAACAGAAAGTTTAGGACTGCAAAATGTGGGGGAAAATTCAAGATTTAAGGTGGTATTTATAGGCAAAAATTTCTGACAACTGGAGCGTGCCGGTCCTCTTAAATCATGGTCGATCCCATTAAAATTAAGGGGACTGCCCCTTATAATTAAGGGGGCCGCCCAGCTGTAACGGCCAGAAACTTTGTCTTTTAGTGGGGAAAGTTTATTTGGTGAAAAACTAACTGATTTTGGTTAAAAATTTGAATTAATATATTTAGTATGAATAAAACATTTTTCTTTAATACCAAAAGTATTTTTCAAAAATATATAATATGTTTATATAATTAAATAAACTTTGTAATAATTAAGTAAATACCCCTTTGATCATAGATTGCACTAAACACTTTGTTTATTCATACCTTAAGTGATTTAGATTTAAAGAGAATGTTAATCACTAAATACTTGTTTATGTCATAAGTTTTAGTTCAATGGGTTTATGTTTTGTATTAATTAAAACATAGAGATATTGATAAGATGTTAATAATGTTTTTAGGTATTATTTATGTCAACACCTTCCATTCACACAACATTGTGTAATTACTTTAGGGTTCCATTCATTTATTATGATTATAGTGAGAATCGTCTCTGTGTGTTGCTGATTTGTGAACCACAGGGATGAATTATGATGCATTAGGGTTAGATAAAGAACACCCAATTCGCGCCAAAGGTAAAGTACCAAAAATAACCCCATGATATTAGTCTAGTTAGGGGATTTAACGGTCAACTGACGGATAAGTTGGTCAAGGGACCAAACCCGTATGGGTTGAAAACCACGGGGACCAAACTCGACAAAAATAAACCACAGGGACGATTTTTTATTGATCAAATTGAAAACCGATTCTAATCCTTTTTCATACCAAACGCACCCTAATCATTTCAACAATCATTGTCGACCAGATCAACATTTTAAAACGAAACCCCATCCATGGAATCACAGTATTGTGATGACGTGTTTTGAGATCCATCCAAGCCATCAAATCCAACACATTTTACCACGAGGTGGGTTATAATGACGGGGGCTATTTGGTTAGATTAACCCTATCTAAAAGAGAGGGTGATTTTTTTTTGTCGTTTAGCGGGTCTTTTTTTTTTTTTTTTTTTTTTTTTTTGTGTTTAAATTAAATGTATTGTATATGTATAATGTTTTGTATATTTGTGTTTAATAATGTTTGTATATGTATAATGTTTTGTATAATTATTTTGTTTGTATAATAGCACGTTAAATATTACTACATTAAATAACTACAACAACAACTGTTATTATTAAATTAAACAACAACGTTAACACATTATTTAAAAACAACAACATCTACGAACAACAACGTTAACACATTATCTAAAAACAACACCATCTACGACATATGAAGATTATTCATTTCATTTAAAAGATCATGGAGCCTTGCACACGACTGACAAGCGTGATCCTCAGGATTCCTTGCCAATTCTAACTCCATCTCCAACGTCTTTATTCTTGTCAGCAACAGCTTGTTTCTTGCTTCAAGCTCGTCAATCTTATTATCTTTCGCAACACAGTTTGAGCATTGCGCTGAAGAAGAGGCTTGATTAAAGTACCTCCTTTCAAATTCATCTTTCCACATGAAGTATCGACACCCATAGTTATCTGTACCTGGCTGTTACATGTTAAGAAAATTATAAGAAATTTATTTTTAACAAACAAATTATTTACATAACTAAGCAAACGTATGATTATTTACCACTGAATCAGGACATGCATAATACAGTTGCCCACGAGTAGCTGGTTTCCAGGATTGCTGTTCTATAATGAATCCTCTCTCACATCGACACAAGAAATGATTTCTTAGTTCCACCTGGCCAAAGAAAGGACATGCATAATACATAAATGAACATTTGAGTTCAAAGGTTTCTCAAAAAACATACTCTATAACATAAATCAATAATCATTACAATGTTTTGTCGGTATAATTACTTACAATATAAATCAATAATCATTCACTATGTTTTGTCGGTATCTCTATTATTTACAACATAAATCAGTAATCATTTACAATGGTTTGTCGGTATAATTATTTACAACATAAATCAATAATCCATTAGTCGATGTTGATATAAAGTTTCCCATTCGGCTGCAACTGGCTCTCTGAAATACCTCCATTGTGGGTGGTTATGCGGAAGTGGAGAATCTCTGTCTAGCGTCAGTAAAATGTAGTAAGCAGTTTGATTTGAAACTTGGTTTAAGCAGTTTGCTTTTGAAACTTGATAAGCAGTTTGATTTAAGCATTTTGTTTTAAAAAAACTAAGATACGGCGATGATGATTTAAAAAAAAAGTTTTGATTTTGGCGTGGCATTACCGAATGGACGACAAATTTATTTATTTATTTATTTATTTTTTATTATTTTTTTTTTTTTTGCAACCTTTGAAGTTGCAGCCAAAATATGATAAAACTTGCTTATGTTGCACCAATATATAATCTGAGCCTAATGTTACCTCTGGTGTGTTAAATGGTGAATTAGACATTTCAGCAGCCTAAGATCTTTGTTATGTTTCACTTGCTGCTTGTGTTTCACTTGTGTGCAATCTGCAAAGAAATGGTTTGGTAGAATATTTAAATAGTGAGGGTTAATCTAACCAAATACCCCCGTCATTATAACCCACCCCTTTACAATATATAGGGTTTATATATATTTGTGATACTGATTGAGAGTTGCTTTCACTTGCGGCTTTCACTTGTGATACTGATTAAGAGTTGCTTTCACTTGTGCAATCTGCTTCTTTGTGGTGTATGTTATTGTTGTGATATTGATTGAGAGCAAATAATTGTTTGTGATATTGATTGTGGTGAGAGTTACTTTCACTTGTGCAATCTGCTTCTTTGTGAGCCTTGTTTATAATGGAGCCTTTCTTGTGAGTAATTGCAGTGAATCTTTACTTTCTTGTGAGTAATTGCAGGAATCTTTACTTTTGTGAGTACTTGCAGTGAATCTTTACTGTTTTGAGTACTTGCAGTGTGAACCTTGTGTAACATGTGTGGAATGTGAGACTTGTGTTTCACTTGGTTTGGGTGCAATCTGTTTCACTTGTGTAACTTGGGTGCAATCTGCTTGTGTGCAATCTGTGCACTTGGGGGCAAATCTGTGCACTTGGGTGCAATCTGTTTCACTTGTGTGCAATTTGCACTTGGATAAAAAAAAAATCAAAAAAGGCGATGACGAATGGTTTTCTAAAAACCGAAAGGATGGCAAAGTGATATTTTTATCACTTTGCAACCTTCATATCCGAGCCTAACACTTTTTTTTATCACTTGTGCAAATGGTTTTCTAAATCGGCGATGATGATTAGGTGTTAATCTGAGCTGCTGTGCTTGTGTGCTAACTGCACTTGGACAAAATATTTGGACAAAAAAGTGCAATCTGCACTTGCCTTGTGTGCAATCTTTGGACAAAAAAAACTGGACAACATTGGACAAAAAAAAGCAACAGAAAAAATAAAAAATAATAATAATTTAAAATATATATATATATAGGGGGCTTTATTTTCAGAACCATGTTAAGTGTGGGAACTGCGAGAACTCCAATTTTGCATTACAAAACATGCATGTTCACATAAAACATGTATGTTTTCTTACATACACCTTAATACACATGCCTGCGTATTAAGGTGTATGTAAGAAAACATACATGTTTTATATGAACATGCATGTTTTTTAATGCATAATTTCCCGCACTTAACAGGGTTCTAAAAATAAAACCATTTTGCATTGATTTGTTGCACTTAACAGGTTTTTATATGAACATGTATGTTATGCATGTATGTGTATTAAGGTGTATGTAAGAAAACATATTTGTTTTATATGAACATGCATGTTTTCTAATGCAAAATTAGAGTTCTCGCAGTTCCCGCACTTAACAGGGTTCTGAAAATAAAGATACAAAATATATATATATATATATATATATATATATATATATATATATATATATATATATATATATATATATATATATATATATATATCTGCAAAAAGTTGACAAAAGTTCCTCTCCCATTAAGAAGGGTTTGCAGATTTTAAGGGTAGACCTCGATTCCTTAACACAACCCTTTACCACATTCATTATATATGCAAACATATAAAAGGCCGTAATTTTATAATGAAAAAGTTGTACGTTAGGAACGATGTGAAGAAAATTAAGAACAGAAAACATGGAAATGGTAATCGGTACAAGTGTTATAGTCCGTTGGGCATAAGTGAGTAGTTAGAACTTAGAAAAAATGGTAGGTGCTATTTGGCATCGTCCAAATCAATGGCAATGGGAAAAGGGTACGTGTTTAGTATTGTACAAAAGATAGCATGTGAATATCAATCAATTCTAAGGGGAACAAAATCTTGGCCCTATTATTTTTCGCTACCAAACGTATTGCTTTGTACTTCATGACCAAATACACCATCCCTACACCATTAAACATATTAGATTTACGAATATTATTGTTTTACTAGTCAAATATAAGTACATCTTCCGTGTGTTAATATTCTATATTGCTTTCAACTCTAATTCAGTTTCGATATATAATTATAAATACTAGAAAAGTTTATGAACAGGAACAGCCCCCAAATAATTCAATTCATCAGTAGCAAGCCTTTACGTTTGACCTGTATTCCTTAATGCTAAGGATTTTCGAATTGAAATATTCAAATATAAGATAAGATTTTACATGTTTCGATCGTTTACACAAGCAATACCACAATAAAGGGAATCAAAAATTCAGATTGATATATAAAAGAAACCAAAAAACAAGAATTCATATTTATGATAGCCTTTAAATTTGCTACTCCAATGTAATGTAAAAATGCGATAGCATTGCTTGAACAGTTGAACTAAAGATTACCAATAGTATATAAAGTAAAAATGCAATAGCATTGCCTGAACTTGAGACCTCATGAATGAAAAACACGCACATTACCATTGGACTTCACTAAACCAACTCTTCTGCTCTAGTTTACAATATATAACACAAAAAATTAACAATGCTTATGAATAAACATGGTCCATGAATGTATATATTGATAATGGAAAACACTAAGTTGACACTAGAAAAAAATTAACAATGCTTATGAATAACCATTGGACTTCACTAAACCAACTCTCCTTTCCTTTCCTTTCCTTCCCCTCTCTTTGGCTTTTTACGGTTTTACTTTCAAGGCCACCGCCCCCTACAACCAGAAAACATTAGTGGTTGCCCTTCTTAGTGAAATTATTTGAGACGTCGAAACTGTTTGACAATTAATGCCCGTTGGCCCATACTGTATCTTATATATTCATTCACATGTACCGAACTTAATTATTCAATACATACGTTTCACATAAACTTACATATGTAAGTTTATGTGAAACGTATGTATTGAATAATTAAGTTCGGTACATGTGAATGAATATATAGGATACGATATGGGCCAACGGGCCTAAACACCCAATATTAATTGTCTAACAGAAACGCGGAAGCGAGAAGCTAAAGAAAAGGATAGAGCTGTTAGATGATTAAGGTTTTCTTCCCTCTCCTTCCTCTCCTTTCTTCTTTATGGCTTGCGATCTCTCTCTCTCTCTCTCTCTCTCTCTCTCTCTCTCTCTCTCTCTCTCTCTCTCTCTCTCTCTCTGCCTCTCCTTTCCTCTCGTTCCCCTCTCTTTGGCTTTCTACGGTTTCACTTTTAAGGCCACCGCCCCATACAACCAGGAAACATTGACGATTGCCCTTCTTAGTAAAATTGTTCGGGACATCGCAGCGCTGAAACGAGAAGTTAGGGAAAATGATAGAGTTGTTAGATTATTCGGGTTTCTTATTTGTATGAGTTATTTAGGGGTGGATCGATTTCTGGATCTACTGTATGTAATCTCTGTTATCATCAAAGAAAGGGATAATTTAAAATTAAAAAAAAAAAAGAAAAAAAAAAAAAGAAAAAGAAAAAGACATGTTATGACACTTGTTGCTTAAGAAACATAAAATTGCAATATGATAAACCAGTAGGTCAAACCGTCAAAGTGCTAAGATTTTATGGTTTCCCACTTTCTCATAAAAGCAAGTATGTTCTTAGGCCAACATGTTGCATGTACTAGTATAAATAAGGCTTTCAAGGAGGTAAACCAAAATAATAATAATAATAATAATAATAATAATAATAATAATAAAGCTTTTAAAGGAACAATTACTATATATACTAAAAGGCAGAAAGCTTTACTGTAGCGGCACTGTAGCTGCTACAGTGCTTGCTACGGTAAATTATTATTATTATTATTTTTTTTTTTAATTTTCGTCACGTGTCGCTACAGTATTCGTTACAGTTTTTTTTTTTTTTTTTTTTTTTTTATTTTTTTTTAAACATAAATTTCCTTATGAAAATTTGTTTTTTCAAAAAAAAACACAAAAAATAATACACTTACAAAAAATTTCTTATACAAATTTGTTTCTTTTAAAATACCAAACAAGGAAAAAAAAAAAAAAAAGCATACCGAAAAAACAAACAACCCAAAAAAATTTCAACCGCAACGCAAAAAAAAAAAAAAAAAAAAAAAAAAAAAAAAAAAAACCGTAAACATAAACAAATTATGCTTCAAGTAAACATATGCATACTTCAAATAACAAAATTATTAATTACACCGTACAACCCACAAAATACAAAACACAAAACACACCCGCCGCAACGCGCGGGCTACCCGGCTAGTTATTTAACTAGGTAAGAATAACAGTTTTCTAAAAAGGAGATTAATGGTTCGAATCTAACGTTGAGAAAATTAATCCCTTTATACAGAGGTTCACTTGTACGAACTCTAGACTATCCAAAAGATGGTTGCCTTAGGATCAATCGGCTCATGATGCCGAATCGAAAACCCAAATAAAAATAAATAAAATAAAAAATAAAATTAAGACTTTAAAGGATCAATTAATTATTGTATAATATATCATTTATGGAGGATTTAGTTCGTGGCCCGAAATCCCAGTTTTAGTAAAAAAGATATTTTTCATTTTGGGCTGTGCTTTGGGTTCTTTGGGCTAGCCTGTTTGTTGTTTACCATTATGTTGTGTCATCCAAAATTTCCACCGCCTCTTTTTAGTATAACTAGATTGGCAATAATCCGCCGCGTTGCGGGCGGGCATGTTTTTTTTCCCAACTAATTAACTACATTAATAAACCATCGTATCAACGTTTTACAACATGCATGGATTTAAGTAGAAACTATGGTGTAGGATATGTGATACGCCTTGTAGAAATGAATGTGTCACCATCAGAACACCAAATCAAATCAGGACACTACACCATAGTTTTAATTAGAAAGAAACAGTAGATAATTTTTTTTTAACATACCTTTAGCAATAAGTTATGCACCTTTAGTAAAATCCAAAAGGTGTACATAATATGCAATGTATACAACACACTAAATGTGAAAATTGTATATCCCAGTATCCCACCATCTGATGTAACATTCCAAAGTGACTTTGAACTCAAATTTGACAACTATTTCTGAAGTTCTTTTTGCTCCAAACAAAGTTGCCTGTACATGATCAATAATGCAACATTAGAGAGGTAAGCCAAAATTATACAGCGTAATAAAGATATATAGGTCTAACCACTTGTATTTTAGTGCACGTTAAGGAGGAAATTTGGAACAGTATGACTCTTGTGTTACTCTCAAGTGTGCCTTTTGCTGAAGTCATGCCCTCATCATACATGTGTATACATGTACATGATTCAATACAAAGGATGTAAGTAGAGGTATGGGCGATTTGGTCGGGTTGACTAAGGGCTGAAATTGGGTTTACTTTAAATAGGGTGACGTCTGCACAGGTGAAACTGGTCCTAGCCAGATTCAACGACAAAGGTTTTTTTTACCCAGTTTATCAAAAAAAAATATAAGACATCTGATAGTGCATATAATAGTGTGCCTAGATAACCATTGGCAGCAGGCCGACTATTAAGATATTATCTTGACATGTGACCGTGATATTCAGATAAGTAGTTTGAGTAAGAAAATACTTACCTGAATAATATTTGCAGCAGGCCGACTATTCGATTAGTGTATCGATTTATGAGGCAGAAGCTACCACATAACGCCGGGAACATGAAAATACCATTTACAATGAAAACAACAAATAAAGCCCAGTACGTATGCATATTTGAAAACCTTAAACAAACATAATCCAACATTTTATGAAACATATCATGCATAATCTATGGTTATGGACTTATGGGGGTGTTTGGGATTACTCATTCTAACTACTTATTTGATAGTTTCTGGAAATACAGTCTCAAAGAATAGGCGCATGAAACTCATAATTACACCGTAACACCATACCAAAATCATGTATCCAAAATCTAAAAGCATTAAACGAACATAATCATGAATGGCATCAACTATATATCCTATAAAGCGTAGGCATATCAAATGACGTGGCTTGTTACCTGTCTGAAATATCATAAGCAAGCCTTTGATTGAGTTCCTCGATATCTTACAGTGGGTGACATAGCCATCTCCTTAAGAGCCGCTTACCAGATAATGCTATGCACGACCACCAACTGTGTAGGTGATTAATCTGATCATCTAAATAACGACAAATGTAAGTATCGAAACAGAACATAGTAACTCCAGTTGGGAATGGTTATTTGATTATTATGGTTCCATGTGGCAACTAATACATTTTTACTACATATAATGAATATGATTTTTACATTGAAGTTACTAATCAATGATATTTGTTTTACAGGAACCTTTAAAGCTCCTTACGTACTTGATGTTAGTCACAGCAGTTGTTAAGAAAATAGCCATCCCCCGTTTTCTAATTGACGTAGAAAAAAAAAACATACAACAACTCTTGCTAATGGAGAAGAAGGTGTGTGCACTTACGGGGTGTGTACAATGGTGTATGAGGTGGATTTTTTTGGGGTCGTTGTGAGGGTCTTTGACCTAAAATAATTCAAAATAAGATAAAGGCTTTAGCAACAATAAAGAGTTAGGCAAGGATGTACAAATGTATGTATAAGCGTGAGTGTAAACCTTCACTAATTTGGATAGCCGTCCTTTTGTGAAAACCACATTGAACGATATCGGGACCTGAAAACTGTGCACATGTGTTAGCATAAAAGGTTTCCATAACAAACAATGAGAACAAATACATGATATCAGTGATAGCAAAGACCATAGAATTACCTTGTTCAGATGTGGGAGTGGCATTTGCCATCGACACAGGTGCAGGCATAAATGACTGTTCTGTTTGCATTGATGAAGCGCCAAGTGCAGGCGCGCTGAACCTTCATGATGATGGTGTGCACACTGGTGTATCAGTAGGCTCTGTACGGGGTCGTTGTAACCGCTAAAGCAATAACGATGAAATACTGATAGCTAACTGATACTTATTTGCTAATTATAATATATTAATAATCTGGATCGCATGACTAACCTAGATGTAGCAGGGTTGCTGGATGCGGTTCGTGCACGACTTTCAGCAAACTGGCTTAGTTGGCTTCTCCCAGTACCTGGATATCTCCACTGTTGACTTCGGACTCCTTACCGTCATCGATTTAACATGCAACTCCATACCTAATTAACCACATCACAAATTCAAGTAAGAAATGTTGGAAACATGAAATCTTGCATGTCTACATGTGTTCACAACACTAATATATGCAAAAACTATTGAATTGGACAATGTAAGTGTGGTAACAGTAAAACTTCGAATGTAGTATCGGTTAAAAAAATTATTTTCTTCTATAGGTCGCATTACCGATCTTGAACCCTCTACAGTAACTGGCCCTGAATCATCTTCTATGGGAGTCACCCTGTAAAAAGAGCAAGCGATATTAAACTAATGTTAAAAGCACAGAACTTCCTTGATTATCAACAACAGAAAAATAGTCACCATTACTTTTATTATTGCAAGACTCGGACTGTCGGACATACTATGATTCGTTACCTGTGAATTGACAGCCATTATATCAAACTAAAAATCGATGAAAAAAAAATGTTCATAAACCGCAAACTTCATCCTCGTCATTATAAATAACACATATATAACAAAAAGAATTATATTTTAACCATTTTCCATAAATTCTATTGTTTCCAGCAATTAAAAAAAAGGAAATTATCAAACTTAACAACGAAAAACACCAAACCCATCAATTAATCAACACAAATTTCTCACTTGACACTACAATTTCAAGAACCCCAAAATATTTTTTTATAAAAAAAGTAAAAAACAGAAAATTCATAAATTCTACTTGAACACCATTAACAGCTTCACATGATACATGTACTTCAAATAACAACAATGCTAAAATTCAAAACCTAGGTTGAAGAAAATATACATACCTTTCATCTTGAAGAATTTTTTATACCGTTGCTGCACGACATACAACCTAAAAAAAGAATCAAAAGTCAATCAAGACCCACATAATCAAACGGTCTAAGCTACAGAAAACCTAAAATTTATAAAAACTCCGACAATTTGTGAAGAAACACTAAATTATCAAAACCCCCAAATCATACGAAAACCCTAATTTTAAAATTAAACTTCTATACATATAAAATCCGTGAAGGGTGTTAAAAATCTTCGAGCATGTATGATAAAAAGGCAAACCAACAGCATACCAAAATGAAAAACATGAGAAGCATAACTTACCAGAAGATTTAGAGCAGCAGGTCGAGAAGATGGTATCAATAAAAAACATTTGCGCATTTATATCCAACTCCACCATCTCATACCGCCTTGATGGCTTCACGCCACCACATCACCATTGGCTTCGATTATCAGTCCATATGAAGTGATTATGCTGTGGAGTCTTCTGGAAGTGTGAAGATGGAATCAATAAAAACGCTCAAAAATCTTATACAATTGAAATGGGCGACGTCGGGCTGAGGAAAAAGGCCAGAAAAAAGAGCGAAGTGGGCTAGGCGCTGGCCCAGCGTTTTTGGCAGGAAATCAGCACCCAAAACGGCGACGTTTCGCATATGGTTTAATAATATGTATAATTCTTCCAGATTTATCCACACAAAACCACTACATTATCCCACCGCCTTTGAAATGCCGACAACCTTTATTTGGTATGAAGTGACATGTTTAATTTATACAAGACAAATGATGGGTTTTACTTTTATTTATTATTTATGAGTAGTGTTGTTGCTTAAACCCTAATATGCAAATCGTTTGGTTTAACAATTTCAGGACAGCTTTTGGGTTTTGAGTTTTAGTCAGTCTGAAGTGTTTCAGTTTTAGAGAAGTCGATAAAGTTGGCTGCTTCGAAGATGAATTAGAAAGTTGGATTGTGCTGGATGTTTGGGACTGCTTATATTTTCGGGTTATTGGATTGGGTTTAATTGCGTGACCATGATTTAAATATAGTTTTCCTAAAAATGGCTATTTGCGAATTTTGTGTGATGTTTGGTTTCGTGTTTTTAGGTATCTAGAAAAATGTTTGAACACAAACCCGGAACTTCAATTGGAGGTGTTCAGAGACGTGGTGCTGGAATTTAAGTGGTTACGTGATTGTTAGGTTTCATAAACGTCACGATTAAAGAAATTCATGAGAAAAAACAACAGGTTTGTTCATCTTCTTCCCAGATTCTTATTTTTCAATATTTATTGACATGATTTGTTATGTTGGACTGTTAATTGCTCAAAAGTGGATTAATGTTATAACTATTTACAAATGCTTAGTACCATAAATATGTACCGAAATCGAAACTGGTATGCATCATCCTTTAACTTAGTACCATAAATATGTAACGTCTTATTTAAGGGGTGTCCTGATTAGATTATTTGTTTGGGCTTACAAAGTTATTTGAAATTGAAAATCTCATAAACTCTTCTTTTAACATTATAAATTTATAAGCTCGGCTCGATAAGCAGATAAGCCACAAAAGTAGGCGTATGTTCGAATTCGAACAACCCCATATGCCTGCAAATATATTGAATGATACACAACCTTTTATTTGGTTTTTGGCAAGCAACTAATTATTTGTATTTTTTTATCTAGCCACGACAGAAAACTTCTTCAAAAGCATGGACACGGGATTGTCGCGACATAGATAGAGCAACATCAAGCTTCATGGAAAAGCTTATGGGGCCACAGTATTATCAACATGGTAACTTTCATTAGTCAACGTTTTAATTTTTTTAAAACGACTTTGATTTATGAAAGTGTCAATTTGGTGTGCTGCAACATGCATAAAAATACAGAATTTACTATACGAGTAAACCAGTACCGCAGGATTGGTAGCAGTTTGGGAATGCGTGGTTAAACTGCTTATGGAGTTTCTTAGGATGTGACAGTTTTTGTACGGGAGGTACTTGAGGTCCTTGAAATTTCTTTATTTGACATAGGTAACGTGTCATGGGTTTCTCATTTTGATTACATCAGTGGCATGTTTTCACACGTTTGGATGCTACATTGTTAGACCAACTTTCATTGTCTCTTATTTTGTTTGTCTATTGTGAAACAGAACCAGTAGATTTTTGGTCCAGCATGGAAGCCAAAGATCATGGGTCATTGAGTATGGGCTCCACATGTATTCAACTGCAAGGCACCTGATACTGGGAATATGGGGGTAAAAAGTTTAAAACTTTTGTTCCCATAACGGTTTTTATTACGCCCTCCCCCCAGGCTCACTAACTGGTACTCTAAATATTTACTTGCTTCCTTTTTTTTTGAAAGCTTACCAAGGGGCAGAAAACTCAGAAATTGAACCGCGTGTCCAGTCTACAACTGTCCCTAGAGATCTGTTCAAACACACAGAAGAAACACCATCTAGGCATGATGCTAAAAAGCCAAAGCACGAACGATGCGGTAAACGAAGGTCCACCAGAACCACGGTATGTAGTATGTGGTATGTGCAGTGAGTAGAACTAAAGTAATGTAACCCGGGACGTAACATTCCCACCAGGTGCCGCATAAATAGGCAGCCTTTAATTCAGTTTTGCCAAAGGCACTTATGTACAAGCCTGCAACTTTCGCTATTCTGCGGCACCTCTTATGCGAAAACCAATTTGGGTTAAAGTTTAAGTTGTATTGCTTGCAAATGCCAGTTTTACAGTTGCAAACACGAAAACTTTCACAAAATGAAATTTAATATAACTGATTATCTTTATGATTTCTCAGTTTATTGTTTGGGCTTTCATTACTTTCAAACATTTTTTCAAGGTGGATTTTGTTATTTTTTTAAAGGGTGTTTTGATTAGCTTATCTACCTCATCAGCGTATTTGCTTCGACAGGGGATCAACAATTCAAGGTGCGTCCTAATTTTTTTTTTTTTTTTTTTTTTTTTCACACCACACCGAAGAAATCCACTGCTGGGTTTTTTGGTGTGTCGCGACCTTGATCAGCGTGCGATGATGGTGACTTTAGGTATAAAAAAGTTTAATCTTTTATTGTTCTCTTAGGGGGTGTTTGGACTGGCTTATTTTTTCAGATTATTTTCGGCCTATTTGTTGAGCTTAGGGGTGGTGGCTTATCTTTATTGCGTTGTGCTATGTTAGATCGTGGCAAAGGATGGGAGGCATGTGAAAGTTGGGAGTTCTTTGAGGTATGCATCCATGAATCGTAATCTATACTAACATGAGTTTTAGTTTCTTTTATATTGTAACACATATACTAAAAAGTTTTTATTTTGAACACTCTTAGCCATTTTGCTTCAATATTGGTATGCCAGCAACGAACTTGGAAACTGCTGCAAAGTGCAGCAAAACCACATGATCGTTTCTAATCTTATTGCATTGCTGACAGGTCGCTGCAATGCGATGTATTGATGTTCACATGTTGGCTCTTTATGATCCTGTTTGAAAATACACAACCTGCACATCCCCAGTTGCATCCCAAAAGGAATAATTTGCATTCTAATTAATTTATATTTACGATGTTTATAAATGTTTTTGTCCCGATTATTTACTTTAAAAAATTCTTTTTTGTTCTTTGAATTACAAGAGTCTCCCAAAATATAACGTGGCTGCCACTGTATCGGTATATACACTTCATTTGTGTTTAAATGATGTAACTTAAATAGTTTGAAAATCTTAAAAAGTAATTTGTCTTTTTGTTATCGATCTATCATCAATTCCATTTACCGGGCTTACATTTTCTAATGCAGCGTACGGGTTATCGAAGCGTTTCAATGAGCAAAAGCAGAAATGTGCGCGTTTTGGGTGCTGAAACTAGGACTTAAATCATTGTGTGTGGGTGCTGAAACGCATGGGTTTAGGGGCTGAATTGGGCGGATTTGGAAGCTGAAATGGATGAGTTTTTGGTGCCTAAAATGCGTGTGCGTTTGGCGGCTGAAATGTGTGGGTCTGGGAGCTGAAATCGAGGTTGAAAAGGGTGGAGTTGGGTGTTGAAATGGGGGCCGACATTGGTGCGGTTGGGTGCTACAACGGGTGCGTTTGGGGGCTGAACTAGGGACTGAAATGGGTCAGTTTTGGGTGCTGGAACGGGGGTTTAAATCACTGTGGCTGGGTTCTGAAATGGGGTCTGAAATGCATGGGTTTAGGAGCTGAAAAAGGCACGTTTGGAAGCTGAAATGTGTTACTTTGGAGCCTCAAATGGATGTGCGTTCGGACGCTGAAATAGGTGGGTATGGGGGCTGAAGTCGGGGTCTCTGGATGCTAAAACAAGGGCTGAAGTGCAACTGTTGTGTAGGGTGGTATTCAACTGTTACTCATGCCACATGTCCAAGCCTGGAATTATAGCTTGCGAGGGAGCTTTTACAGTTTGTAGAAGCAACCAATTGAATGCTGATGAGGCTCCTGAAGGGGATTCCGCTTTCGCTTATGTAATGAAGATGAAAGAAACCTTCCACCCTTGGAAGAACTGCACAAGGTAATAATGGCATCTCTACCCTTATATAATTCAATTTCGTAGACCGATAAGATATCTTAAAATATACATCCGTTTACGGTTTTAGTTTTACAATGGATTATCAATTTTCTTGCAGATAATGATATGGACCTTAGTTTCAGTCTGGTGCATAGGAATCACACTCACGAAAGATAAGTAGCATTGACTAAACATAATAGGTACACTACCAACTCAGATAACCCCCCTCCTCCAACAGACGACCCCACTGAAAAGAAAGAATACAAAGCCAAAGGCGTATCCAAGATAGCTCGAAAAGAATTGTTTACCCAAGTCACTAACGAAACGACTCGACCAGAAATGCACGAAATAGGAATGACAGGGACACAAAATGAAACAACCTTGATAGCATCTGAAGAACAATCGGTCGCCGAGCCTGAAAACAAGACAGTTACCCAAGCCACCAAGAAGGCCAAGTACGAGTAGTGCAGCATAGTAAATGTTCTGGCATGGTGTGTAACAAAACTTAGATGTTTCATAATGTACAGTAAATGAACCTAGGATACTACCACCTATATCTAGGATATGTGTCCAACTATAACAGCCTCTGGTAACACATCTATCCAATTTTATGTGTTTCATGACACTTGCAATCATGCCAAATATACACAGGTTTGTCACACAGGTATAGAGGCCCCCGCCGCAACGCGACGGGTTTCCTCTCCTTGTTAGCTTACATTGGACTAGGGATGGCCCGAAACCAGCCCATTGTAGACTCAAGAATCAAAGAATTGACCAACCTACCCTAAGGGTGTGTTTGGTATGAGTGGTTCACCCCACATATTTAACTTTGGTTTGAATAATCACGTTTGGTTAAAAAGAGAAGGTAAGGTGGCCCACCCAAAAACCCCATGAACTCACCCATGAGCAAATCTAATTCTCCCCATGTCATTTCTGACAACTTTGTAAAAACTAAATATTTTAATATTTTATTTCTAAAAACTCAAGTGGGGCACATTTAATAACTACACTATTTTAACATTAAAAATAGTAGTTTATTAATTTTATAATATATTTTCTCTCTCTTATATTAAATCTCAATCCAAAACCTAATCCAAATTTAAATCCAAATCCAAATCCAAATCCTAAACCCACCTACAAACCAAACGGGCCCTAAATCGATCTACCTTCAGGTACATTGCCAAGAAACGTAAAAGAGACCGAACCATAAAAAACTGAAAAGGTCAAATGCAATGACATATTAATTCAAGTTTCTATGACATATTAATTCAAGTTTCTCTATGATATTATCTTAGGGTGGTGGCAGTGGAGCGGCAATACCATCGGTATGCAGCCATGCCGAGCCGCAACATCGCCGCCAGGGCTACGGCATGGCTGAGGTATGGACTCTTGCGGTAATTTTTGCCGCTGCGGTTTGGAACAAAGGTCAAGATAGCCGTTTGTATTTATTGTTTGGTGGGCAATATAGCCGTTGATGGAGCGGGCTTCAAAAAAAAAAAAAAAAATCCTCCTATATATATTTGACAAAAACATATATACAAAATCACCTGCTTTTGAAAAACGTGATTATGTTTCTCTTGGCAAAATACCGATTGACCCTCCCTTTTGTATGGATTTTGTTGTGATGTGGTGGGGAAAATGTTGCAGGTTGCAGGCTTACACATTGTAGGCGAAGAAGAAGTATAGGGTCAAGTGACATTTTAAAAGTAACATTATAAGTTATCTTAAGGCCCAGCTCATCAAATTTATGTCTTTTATATTGGCCCAACATAATAAACATTTTACCTAGCACATATATGAAAGTGAAATACTTTTTTTTTTTCCAAGTATCATGTAATGTTGTTTTAAATATTTATGTATTATTAAATTGTTTATTTTATAATTTATAAAAATAAAAAATAAAATTAATTGAGGTATGGTGAATCATGGTTGTCACTAAAAAAGTATGGTGAGGTATGGTTGAGTTATGGGATGAGGTGGAATGATATTATTTGTGGGTGGTGAGGTATGGGATTTTGGTTGAATCATGGTTGCCACCACCCTTAGTTGAAAATTAGGAAATACAATTTTTTATGTGATATGTACAATCAATTAACGCATCAACAAATATATCAATTAAGTTATCAACACCACAATTAATAATACTCTAAATATCCACTGCCGCATCGTACGAATACCCTGTTAGTTTATGAATAAAAGCAATTAAGTGACCCGTACTTTAAGAGGTTAGTACAGGTATACTAGATGATTGTCCGCGTATAGTGGCAATAGTGTGTAATAGCGTTACTTTGTATGCGTGACTTTTTTTTTTTTTTTTTTTTTTTTTTTTTTATGTATATAAGTGTGTAGTGAGAGTAAAAAAAGTTAGTTGTTTAAACTTTAAAAGGTAATTACGTACTTATACATTTAATATATTGCATTTTTTCTAAGTAGGATTATTTTAGTCTAACAATATTAGTCATCTTTTAAGTTTTAATATATATATATATATATATATATATATATATATATATATATATATATATATATATATATATATATATATATATTGGTTTTTTAATGTAATATAAATAACTTGTAGAAAATAAGAGTTGCATTAAATCAATTATTTATATCATTGATACGTCTTACAATCCTCCATCTTTGCTTGATTCTGTTCAAAATTTATGAAGTCTTTAAACGACTTCAATTCTCTTGAAGCAATGGAAGCGGCTCAAAAAGCCAAAGTGAGATGGTCTATAGAAGGTGACGAAAATACATGTAAAAGATCACAATTATCTATTAGAGGTGTGTTTGTGAATGGTGATTGAATTTCTGATCCTTTAAATGTAAAGCATGCTTTCTTTTCACACTTTGCCAATTGTTTAGACAAGATTTGGCAGCATCGTGTTCATATTGATTCCCAATTTCCAAACGTATTATCCATGGGTCAAGTGGAAGAGTTGGAAAGGGAGGTTACTTATGACGAAGTAAAGAAGGCTGTGTGGGACTGTGGGGAAAATAAATCTCCTGGTCCTGATGGTTACACATTTGAGTTCTTTCGAAGGTTATGGAGGATGATGGATCATGATATTCTTGAAGTTGTCAAATGTTTTCTTTCTTGTGGCGCTTTCCCTAAGGACTGTAACTCGTCTTTTATCACTCTAATTCCAAAGATCCAGGATGCAAAACTTATAAAAGATTTTTGCCCATTACTTTGATTGGTAGTGTGTACAAAATAATCACTAAGATCTTGGCTAATAGATTGTGTCACGTGCTTTCAGACCTTATTAGTGATGTTCATCAGCTTTCGTAACTAATCGTCAGATTCTTGGTGGCCCATTCATTTTAAACGAGCTTATCTCGTGGTGTAAAGCCAAGAGGTACAAGGCTATGATTTTTAAGGTAGATTTGGAGAAGGCCTTTGACTTAGTCAGGTGGGATTGCTCGGATGATATTCTGCATAAATTCGGTTTTGACGATAAATGGAGTATGTGGATTAAAGGTTGTCTTTCTTCTTTTATGGGGTCAGTTCTCGTCAATGGGAGTCCTTCATCAAAATTTCAATGTTTCAAAGGATTAATACAAGGAGACCCATTATCCCATTCTAGTTATGGAGAGTTTACATATATCTTTTAGTCTTGTCATGCAGGCTGGTCTTTTTACGGGTGTTTCCATCAGTAATTACTTGAACTAATCTCACCTATTTTTTGCTGATGATGCAGTTTTTGTATGGGAATGGAATGACTCCAATCTTTCTACAATTGTTCATGTTCTAAAATGCTTATTTCTCACGTCGGGCTTCAAGATCAATATGTCTAAAAGCAAGTTAACGGGTATAGGAGTTGGAACTGGGGAAGTGGATACAACAGTTAATGTTATTGGTTGATCTACATTATCTACACCTTTTACATACCTGGGAGTTAAGGTAGGTAATTGTATGTCTATAATTCAATCATGGGACGATGTCATTCGTAAAATATCGTCTATGTTGTCTCGCTGGAAAGTTAAAACTCTCTCTATAGGAGGTAAGCTTACTCTCCCAAAATCGGTTCTCGGTTCTATTCCTTTATACCACATGTCTCTTTTTAAAGTTCCTAAAGAGATGACAAAAAAAATGGAATCCATTCGTAGCAATTTTTTTAATGGGACAGAAGGTTCGGTCGGAAAGATGGGTTGGGTGTCATGGGATAAAGCGTTGGTTTCGAAGCAGAATAGTGGGCTTGGGGTTTCTAGTTACTTTGGATTAAATCAGACTCTTTTGTTCAAATGGGTGTTGCGTTTCCTATTTAAAGATCCTTCTTTGTGGTCAAGATGTATCCAAGCTTTTCAAGGTATTCGGGGGCCTCTGAATTGCTCTAGGAGGAATATGTCTCGAAAATCTCTTTGAATAGATACAATTAAGGAAGTCGGTATCCTTAAATCCAAAGGTATAGATCTTATGAGTTTTTGTATTAAGAAAGTGGGAAATGGTGTAGACACGTTATTCTAGGAAGATGCTTGGATGTGTGATTTATCTTTGAAGTGTCAATTAAAAACATGCAAACAGGTTTCTATTGCGGAGAAATTAAGGTATGATTTAGTTGCTTCCTCTTTTCATCATTCGTCAAGGGGAGGGCTAGAATCAGAGCAATATGAAGAGTTGGGAAATCGTTTAGATCTTATTCATTTGACCCAGATGAAGGATATATGGACTTGGTCTTTAACAGGTGATGGCGAATTTTCTGTTAAATCGACTCGCAATTTGTTGGACGGCTATTTGTTAAGTTCTAACGGGTCTCCTACAAGATGGGTGAAGGAGATTCCTATCAAAATTAATGTCTTTGCTTGGAGAGTTCAAAAGGATAGATTGCCTACACGGTTGAATCTATCTTGGCGAGGTATAGATATCCAATCTATTTTGTGTCCTAATTGTGAAGTAGGCGTTGAATCAGTGTCACATCTTCTTTATCATGTTCCTTGGCCCGTGATGTTCTTGCAAAGGTTAGCAGATGGTGGCGGGATATCTCATTTCCTGATTTTCAATCGCATGATGAGTGGTTATTTTGGCTTCGAAATCTTCAGTTATGTAGGAAAGTGAAGAATATGTAAGAGGGCACCTTTTACGTGGTGTGGTGGAAGATTTGGAGCATTCGAAATCAAATCCTTTTTAGTCCAAGCAATCCTAGAAGTGCAACTATTTTTGATGACATTGTGCTGCAATCTTATAATTGGTGCTCTAATCGTTGTAAATCCAAGTTTAATTGAATAACTTAGATGAAAGATCATAAACTTGCTATTTTGTAATCTTTTCTTCTAGCTTATTGCTAGAGTTTTAATATTATTTACCGTTAAAAAAATATATATGATTGATTTTGATGTGCTTCTAACAAAATGCAAAACTTTATTTTTGTTTTTAAACATGCAAAATGCTGACAACAAACATACTTAAGGGTTTTGTTAACAATAAATTTTCATAAAATTATGTGATATTAAAACCTTGTTTGCATCCAACTTTTTATATTTCGCTAATATGATCAATGATGAAAGTGAATTGTATTCGTATTTAAGAAATTATAAAAAGTGGTTAATCATTTTTAATGATTTTGTTTGAACATTGTATATTGATTTAACAAAATCTTCGATAATTAGTTGTTAACAAGAACTTTAAACCTCAACAACTTTTCCTATGTATGGTACGTCATCAAGAGTTCAAAATGTGTAATGAAGACGTACAAGATATTTTGTAGCTTTGATATGATTTCGCTATTATTTAGTCATACAAAAGGACATTTTGGACGTTTGACTAACTGAAAGTTAAAATGATTGTAATGAACTGTTCATGTTTAGCTTCAACTCGAATTTAGTAGTTCACCAAGGAAGGCATTAACTAGGCAATGTTTATATGTGAACCAGGGAAGGCTACTTAATTTGTTATTCAACCCCTAAATTAATTAGGCAATGATTATATATGGACCAGGGAAGGTTACTTAATTTGTTATTCAACCCCTTAACTAGACAATGTTTATATGTGAACCAAGGAAGGCCTTACCCAGCCTAAAGCTAAATGTCATCGTCACATTTGTGGGATTGTAAATTATATAAACTGAACCAATGAAGGTTACTTAATTTGTTATTCAACCCCTTAACTAGACAATGTTTATATGTGACCCAAGCAAGGCCTTACCCAGCCTAAACCTAAATGTCATCGTCACATTTGTTGGATTGTAGATTATATAAAGTGTACAAGTTACATCCTTAGACATATGCATGTTGCTCATAAAGAAAAGAAGAAAATTGTAAATATGAAACAAATAAATCTAGTCAGAACTTGAATATACAAATGATATACTATACAGTTGAAAGACTTAGGATTCCATTTTTTATTCTCTTGTGGATCAACTTTTCAACACAATATCGTCACTCCGTCTCGCTTTGTCTTTCTTGAATACCATTCATACGAAACTACAACTCGCCTAGTTCTTCTCGCTTACCATTCAAACAAATCTTGTAAAACAAAAACATGAATTGTAAGGACTTTTTTCGGAAATGAGGAATTGTAAGGACCTTTGAAATTAAAGCCTCTTATACATGTTGGGACGGATGCCTTGGTGAGCTTAGTTGAGAAAAAGCAGTGGGCTGTATTATGAAGGTTGATGGATGATCTAACGAGGCCCGTTGTGTGAAGGTGTCGGATAGGAAGACAGCAAAACAAGCCAAAGCAGGCGTTACGAACATTATGAGGCCGCAAGGAACCATCCATAATTGGCTATTGCTCGGATGATACTTAATGTCCCATAAAAGCAATATCAACCCTCCAGCCATACTTAGTAAAAATGATCCAAGACATGCTAGCCATACCTTGTTCATCTTCATTCGAGTTTGTTTCTCAGCGTTATACGAAGAACCCATATTAATTGATCGATCCAATCCGCAGAAATATTAATACATCAATCCTGATATTGCAAATTAAATATGCCTATGATATATATATATATATTGATGGTAAGAACCTATTAGCCTGTGGTGGATAAGAAATGAAGATTGGGGTTGTGAAAGTAGGGGGACTATATATATAAAAGACGCATGCATGGTGACATCATGGATAAAGACATCTAAATTATGATATATTAAGAGAGCTAATTAACGTGCCCGGCCTTTTAACAAAGCTAGCTAGCAAGCTGTTGTTAGTTAATTTCCAGACAGATTTACCTATGTTTATAATATTATTGTAGAATCTAAGATTCTAAGGTGCATCGTAGACATGGGTTAATAAGCAAATCGGCTTTGTAGAACGGGGTTCGGTTCGACATCTAGCCACACACACATGCAGAGAAAAATGGCTTTTCATTATTTAAAATAACTTCATCTATAATCCTCAAGCTCAAAATACATTATAGTTTTTATTCACATCCATTACTTTATAGTTTTCATTTTAAAAATATATATTCTTTCGTCTAGGACTTGTTATATGCAATGAAGTCATTGTATCAAGCTGGGTGGAAAATATATTAATTTCTCAACGGAATGAAATTTCTTTAACAGTACGTCAATTAGAGCTGGCAAATTGAGTATCTGTTAGGAGCTGTTAAGACCTGTTAAGGGAAAAAATGTACTATGCAATTTTTTTATTTTTTAAAATAATTGTTTTTAGTATTCTAGGGTTCAATATTTAACTTTTTTGATACATAAAACGTATAACTGTCATACTCAAACCACCAAACCAAGTGTTAAATGAGTCATTTTCATGTTTGAAACGTATGTTATTCGCACGCTCCGAACCTGTTAAGACCCGTTAAGACACGATTTGCCACCTCTAACGTCAATGGAAAGAAACATAATTATTTAGATAATATACATATCTCGATCTGCTAATTAAATTTGATCTACACACGTATGTATATTATTATACTATGAGTAATGCTAGACTCACAAGAAAAACTTTCACAAAACACATCGAAAAAATGAATTGTAATTATATGATTGATATATTTAGTTATACGGAGTAGTTTCTTTCTCTTTTTTTTATTAAGCCAATCAAACAATGTAACTGATTGCTCTTACACAATTATGCAAGAGGATTCACTGTTCATTATTAGGATAACTCCGTGCCGTTTTGCTCTGTTCCCTTATTGGATAAAATTACTTTGAATATGGTTAATTTGAATTCTTACAGGTTCTTAGCTTTTAGTCATATGGGTTCTACATATAATAGAGGAGAGGTGATTTGCATATTTCCATATTTGATTGGGACATTTCAAATAATGCATTAAATAGTTGTACTGTAAAAATAAACTGCTTTAACTGTTTATACATTGAGTTTCCCAATCAAGTTTTTGAGTGTGCCAATCAATTCTCATAATAGAGGGATGACTCTCCCTCTCCAAAATTTTCAGACTTACAAGAAATTAAGCATGGTTACAATACTTTAATGCACATAATTTTCAGACTTACAGCAAAATAAGCGAGTGTACAACAAAATAAGCATTGTGTAATTTTCAGACTTACAATATTAATGTTATTAAAGTAGTCAATTAATACACAATTTAATTTACCCCTTCACCAAAATATACAATTATTTAACCACAATATACAATCTAATTATACTATTAACCACCAAACCAACGTAACCTCAACATATAAAAACCCAACTCGAAACAAGAACAATCACTTGAATACAAACCGAAAAAATCAAAAGATTTCAGTTTTGTGACTCCGGATTTTGGTTTTCGAACTTCATCATAAACCAAAACCCCTAGAACCTTATAACAAATTGTTATATAGACTAAAAACACTTAGAATTCTCATGATTCCTTATTTACATCCAGTTACGAACATGAGTTGTCGCTGACAGAGTATGGGTTAATGGTTTTTGTGGTTAGGTTAAAGAGACTATTAGTTAAAGGGGTTTGTGAGTTCTGTGATTAGATGATGACTGATAAGATGAGAGATCCATGATATTGAGAAGTGAAGAAAAGATTTGGTGAGAGCTTTAATGAAAAAGGGGTGGATGATAAACGTATGTGTTTTTAGGGTTAGAGTGAAATGAAACTTAATTCCAAGTATTTATATTATATCTTTAACAGGTTATAACTTATTGGGAGGATCATGTATTATTGGAATGGGTTGGATCCGAATCGGGCTTAAATATCACACCAAAAAAATTTGAATTAGGCTATACATTTCTTGTGATGGGCTTGTGAAACGGATTTGAATTAGGCTGATAGTAACGCTGACAATAAATGGACCATCAAATTTCGAAATTTTATCTTTTGGATACAACTTTTTGATAATATTTGGTACAAGTGGTATTTTGGTCTTATAAAAAAATTTCGCGGGGATACTAATTTCATGGCTAGAATTGATATTTTATCAAAATGACTGCGAGGTTTTTGTACGGTATTGCTTATTTGAGAAAAAATTACGTCTCATGGGTGTACTTATTTATCTTTCAGATATGTGGTAGGTATGGAAGAAAAAAAATATGTAGAGAATGCATTAGTTTATTCTCTGGTAGAATACATTTGTGTATAAATTGGTTTATTCTCTGGTAGGATACATTAGTTTATCCAGTTTGGTAGAGAATACATTGGTTAATTTATAACTTACAACGAGGAAGGTATATGGACTAGTGTATTGGTTAAGAAGAGTTGTCAGGAGTTTACTTTATTTAAGGCAGCTATGAATGTAGTCGCACCAATCAATACCACTAATTTTAGTATCTTCACGAACCCGTTATGTCCCTTCAGGCTTCAACCCAGCAACCATACCCATCGTGTTTGTAAAAAGTGTAAGAAAGTTAACTTTAAAAAAGAAGTCGACTTCCTTAGATAGAATCAACTTGGAAGCGATATCATTCACTCGGATTTCCTTAACTGCTTTAGGGTAAAACTGACGAACCCAATTCTTCTCAAAGTCATCATCAACTGATTTGGATTCTAAAGAAAAAGAGAATCACCACCAATAGGAATACCTAACATATCATGAATTTTGGAACGAGTGGCCTTGATTGACTCGCCATTATCCAAATTCAACCGGTAAGTTACTGCATCAAATTTTGAAACCACATACCTACCCAAATTTGACGGAATGTAGTCTATGGCAACATTCCAAAAAGAACTAAAACCTATCTCTGCCAGAAACTTCTCCATGTTAACAAACTTTGAGTCATGGATGGCAGAATAAAGAGAAGTAGGTGTTTTCCTTGCATGAAGAATTGGAAATTTAGAAAGATACTTTTCATGTTATGCTTCATTAGGCGTCAACTCCTTTTCTTTTTTCTTACCTTTCTTCTTCGACTTCACTGCAATCTCCTCATCAAATTCTTATTTAATAAACGACTTATTCAACAGATTCTTCATAAGCTCCTTAGGCATAACTTGCTTAGGAGATGCAGAATCGGAAGAATCAGAACCTAAATTGTCCCTCTTTCTCTTCAACTTGCCCTTACTCTTCAAATTCTTTTTCTTATGATCAACTTCAGTATCTTCAAATTCATCGGCATCTACATAAAAAAAGACATAAAATCAATAACTTGATCTCAAGGGATTCCGTATGAATCACATGGGAGTTTATATGAATCACAAGGGATCATACATAAATCCTTTGGGGTTCTGTATTAATTACATAAAACACATATTTCTAAGAAACTACACCTTTTTGCATCTTGACCTCGCTTTTTTTTATTGTCATCTACTTTTAGAAACCTTTTTCCGCTTTGGTTTAACTTCTTCCTGAACTGGCTTATTCGACCTCAAAATAGGAGATTCCGATAATGCTTTAACAGACTTCGTCTCGGAGGCCTTCGTCTTGGTCTCAACCTGTGGCTTATCCTTGGACCTCAATGTAGAAGCCTTTGTCTTAACTTGTGGCTTATCCTTAACACCAGCCTTATCCTTTAAAACAACTGGCGACTTATCAGTTAAAACAGTCGACGCCTTAACCTTCAACTTAAGCTTCACATTAACAACAGCAGGCACAATAACCTGTGGCTTATCCTTCGTAACATCACTCTTAGGCTTTTCATTAACAACAGCAGGAACAATAACCTTATCATGTGGCTAATCCTTCGTAATATCACCCTTGCGTTTCTCATTAACAATAGCAGTCTGCTTATCCTTACTAACACCTGGCCCCTTACCATTTGACTTATAGGTAACAACACCCGTCGCCTTAACTTTAACAACATAAGGCACCTTCTCATTTGCCTTATTAGTAACAACATCCAACGCTTTCGTCGCCTTAACTTTAACAACATCAGGCGCCTTCTCATTTGCCTTACTAGTAACAACATCCGACGCTTTCGTCGCCCTAACTTTAACAACATCAACATCCGACGCTTTCGTCACCTTAACTCTAACAACATCAGGCGCCTTTTCATTTGCCTTATCAGTAACAACATCCGACGCTTTTGTCGCCTTAACTTTAACAACATTAGATGCCTTCTCCTGAACAACAACCGGCGCCTTCTTCTTTTCCTGAACAACAATTGGCTCCTTCACCGTAACAACAGTCGCCGACTTCTCATTAGGATTAAATTGAGATGACGGCGTCGAATTCAAAACTTGATTGGCAGGTTGGCCCAATGACTGACGCATACTCGATGGAATCCACCTCTTCCTAGGCGAACCACTAGCAGAAGCATTAACAACACCTAAAAAAACAGTAAGCATTAGTTATACAATAAAAAGCATTAAGAATCACATGAGATTCTGTATGAATCTCATGAGATTCAGAATGAATCACATGGGATTGAACATTCTAACTAAGCAAAATTCTAACTACTAGACCTTAAATTCACTATTTCATATATCAATAGAGTTACAAACATCTGAAAAATAAGCAAAAAACAAGCTAATCAATCACAAACTTCAATCTACTGATTCCTATAAGCAACAAAATAAGCTAATCAATCTCAGAACTTCAATCTACTAGCTAAAATAAGCTAATCCAAACACTCATTCCATCACAACTTCAATGTACTAATTCCTATAAGCAACAAAATAAGCTAATCGATCACAAAATAAGCTAATCCAAACACTCATTCCATCACAACTTCAATCTACTGATTCATACAACTCATCACTAAGCCATATCATTCCAAAAAAGTTTTAAAATCAAAATAAGCAACATCTCACATCTATACAAAAAAGAATAAAAAATAAACAATGAAGCAACTTATACTGACTAATAAAACAAAATAAGCTAATAATATACCAGAATCTTCATCTTGAAGCTTATTTTGATCGGAAAGTAGCAATGAATTCGATTTGGCCAATGAATCGCCTTTAGATAGAGCTGTTGCAGAAGTTATAGTCTTTTTAGGAATAAATTCTAAATTCTAATGAATTGAGAGGTCTCTATTTTGTAGACTATCCGTTCCATATTTCTATATAGATAGAAGTATTTTACTATTATTATATGTTAAATGAGACCAAAAATACGACATATTGATAATGACTTCTTAACTAGTTTTTTCATAGATTCTTTTCATAATTTGAAAGAATTTATTGTCATAACCTACATTTTTCAACAAAATAGATCTATTTAAACCATTTCACTTCGTATATCCATTTTAATGGAATGATTATAAGAATTAGAGTTTGGTGGTGGTTTGGAGAGAGAGTTGATTTGGGGGTTTTCTCTCGATCTAATGTGTGTAAGTGTGTATTTGGGAGGTTACCGGTGAGTGGGAGGTGTGCGTATTATTACTTTTAGATAATGACTAAAATGCCCCTCAGTATATTTTTATTTTAAAATGCTAATTAATCTAAACCGTTTGATGGAAGGAGGATAGATGGTTGAAATCTTGTGGTTTGTTCTTTAGATAAATGTTGTTTCGTATGTAACTTTTGTCATAACAATATTCAAATAACTTAACAAGTACCTCATTACAAATATAATATTTTACTATTACATAGATCAACCCTTAAAGTAAAGGAAAATGAAACAAAAAACCGATCGAAACATAATTAGAAAGGAAGCAAAAACCTTTACATATAGATAATTGTTACCGAGGTTTTAAAAAGCTTGACATTACTCGGTTTGGAGCCCAAACCCACTAGCATGGCCCAAGTAATTTTTGTATCGGGCCTATGTCTGTCACTGATATAACGAAAAATGACAACTTGGAATGATGGTTGTGAAATTTTAGCTGATCATAGGACATCCCTTTCAATTTTATATTTTTATTCATTACATAAAAAAGAAAATAATGATGAAATAACTGGTGGTTGCAAATGTTACATGAAGTCATGAACTACAAGACACATATAGCATATCCACTCACATGCCATGGGGATCATGCCAATCAATCAATTAAATTCTTGTTCCAAAAAAAATTATTATTATCAGTCTTTTGTTTTTGTTAATTAGTCGATCAATAAAATATTCCCATGTCCTACTACTAAGTATTATTGTATGCATGTGCATCATTCATACACACACTACAACAAAATAGTAACATGCTCACACTTATTAGAGCATGGCGTCACACTTTAAAGTGTGAAGAATTAAAAAGTTCACACTAGCATGTGTGTGAACCAATTGGGTGTAGCAAATATTGTCACACTTTTATGTGTGAAGGTTTATAAATATTTTCACACTTTTAAGTGTGAGGGTTTTAAAACAATTCTTCACACTTTTTAGTGTGATGATTTTGATTTTGAAATAATTCTTCACACTTTTAAGTGTGATGCTTTTGATTTTAAAATAGTTCTTCACACTTTTAAGTGTGAGATTGAAATTTTTCACACTTTTTAAATGTGAATATTTTGAAACAATTATTCACACTCTTAAGTGTGAATACCTTTAAGAAAAAATTCACACTTTATAAAATGCGAAGAAAAAAGTGTGTAAAAATGACAAATTTGTTGTACTGACATATTATCTTGTGATACCATGTCAAACATAATACTACTTGACATGCATGCTAGTGGCTCTTCTTCTTTACAAAGTAAACGGAGAAATATCATCCGCAAACAAATTTTTCATACTTTAAGACAAAAAGAAATTACGTCAGTCGACACCAAAAAGAAAATACTAAGTGGTAAAGGCGATTTACTGGTGGCATGAACAGGCTAGCACAAGAAATCATAAGAGCGTTGGGGAGAATTTAAATTGATATATACTTAAACTTTGAATTGTCTGTTTACATTTATTAGTATGCAACCATATCAGTTAAGTAAACAGTAAAAATATTATTTTTAACCGGTTTAAGCATACCCAATTTTCTTCATTATTACAGTTTTTATATATAATATAATCCAAACAATCATGTTATTATTTCGAAGGATAAAATATCTTAGGTCACCAAATAGTTCAAGATGTTACTCAAAAACCGTTCATATATCAATGCATCATCGCTTCATGCCTAGAAAACTTGTCAAAAAGTATAGCAAAATATATAAATCTATGACTAGAATGTCCCATCGCTTAAAAGTTAAAAACATTCTTGGACATATAAAGTTGTAAGATAATCATCTCTAAAAATGGTATAGTGGCCGGTTATATGTTTATATAGTGTTCTCAAAGTCTCTAAGAAATCATATATAGATATATTCAAACCTAATGAGTAAATATCGTGAGGTGACAAGAAAAAAGTTCGACAAAAACCACGAAGATGCCACCTAGCTAAGCCGTATACATCAAAAGAAACTTCCACGAAGTTTTAGGAATTAGTTATGTTTGGATCATTTTGGTCCTTTGTGTATTTTTACTGTTGAACTCTTGGGTCCCTTTCTTCATTTAATTTGTTTGATTAACTGTGGTGAGATGACGGATTTTTGTATTTTTATACCTGTTGCGGGTTCTATGATGTTGTTGTTTTTCTTTAAAATAAATAAATAATAAAATTCCACGTTCTTGATAACCTTAACAAAAATTAATAATGTGTTTCCCACTTGCTCATTCATTTATAGAGTTGTAAGAGAACATAAAAATGCACATGCATCTCTACAAATATTTAATTTCCAACCTCATCTTATAGTTAATATTTAATATTTTCACCAACATGTAAAATGATCCCGGTAGTTATTGATAATAGATTTTATATATTATCTCTTAATATTAAAAATAGTTGCATGATTTTTTAGCACACCGAGGTATGGGGTACGGTCAGTCTATCGCGTACGATCCGTGTGGGCCCCACTTTTTAAACCCTATATATCCATACTCACTTACGTCCTCTTCTTTCCCTCTATTATTTCTTTGTAACTTTGCTACGTACCCAACTGGCCAACTGAAAAACAAACTAACTTTCTAAAAATAATCTTATCATTTCAAACAAAACAACAATCTAGCACTACACTTTGATAATGAGTTCGGGTGCCGTAAAGAGGAGGACGACTACACGAGTAGGGAATTACGAAGTTGGCAAGACTTTAGGTGAAGGTAGCTTTGCTAAAGTTAAATTTGCAAGAAACCTTGTCACTGGTGATCCGGTTGCTATTAAAGTTATTGATCGTGATCGTATTCTTAAACATAAGATGGTTGAACAAGTATGTGTATTTTCTTCACTTAATCTAGTGTGTTTCTAAATATAGCAAGTCTGTTTTTCTAGTAGTTTGCTTGCTGATATTGTTTGTGTTTATTAATGTTAGATGAAACGAGAAATATCGACCATGAAGTTAATCAAGCATCCTAATGTTTTGAATTTATTTGAGGTATGTTTAGCTCATTAGTTGTTTATAATCATGTTTTGATCAAGGGGCCGACCGAGGGGTGTTCCTGGGTACCGTGAACCACATATAGATAGCTTCTTCCTCCGTGGTGTAAAATTTTGTCAAATGCACCTTGTCCAAAAGTTGTCTGTTACAAGTCTCTATTTTTAAGTATCAATGAAATAAAATTGGTATATGCTCTAAAAAGATACACTATCTAAGAAGTTTTTGTTTTTGATTGTTTAGAAACTGTTATTTGTGACTGAATAAGCACCATGAATTTGCGTAATCTAAAGTACTTATTTAAAAAGGCAACGTTAGAATATAATGGGGTCATCAGTCATCACTAATGAGTTATGATTCAATCCTTATTTAATTATATCTTGTTGTAAGTGTGATAACGACATCTCTTCATATATTCTCATAATTGCATAAATTATTGCTAGTTAGTTAAGGATACCTGGTCAATGCTACTTATTCATGTACAAAAAAAATAATAGTGTAATAAAGAAATAAGACAGCAATTAATGTAACAATCTCAATGATAATTTTTGTTGTTTATCATTCTGTTATGATTGCTTTATGATCCAGTATTGGATTTATATGGTTTATCGCGCGTTTTGTTAAGAAGCAATGAGGGTGTTTGGGATTGCTTATCCAGATATTGTATATTTGATTATTGTTATTGAAATAAGCTGTTTGAATAAGCATATTAGAGTTGCTTATGCAGTTATTTCAAGAAACAATAACTAGCTAGATAGTTTTAATAAGCATCCCAAGCACCCTGTTAGATATTGATACCATGCCACTTGAACTTTTGCAAGGTTTGTATTTTTAAAGGTGTTTATGATTGTTTTTACAAATGCATATTGTTTTTGATAAAACACATGATTTTGACAATTTTTTTGGTGTGTTCGAATCAACTGTATTTACACAAGCAGGAACATGCATGTAGTATAAGTTGCGGTTTTATAATTAACGATTGCAGGTCAATACTAGCTCAATGTGACAGAAATAACAACTTCAAAATGTTGAATGTAGAAAATAAGTGTCACAATGTGCTTTAATTTTGATACAATTATCACCAAAATTCTCTAATTGTTTTCTGTGGAAGTACTAATTCCATATGTCCATTCTCTAACATAGATGGGTTATTATTTTCTTGTCCTCTTAATAGGTTATGGCAAGCAAAACAAAGATCTATATTGTTCTAGAGTATGTTGATGGAGGCGAGCTTTTCGATCAAATTGTAAGTATTTGCTGATATTTTTAGTCTTAAGGTCATTATGGTCTACTTGCAATCGGTAACATGAGCGGTTATTCTAATATGTTTCTTGTTTTTTCATAACAAAAGAAAGAGAAATTCAGAAATACTTTTTGTAGGTGATTCAATTATTGATTTCTGTGGAATATTTTTCTTATTTCTATGATATTACAGGCGAAACATGGACGACTCAAAGAAGATGAGGCACGAAGATACTTTCAGCAACTTATTAACGCTGTAGATTACTGCCACAGTAGAGGCGTGTATCACAGAGATCTAAAGGTTCATCTTAAATGTTCATCATTGTCACTATTCATTAATATAATGATACAGCAGATACAAAATCTGGATGGTGTTTGAGTTTGCTTATTGAAACTTCTTATCTTCTTATACTAAATTAATTAGCAGTATGAAATTGTTTATCCCAAACAGCTTAGTTTAAAAGGCAGTTTGAAATTGATACTCAGTTGAAACAAGAAAACCCAAAAGATGTTAAATATCATCTAAATTCTTAATCACAAAAGATTTCATCTTTCTTATTAAAGACACAGTCGAATTTCATCATGTTTTCTCGACTGAACTTATAAGAAACAATAAAATTTTATCCTGTTTTCTACAAACTGAACTTATACTCATACCACTCGTTTTTGTTGCAGCCTGAAAATCTGCTCTTGGATTCATGTGGCGTTTTAAAAGTTTCAGACTTCGGATTGTCTCAGCAAGGAGTATGTTACTTGCAATGTTTATTTATTGTGTACAGTTTTATGTTTCATACTAAAAATATACTTGAATTTAGGAAAATGGGATGTTACATACAGCCTGTGGGACTCCAAACTATGTCGCTCCGGAGGTAAAAATGCTGCATCTTCAGTCTTTGTGGATTTCATCGTGAAGATTTACATAATCATATGAGTGAAATGTTTGTATCAGGTACTCACAGTAAAGGGTTATAATGGTGCAGCGTCTGACATATGGTCATGTGGGGTTATCCTTTTCGTACTTATGGCAGGATACTTACCGTTTGATGAAGCAAACCTCATGAGTTTGTATAGAAGAGTAAGTTCAATACTTATATGCACATCTACATAATTGGTATGTCCCTTGATGCATAATCTAACTTGTAAAAAACTGTTATTGATCAGATCGAAAAGGCTGACTATAGATGCCCACCATGGTTTTCACCTGGTGCAAAGAAATTGTTAACAAGAATTCTTGATCCGAACCCCCTCACTGTGAGTTGCTTTATTTATGTTTTGGATATTTTACATATTATGAAATTCTATTCTTGTGATGAAACTGACATATAATTGCCACGCCCTTTGTTAATTTCAGAGAATAACTATTCCTGAAATCTTGGAAAATGATTGGTTCATGAAAGGGTATAAACCGCCACATTTTGAGCAGGACGATGATGTGAACCTTGATGATGTAGATGCTGTCTTTAACGAATCTAAGGTTAGCTATTCACTTCTTGTTCTCTTTTTCGTAGAAAGATAATGTATATGTGACTGTGTCCTTAAGGCTACAAATGCATTCTTATATTCATATTTATATGTTTTCAGGAACATCTTGTTACAGAAAAGAAAGAAAAACCTGAATCTATGAATGCCTTTGAGCTGATATCGAGATCACATAGTTTCAGTCTAGAAAATATGTTTGAGAAGCAGAAGGTATGTCAAAGTTCCTCTAGTCTTGCTCCAAACGAAATGTAAAACAAAAATAGATTATGCAACCAACAAGCCCAAAAGTAGTACTAATCTGTTCTGATATTACATTACAGGGTATTATTGTAAAGAGGGAAACAAGTTTTGCTTCATTGTGCCCTGCTAACGAAATCATGTCTAAAATCGAGGAAACTGCAAAACCCATGGGTTTCAACGTTCACAAGCGAAATTATAAGGTAAAATATTCATACGACTAACATGCTAACATATGGAGTTTACATATTGCGGTCCTATTGTCCTAATATTATTTACACCCTGTTAATACCTACAGATGAAGTTACAAGGTGACAAAACTGGAAGAAAGGGTCACCTTGCTGTGGCTACTGAGGTATGATCTGATTTTTGGTGAAGTTGCTGCATATAAGCTTCTGGTGTTTAAGTTTTAGTAACCAAATTTTCATGTAGGTTTTTGAAGTAGCTCCCTCGCTACACATGGTGGAACTCAGGAAAACTGGTGGCGACACACTGGAATTTCACAACGTAAGTACTCGTATTAAAATAGATACATACTCCCTTAGTGAGTTAGTCCCTAGACATCTACAAGAGGTGGCGAAATTTGCGGGTGATAGGTTAAATTAAATATGTTAAATATGACTTAGAAAAATATATTGTTATAAATAAGAATCTAACTTCTTTTAAGAGGATTTAGAGGGTTTTTTGGATCTTGAATACACTCTAGACGACTTTTGACCTGTTTGACCCTGTTTAGCTAATTTTAAAATTTTCCCATTTGACCTGCTAAAAACATCTGTTTGATCATTTTCTTGCTTTGTGATTCAATAAATGGCAGTTCTACAAAAACTTCTCCTCGGGATTGAAAGACATAGTTTGGAGCACCGAATCAAAAAAAGACGATAACAGCAGGTGAGACTCTGGAACCCATTTCTAGCTTGTTTCCTTTTCATAATTCTAATCTGGTGTTTTTATTTTTTGTTTTTGTTCAAGAAGAAAAGTGTGAGATGTGAAACATTCCACAACAAGGATCATTTCGGGTGAAGATATTGGATCAATTGGGAGGCATCTTAATATTTCGGGTATAACTGTTTACAAGTTATACAAGCCGCAATCTTTCTAGTGCTGTAACTTTGTTAGAAGTTATATAAGTCACAATCGTTTTTGTGCTCCAAGTTTGTTATCCACCATGGAGAGGAACAAACAATGCTCAGTATCTATCGTTAATGTAAGAACCATAATGAATTCTTACATTTATTGTATACATAACTTGTTAGTACTTCCTACTCGATAGCTTTAACATCAATATAACAGATAGATCGGGCGATGCTTCATCAGTCATAAAAGCATCATTAAAAATAGCAGAACCTTTGTATTGATTACATGAGTTTAAAGGTTTATTCTGTGAACCTTTATTGCCAATTCCTACATAATGACTCCCTTGCTGAATTGTGTCTCATTTCTTCATCTTTTATCTGTTAAAACTGTACGACATGACATATTAGCGTTATATATGAAATATGATCATACGGAACCACACACAAATAAATGTTGTAATATCCCATAGGTATATGTTGTTGTATATATATTAGTATATGATTTTTAGGCTAAGTTTTTTATGTTAATTATAAGAGAATTAAATATAAGTGACTAACCTAAAGTTTCATTAAGTTGTTAGTAGGGGTGTTTATTATTCATATTAAACCGATTAACCCGCCTAATCCAATTGTTAGTGGACTATTTGGATTGGTTTTTCGGTTTTGGTTTGGTTTTTGGATAAAAAGCCGAATAAGGAATTGGTTTAATGGTTTGGATTTGGGTTCATGTCTTCTTAATAGTTAAATCATTAAAGATAATAAGATAGCCGAACGATGACGTACATTTGTTGGTGTAACTATTATACATTTACCGTAGGGAAAATAACCACATATGTGTTTACTGATATTGTAAAATCATACAGTGATAGTGATTCAATGCAATACACGACGATCTGATATTGTTACGTTAATTTGGCAAGATATATTGGAGACCCCGTATGTTATTTATACCGCATAACAACATTTAATGTGATTTCATCAATCAATGGAATCACCACTACCTCACTCGCCATTAGAACCATCGTCGTTTATTGTTGGACATCCACCACCGTCACCGGTTGATGTACCCACACTACCACAACCACCACGTTTCTTGATAGCTCCTTTCTACTCTCGTTTTTTTTTTCAGTGAAAAAATATCATCGTATTTCAAACCCTAAAGGTATTTTGGACGAAATTTGTGATTTTTTTTTACTGAATTTAACGAATTGTACAAGGCAAAGCGTTATCGTCTTGAGGATAAGATTGCAAGTCTTCAAGTGGAGATTGAACATGTGAACATCTTAAATTGGAGATTCAACAAAACTATGATTCTTATCTATGAAACTTGTGATTTATTTTAGTCAATCTTGCTTTGTTGAATTTATTGTGTGAATTCTTATTTATTTTGCGGGTATGTAAACATCGATGTATTTTAGGGTTCTTCTTTTACGTAATGTTGATCGTTATCCGTAATCGAAAGTTAGGTTTTAAGTAGTCGCTACTTCATTTATATTTTTATATCTAAGAAACATTTATAATCACAAAACACTAAACATCAAGAAAATCTTTGTATTAACAAAAAAAAAAAATTACGATTACATATTCATGATATCCAGGGACGGAACCAGGACACAAAACGACCAGGTGCACTTAGAATAAACTAAACAAGACTACAAACACAAGTTTTAGAGATCGGGTGCATTTAAGAAAAATCGATGTTTTTTAACAAAATTAACACTACGCAACAAAAATTCATGGGTGTCCCGGGACCCCCGGGACACCCCCTGGTTCCGTCACTGATGATATCGGATACATCTTTCTAAAATGTTGAGAAAAAACGGAAAATACAACAAAACTTAAAAATTGTCTTACAAACAAGAATAAAAAGTACCATTAAACACTTCAAATGAAGATAACGCATGCGTGTATAATTTGTAGAAGGTAAAATGTAATCGCTCGTCTTAAAATTATCGTCAGGATTCCATTGCTAAATTCTATAATTTTTACTTAAAAAGAAAAATGAACAATTATTTTAAAACATCTCAAAAAAAAATATGAACTATAATTCCAATAGATTTACAGATGTCGATATTTTAATATGCTTTGGGGTGTGACAGGTAAGAAGGAAAGTATAAAAAGTACATTGAAAGGGCTTTGTTGAAAGTTTTTTAAGGGCATGAAAATTAAAAGAGTGCTTGGGCATTTATGCAATGTTATGTAATAGATATATATTATTATTACCATGCTTCTGGTGACAATATTAATTTGTCTGGGTCTTTAAAGAAGTTCATAAACGAAAATCGATCTAACTTGGATATGACTACAAATTTGGCAAAGAATTTTACAGGTAGTACCATGTGTCCAAGTACCAACCAATAGTTTATGTCACACTTTTTTTTATGTATCACAACGATCTCGAGCTTTCGGCACCACTCATAAAGGTACAATCACATAATCACATGACATCCATGTGAAGTCGAAACCTTAGGTCCACCAATAATTGTTAGGATAAGAAAACGGCAAACTTTATAGTTAGGGCGAAATAATGATTCAAAGTAACTATACACACGTGATTTCAAATGTTACATTTTTGTATTAATTAACGAATAAGTAAGAAAAAATGTACAAACTAGCATTCTCTCATCTCTTTTCATATAGATAAGAGGGCGTTATTCTCATGGAATTAGAATTTCATAATAGTATCATAATCTGCCTTGCACACCAAACAATCATAGTTTTAAATATAACTCTAACTCTATTTAACTACAATTAAATTCATATAGATATACTAGTTACACTTTATCTCACTAAAAATTACTACTACATCCGTCCCAAAATTTAAGTCCATGTTGACTTTTTAAATTAAACTTTGACTATAAATATTTTAATTTTTATTATATAATACTTGATGAAAATTATATCATATGAAAATATATTTAAAACCAATCAATTTATATATTTTGCATCAAGTATTATATAACACAAGTAAAAATATTTAAAGTCAAAGTTAGATTCAAAAAGTCAAACTGAACTTAAATTTTGGGACGGGGGAGTATTATATCCTAACAATTTCCACCTCAGAAGTAATTGTTAGTCTATATCGATACTCAGTATCTCCATCCAATGAAACATCGAACCACATACCATCTTGTTAACATGCATTGCACCTTAGTAAATATCCAAAGCAACTTCCTTAGACCTCTTCACCTTCTTCCTTTCAGCAAAATTACCCTCTGCACATTCTTGACCAGGTGCTTCGGCTTTCATAATGTTTGTCCTACGTTTGTACGAAGGTGTACATACTCATTTGCCATGCAGTTTGTGTTTGTCTTTCCTTCAAGTTGTTTAACCGACAAATCTCTTTGACCCACTGTAGAATCATCGTTACTATCCCGAATAACCTTGGCTTCACAATTTTCCTGAGCTCCCTGCAGTTCCATCTCAAACAGAACATGCTTTTGAACATGTACTTCATGAATTCCTATTTTAACACCATGACCAAGTTGCTTGACCCCTAACTTGTTTAGAACCTACATGCTTTCGTACACAAACGCATTGAGATTTTCGATGTTAAACCTAGCACTCGTACTAACCATTCTTATTCAAACCTTGCTTTAGCATTGTTAAGTTGATTTAACCTTTTAGAAACCCTAAAGACTCAACTTTTTTAATAAACCTCACAAATCGTGTGTTGAACCCACTTTCTTGTAAAGATTGATCTACTAACCTTTAGAAAACCCTAAAGCTTCGATCTTTCCACCTCAAGTATACAACCTTGATATACCTTGTACTCCAATTAATCACTTTTCTTTATACCTAAGACAAAACTAGACCTTGCTTGTTTTCCATGAATCACCAAGCCATGAATTTCAAGAAATCGTGGATACCTTCAAACTTCAGCGATTCAAGATCCTAGATAATCAACTAAAGCTTGAAGGCCTTTTACCCTTCAACTCAATTGCCTCTAGAACCTCAAAAACAACACCTTGAAGCTTAAATATTCAAGCTTGTACAAACCCTTTTGAAGCTTGAACCTTGTCTAACTAAACCTTTGCAATACCAACCTTGATAACCCCCAAGACTCTTGCAAAAACTCGATAATTTTAAGTCTTCAAACCCTTGATCGAAATCTTCTTTGAATAAAACTTGCAAATTATGAATCAACAACTTCGACCACTTGTACCTCTTTAAGAACTTCCTATTGAAGATCCCTCCAGTGAGATCCTAGATCTATGTGTCTTCGACCTACGACTCGAATTTCACAAAGATCCAACAGTTAATGAACCTGTAACGTCAAATCTCCTAGTACTGCTCAGAAATCGACGAACCAAAAAGAGAAAATACTAGTTGTTGGGATTGTACACCTTTGAGTTGACCTAGCTTCAAGAAACCACCGTCGCCTTGGCTCTGATACCAATTGTTAGATAAAACCTCCAACAACCTTGTAGGCTAGCGCTATATTGACTCAAAGTAACCGCAATGTGACCCCAAACATGACATTGTATTAATTAACGATTGAGCAAGAATGAATGTACAAAATAGCATCCCCTCACCTCATTTGATAGAGATGAGGGGGTACAACCCCTATGGAATGAGAATTCTTGCTTGCCTTACACACCAAGCAATCATAATTTACGTTTAACCTTAACTCTATTTAACTAAGTACAAGTAAATCCTTATATATAGACTAATTACACTTTAATCTACTAAGAATTGCTACTATATAGCTTTTTGGGGGAGTGATCCAAGCTATCAAACTTAAATTTATAATTACTCAAGTATTCAATATAAATTCCAATCGAGCTATATATGTGTCATAAGTATCTATCTAACTGCTAATAAATAGGTTGCAATCTACTATTTGAATCGGACGTTAAATGATTCATATCACGAGTTTAGCACCTAATTAGCAGATCTCGAGCCTTATCATGATTTCTCTTGAGTTATGTCAACGAGTTTGAAGATTTAAGCCCTAATCATAAGAATCCTACCACAAAACTATCAAATTACTAATACTTTGAGAAGATATTATGAAAGCTCTAAGTTATGACCTTATGCTTATTAGCTTATTTCATGCACGAAAATCCATAAGCTTTTCAAAATAAGCTTAGCCAAACACCTTAAAGGAGCTTACTCAAAACAATCCCATAAGGTAAATGGGATAGCCTATATGCTCTTCAGATAAATCTTAGCCAAACAGTATCCCTTTATATATGAGTTTATTTGCACTTCCTAAATTCATATACACCATAAGCTTTGGTAAATAAGCTAAATGGGATAGCCTATTAGGGTATTAATCTACGTACTATATTGTTCTACTTTAAGTGCGTACTTTTTTATTGATAAGTAGTTTTCCATACAAAGTTTGTAATACATCATTCTCATAAATATCCGTTTATGCAACAAAAAAAAATAATAATAATAATAAGTGCGTAATTTTTTATTGATAGGTAGTTTTCCATACAAAGTTTGTAATACATCATTCTCATAAATATCCGTTCATGCAAAAAAAAAAAAAAAAAAAAAAAAAAAAAAAAAAAAAAAAAAAAAAAAAAAACACCAAACCCGTTATAGAAGTTGCAATTTCCTTGTTGTAACCATTTTGCACCATGGAGAGGAACAGACAATGCCCAATTGTATGTGTAAATCATGAAATGTGATCAAGTTAACTTAAGTAATGATGTAAGAATTGGTGTATTCGTTTAAGCCTAACTTGTTGATGATAAGTTCTATTAGTCGGCCTAAGTCCGGTCGTGGGCTTAGGGTCCATAAATTTGATTTAGGGTTTCACTATTGCATTGTACTCTATTTATAGCGATGAATAATAAAGTGTAAGACACGGGTTTCTATCATTCAACATGGTATCGAAGCGGGTTTGAGGTTGGCCATGAGCCGCCTACCTCTGTGTCATGTTGCCTCGCCAAAATTTTTCTTCTCTTAAGTTTCTAAACCCTAAACACAATGTTGCGTCATACAAAAGCCTCTATTTTAGTTTTTGCCTATCTTTATTGTTCTTCACGTAAATTTTTCCGTTTTTGCATAAAGTCATGTGAATTTATCTATGCTTCTTTATCCTCCTATAGGCGCATGGTTTTTACAGCATTTTTTTTCCCTTTATTATTACTCTTTTTTATCCAGTATGGTAGAGAGTATGGTTGATGGAAGAAAAAAAATATGTAGAGAATACATTAGTTTATTCTCTAGTAGAATATATTTGTTTACATTGGTTTATTCTCTGATATGATACATTAGTTTATTCAGTTTGGTATAGAATATATTGGTTTATTCTCTGGTAGGCTACATTAGTTTATCCGGGATACAATGGTTTATCCCGTATGTAACTTGCAAGTTTGAAGATCTGTCTCCAGCGAATTTCTTTAACAACTAATTATGTTCGGTTTAATGTTTTGCTTTTATTGCATGATTATGCTTGTTGTTGTTTTAAAGATCGTCTCCGCTTGCTGTCGGATGTCTTTATCAACAATTTATTATGGTTTTAATGTTTTTAGCTTTTTAATCTAATTCAAACTTTCGCAATTTTACCGCTCAAATTGCGGGAGAGTATTAGATAATACGTTATATTAGTCGGCCGGTCCATAAAATGTTTTCACTATTGCATGATACTCAATTTATAAATAGAGATAGAATAATAAAGTGCAAGACACGGGTTTCTATCTTTATAACAGGTAGTACTGGGTGGCCTAACATTGATAACATGCTTCATTTGCCATAAAAGCATCACTACTAAAAATAGCAAAACCATCTTATTCATTATACATTCTAGTACAAGTGTTTTCCAAAAGTTCAACCTTTAAGTACACGACTTGAAAGGTTTGATCAATGTCTCAATCTTTAATACGAATTCCTGAATAATATCTTAACTCCCTTTCTGAATTGCATCTCATTCATTTGGTCTTCCATCTTCTAATGGCCAAAATCCATCAAAAGCTCGGTTTTTTACACGCTTTCAAGCTCAAGTACATCCTTTTAGCTCTCATTCAACTCACTCTTTTGAGGTATGGACTTTGCAATTTAGTGACTATCACCACCATCCTCATTTTAGGTTTAAGACTCTACTTAGCAAAGAATTCAACGCCCATCTACCTTGTCGATTTTGCTTGCTTCAAACCCGAAGACCACCTCAAAAGGCCCCTAGAAGGCATCATGAAAATGTCCCAGCAATCCGGGCTTTTTACTCAAGACACAATGAATTTCCAGAAACGCATAATGGAACGATCTGGTCTTGGGGACGAGACATACGTCCCACCAGGACCCGGGGCACATCCCCCACGATTAAATATGGAAGCAGCCCGGGTTGAGGCTGAGCTAGTCATGTTTGGTGCACTCGAGTCTTTATTTAAAAAGACTGGAGTTGCACCACAGGATATTGGTATCCTAATAATGAATTGCAGCCTCTTTAGCCCTAACCCTTCCTTAACCTCGATTATTGTAAACCGTTATAAGCTCAAACCCGACATCTTGACCTACAACCTTGCAGGAATGGGCTGCAGCGCTGGACTTGTTTCCATAGACTTAGCACAAACCCTCCTCAAGTGTCACCCCAATACGTACGCGGTCGTAGTGAGCATGGAATCCTTAACCCTCGATTGGTATTTTGGTAATGACCGGTCTATGCTTTTAGGCAACTGTATTTTTCGGATGGGTGGGGCCGCTATGCTGCTCTCGAACAAGACCCATGATCAAGCCCGATCCAAGTATGAGTTGGTTCATACCGTCCGAACCAATAAAGGTTCGGACGATAGGTCCTACAACAGTGTGTACCAAAGAGAGGATGGCACGGGCGTCATAGGAGTTTCGCTCTCCCGCGACTTAATGATAGTCGCGGGAGACGCGTTAAAGACAAATATAACAACTTTAGGACCTTTGGTCTTACCATTTTCGGAACAACTGTTCTTTTTCATGACCCTTGTGAAAAAGAAGATACTCAAGTTGAAAGTTAAGCCTTATATACCCAATTTTAAGCTTGCGTTCGAGCATTTTTGCATACACGCGGGTGGTCGGGCAGTGCTTGATGAGGTTCAGAAGAATTTGAATTTGACGGAGTTTGATATGGAGCCTTCTAGGATGACCTTGCATCGGTATGGAAACACATCTAGTAGTTCCTATTGGTATGAATTGAGTTATGTGGAGGCTAAAGGTCGAGTTCTAAAGGGGGATCGTGTTTGGCAGATTGCATTTGGGTCAGGTTTTAAGTGTAATAGTGTGGTTTGGAGAGCACTGAAGGCGATTCCAAGAGGTGGTTGTGTGGGTGAAGCGTGGTCAGATTGCATTAGCCAATACCCGGTCAAGGTTCCGATGGATTAACGTCAACTCTAGCAAGGCAGAACATGCCTCGCCAAGCATTATTTTGGGTTCAAATTGTTGCTATAAACATATGTAACTGTATAAATGTTACAAGTTCACATTCAATAAAAAGAAGTTGCATACTTTGTATAAATTGGTCTACAATTATGTTTTCTATAGGACACTACGTATTTGGTCTCTTGATTTTGTTTATTAAATTGATAGTCCCTAATTATGTAAGTTTGCATACGCACGGTCGATACACAAGGTTAATCTACATTTACCTAGAGACAGATAGATCCATCCGTATAATATACTCCTTGTATGTGTTGTATTTGGTGATCCATTTTATGTAAAGTGTGGAGCAAAGTTGAAACTTTCCGAACCAAACTTTTGTTTTTTTCCTTTACTCAGGGCCTCCATGCGCCGTATCAACACCGATACCAAATCAGGCAAATACGACCCAATGCACCGTATCCAATTTCTGGTCGATACTTCATTATCCAACATTGAAATGACATTCAGTTAAACACACTTATCTTCTTATAAACACGTTTGGGTCATTTTGTTACTCGCTTATTTTTGTCAAAATAGTTGTTTTAGAATATTACCACAGGATTAGCGGATGCCCATTATTCCCTTCTAATAATAATGAAAACTATTAAATAGTTTACTTGGGGAGAGAATCACAAACTCATAAACAAGATTTCCACTACAATCAACCACATAAACACAATAAGCATAAATAAGAACTCTCCAACTTCATTCTAAACTAACGATTTTTCAGTTTTTTTCCATCTCCGCCTTTCTTCAGCAGAAAGAAAAAAGTGGACTTGGATTGAGGTAGGGTGCAATGGGGACGGAGTGTTGGTGTGTCTCGTCCTTCATGATCAACCCATATGGCGAAATTCAAGGATCACAAGTTTCAGTCCCACCAACAATCCCTTAGTAGGGTCGATACCTTCCACGCTTGGAATCATCATATCCACCACCACCACCACCACCACCACTCCCTCCCCGTCCTCGTGACCCCCCTGAGTCCTTTCTGCTACTATGCTCATTCCTCCTAGAAGGCCTCACAGCTGGCATTTGTGCTCCTGGCTGTTGTCTGCACAAATTCTACACCATAAATCTGTTTTTCTATGTACCAACTTTAAACCCAAAGCAGAACTAAAGTAGATGTGGAAAAAATGGTCGGGTTAGTTAATGGGTCAATATACGTTTATATCAAAATGGACGTTGGTGTACAGGTTAAAACAGGTTGAGCCAGGTCAAGTCAAGTTGACCAGAAACGCTTGTCAGAAAAAGAAAGAAATTTTAACCTGTTGGTAACCAATTAGTGTTCAAAATATAATTGAAAATATATAACTATTTCAGTTAAAACCAAAATTTTAAAATGGAAAACTTTAGGCAGTTTTATGCCCTAAAAATACAGCTTGAGTGACCTTGAGTATCCCAACCATTAAAACTGTTTCCTTTTTCTTTACCCGCCGGAGACAAAGCATAGTCGGGTATTCAAAACCGACTCATAAAGCGTGGACAACTACTTAAAAGAGAATGGCAACTTACAGAACATATCCTATCTGACCATCTGGCAGAACCATTGGAACCATCTGCATACCTCCTGGCACTGGTCCCCTTCCATATATCATTGGCTGTTTGATAATATACACTTCATTAAATCCAGAAACTTTGCATCGGAACAAGAAGAAGAAAGTATAGATACATTAAATACCTGCTGAAGCGAAGGGTTAACGCCATATGCAGGAGCAGCCCCATATGGATTTGCTGCAAAGCCACCGTAGACAGTATGAGGGATGTAATTTGGAACCGGTGCCGCATGGTGGAGATTAGCCGCATCAGGCTTTTTTTCACTCTGAGGCTTCGCGAATACCACTTCAAGATACTGACCTGCAGATAATCGTAAATAGATGGTCATGCTGCTAAAACTAAAAACTAAAAACCAAGTCTAATGAACCACTGATTGCACTTTTTCTATTAAGTGATATACCTCCATTATGATGCAAGTATGCAACTGTATCTAATAAAGTTGCATCCGATGTTGCAAAAATTCAAGTATGTTGCAATTTAGTTCTGTTATAAGTTCATTTTTTATCAAATGTAAGCATGCTAAGTAAAATGGAGGGAAAAAGAAAAACAATAAATATTATAAACAAAAACAAAAAGGTGAAAACTTGTCGCATTTTTGGGGGTGATTAATCCAATTATAACTCGCTACATCAGCAAATATCGATGATTTCATTGTCTGCTAACTGTGCACCTAACAGGGTCTGATAAAGGAACAGAATAAGGGCAAACCACACAAAAATGCAATATGCCTTCCATTTGTTCCAATGTATGTAACACGTTTTGTTTTTTTACCATTTAATGTAGCATTTATTTACCATCTATGTAATCACCAGCCTACAACCGCAGAAAATGTGACAACGCACAAGATTTGGGTGTGTACATGCCCCCTCAGCCACCACGTGTATTTTTAAAATATGAACAACTTTTTAAAACTCTAATGAACTTCTTAAAATCAAATAAATATGTAGTGACCGAATTAAAAATACATCTCAAGGATAATGACTTTAAGCACATGCAAAGCCATTTATTATTCAACCGTGCCACCATTATCAATGGACCACCACTAACACTGTAATCATTTCCAGCTGCACCCCCACAAACTCATTGGATAAGACCACCGTTAGGGGTGGAAACGAGCCGAGCCGCTCGTGAAAAGCTCGGGATCGGATTGGTAAAAAGCTCGAACGAGCCGAGCCTAAACGAGCTCGAGCCCGAGCTCGAGCCTAAGTTTGGGCTCATTTAATAATCGAGCTCGAGCTCTATACAAAAAGCTCGAGTAGGCTCGCGAGCCTAAACGAGCCCTAGAAATATATACGTATATATATTGTCTATACGTATAAAAGAGCTTAAAAGTAGTAAACGAGCTCGAGCCTTATGTAATTAACGAGCCGAGCTCCATTTTAACTTTATTTTCTTTAAAACATCATACAAATTAGTCGAGCCCGAGCTCGAGCTTGTGAAAATTTTCACGAGCCGAGCTCGAGCTCAAAATACTAGGCTCGAAACGAGCTCGAGCTCGAGCTTTATATATATAAACGAGCGGAGCTCGAGCTCTGGCAGGCTCGGGCTCGGCTCGGCTCGTTTTCACCCCTAACCACTGTCAGCGCCACCACCACCACCCTCAGCCCCTCTCCATCGGACTCGGTCTCTCACCACCATCAGTCCTCTTTCTAAACATATATTTCAACCACCTCTCACCAGCAATCCTTGTCAACCTCCCTTCTTTCCCCTTTCGCTTCCTCCATGTACCCCCAGATATGGGATTGTGTTTTAACAAATGGACTATAAATAAAGGGATGTCACATGAGACAAACATTACCTCAGCCACACGTTTTAACTTTTGAGTGATGATTTTAATACAATTTGGTTTTAGTTCAATTTTGATTGGGTTATTAGCGCTATGTTTATGTTTGAATTTTAATTTGATCTGGTGTTTTTTATGTTTTTGCATGTGCGTCCAAGGTGTTTGTGCGAGTGTTTTTGGTGTTTCAGTGTGTGTTCTTTGTGTTTGAGCTTCTGTTAAGTGTGTGTGTTGTTGAAAATTGAATTATCAGTTTCTAAATTACGAACTTTGACAGTTACTAAAAAAAATGATGTGCAAAAAAATAGATGTGTAGGACTTATGTGGTGACTGATGTGACTAGCACATCTTCAATAGTATGGGCGTATGACAGCATTTTAAGATTTAAACCAAATTTTTAAGCCATTTGTTACATAAATAAGTAACTCGGTAAGAAACTGTAGGTATGTTAAGAGTTTATTTATTATAATTTGTAAAAAGACCAAGTATGTTACATACATCAACAGAAAGTGGTAAGTAAGCTGCATTCTTGTCCAATTTGCCCAAAGAATAAAGATAAAAGAGAGAAAACAGGAGACCATACCATCGATTTCACACTGCTTGCTGTAAAATTGGGCCTGAATGCTTATATACCCATCTAATGATGTTAAGATTTCATTAGCTCATTGTTATCCAGATTCTAGATCTTCAGAAGGTCCAGTTGCTGGGCTAGATCCATGTTATAATCCAAGTGCTGCTCATAAATGTAGGATCGGTTTCTTGTCTGAGACATCTTTTGAATCAGCGAAAGAGGACATCTCAAACGAAGAATAGGAAAATCAAGAGGATGAGAGTATTTGAAGTACTCGAAAAAACAGCCACAAGAAGGTGACAATTCAGTCTTTAGTGAGACTGCTGTCTACTATGGCTTTCAATGTCGAATAGCGGCTGAATTGATGATTTCGTGGAGTTATAGGCTGTCTTTGGAGGTTTGACACAGGTGTTTTATTTGATTAATTTTCTTGACTTACTTTGTGGGTTTCCATGTTTTCTTTTCGAAAGTGTTTAGAGCCCATTCGTGTTAGTGGTGATTAAGTTTTTTCTGGTGTTGTGGCCTTGTGGTGGTTATTTAGTTCTAGAAACATTGTGGTTTTATTTGTGCTGCTAGTGGGTTAGGTCTCGGGGTTTGGCTCTTTCTTTTGTGGTTTTGGGGTGTTTGTAGTATCTTCTAGCGTCTTGCTAGTTTTTTATATAATAAGTGGAAGGTGATGTTACATACATTGGAAAGAAGTGGAAGGTATGTAGCATTTTTTTCCAAATTTGCACGAAGGATAAAAAAAAGTGAAACAGGGAAAGCGTACCATCAACTTCGTACTTTTCAGCGACAGCCTTCACAGCACCTGACCTATCTGCAAAATGTACAAACCCAAAGTCTCGTTTACCACCCGGTCGTGCAGGTGGCATTACAACTTTTGTCACTTCTCCATAGCGCTGAAATAGTTCCTTCAGATGTTCTGTTGACGTGTTCTCAGGTATGTTCTTTATATAGAGTGCCTTTACCTGAAAAGGAAATTACGTAAAGAGAGTGAAAATTGGGCTTTCGTTTTCATTCAATTAACAAAGCATGGAGCCGATATTGGCACTTATAAAAGTTATTAACAACACATGCAAGTGATTTCTCGGCCATAAAGGACTAATCCCTAAGTACACCCAAAACATCCGTTATAAAATGTAGCTAATAATCTTCTTTTTTTTCTGAATAGAAAAGGTTTTGATAAACAAACTGGCTTTGTCATTTTACTTTTGTAATTGTAGTAAAAGATATAATAAAGAAATCTAACAGTTGATGTATTAAATTCGAGATTAAATGGTCATATTATGTCTTAATACTTTAAATTTAAAGAAAGCCAATTCTTTCAGAAGCAACAAAACTGATGCGCTAACCATAGCTTGACATGGATAAACAATACACCACTTGGGCGAGCAAGCATCAACTCTTACTCACCTCAGTGGTGCATTGTCTATCCATGCATAAATTTCAAAGTTTGGCCACGGCAGATGGCATAAATGTTCCACATTTGTATATCAAATAACAAACCATGCTCACTGCCACCATATGTTACCGTTTGTATGGCAGTCTAGCTGAGCTTTATTAATTGTAGATCGTATCATTGAAATACACACATAACATAAATAGAGAAATACAACAATCACTGTGTATTGTCATGTGTTGAACCATATAAATGCAACTTGACAGTTGAAAGTTTACCTGAGCTGCAGCAGCAGAAGAAGAATCAGGTGTAATTTTAGGATCAGCCCAAGTGACCGTCGGCGGGTTGCCATCAAGCTTAAAACTCGAACTAGCTAGTTTCTGTCTTGAATAATCCGCACATGCATTGTTGTAATACTCAACGAAAGCAAAACCACGGTTACGTTGTGGGTTCTGAGGATCCTGAATTGCAAAATGAACACTTAAAAAGCGTTGAGAAAAGAATATTACATCACTGCATATATACCACATTCAAATGTTATATCCCCATCAAAGCACCTTTATGAGCTCAATAAGTTCTGCACCGGGGCCTGTTTCTTCAATCACTTTTCTGAATTCATCCTCAGTCCAAGCTTTCGGCACATTGCCAATAAAGAGTCGGTATTTAGTTTCAGAAAGTGAACACCTTAAGGTCCTACCCTGCAACCATATCCAAAGTGAGTACTAATCGGTAAAAGGACTAATCAAGTATATTCTAGTAACACAAACTTTCAGCTTATGCTTACGGTTTATAACCACTTGAAGATAAGCATCAAGTAATATGCTTATTTCAAAAGTGGTTATGTCACCAAAATTAACCCAAATAAGCAATAAGACCATAGCAATCCAAAAACTTCATAAGTGCTTTTATTTACTTTTGAACACGCAATAAGCTAATAAGCCCTTCAAATATGAAACCCCTAAAACCCTTCACCTAACAAGCATAAGGTTACAACTTATACCTTATATTCTTTGCTATGTAGCTCTTTAATCGCTTTTTGAGCAACTTCTGTAGTTTTATATGCTACAAAAGCAAAACCTTTACTTTCATTGGTATCCTTATTTTTCACCAGCCTTACCTGCATAGATATAATCGCATAAATCAACTCCATTATGATTAAAATAGATTTCTTCATTCCAAATTCCAATTTCCAATACAAATAAAAAAAAGCTACCTCAACAACATCCCCAAACGGTTCACAAAGCTCGCTCAAATCTTCCTCAACCACATCCTTAGAAAGCCCGCCAATGAAAATCTCCGAACCATGAGGCGGAAGTGCAAGAAGCTCAGCGTGCTTCTCATTATTAGCATCACCCAACGCCTTCTCGTCACTCCTCTTCCTTTTCTTATCGTCTTCACCTCCACTAGCCTCCTCCTCATTCTCTTCTCCACCGTTGTTGTCATCGTCTTCTTCCTCCTCCTCTTCCTCTATCTGCTCTTCAACTTCCTCATCCATTTCTTCCTCGTAGTTATCGTCTTCGAAATCAACTTGATCATCACCTTCTCTGCTATCCGTCATAACTCGTTCCTCTACAAACATATCACCGATATTTACACGACTCTCAACTTAGGGGGTGTTTGGATTACAGCTTATTTTAAGAGCTTATCGACTTATTAAAATTTGGAAAAAAAGCCAATAAGCTTACTTTTTTTAAGCTCATGAGCTTATTACCTTCATCTTATGGGTTTAACACCGATATTTACACGGCTCTCAACTTAGGGGGTGTTTGGATTACAGCTTATTTTACGAGCTTATCGGCTTATTAAAATTTGGAAAAAAAAAAGCCAATAAACTTACTTTTTTTAAGCTCATGAGGCTATTACCTTCATCTTATGGGCGTAAGCCCATAAGCTCCTATCAATAAGCTCATAAGCTTAAAAAAAGTAAGCTTATTAGCTTTTTTTACAAATTTTAATAAGGTGATAAGCCCGTAAAATAAGCTGTAATCCAAACACCCCCGTAAGTTGAGAGCCGTGTAAATATCGGTGTTAAACCCATAAGATGAAGGTAATAAGCTCATGAGCTTAAAAAAAGTTAAGCTTATTAGCTTTTTTTCCAAATTTTAATAAGCTGATAAGCCCGTAAAATAAGCTATAATCCAAACGGCCCTCCTGGTATATGTATTTTTGTGGATAAAATTTTCAATTAGTTAGGGTTTCATTTTTATATAATTTGTGAGATAGATATAGAGATATATATATATGTATAGATGGGGGTTTTTATACCTTGGCTTTGAATATTGCGGCGTGTAGGGTATCGGAAAGTGTTGGAGATCGGTGCGGATCGACGGTGAACTTGAGAGTCTGTGTGTGCTTGCTCGGTCAAACGACCTAATTTAGGGAAATGGCTAACGTATTGATTTCTTCGAACCTTCATCTTTTATCATGGGCTGTTTGTTTGGGCTTAGGGTTTTAACTTGGGCTAGATTATACAATACAAGGCCCTTGAAAAATATAAGTTGATGTTAAATACTAGTGCTATTGTGCTAACAAGGTGTGAAGGCCCGCGCTTCGCGGCAGAAATTTTGAATACAAAATTATTGATTTTTGTTGTGAGCCGTCGCGAAGTGCAAAGGCTTAACTCTGTAATGGATCAATAACCCAATGTCTATTTTGAAAAATTTCTTTTTTAATTGTTACATAAATTTTCCTTATATTAGCGTTTTGTTGCAAAGTTAGTCATGAAAGACTGACGTTGCACCTGACTTGTTACATGAAGGATCAAATATGTCAAATTTATGTTCCATTACCATTTGGTGTAACAGTAGCAAAAATAATATTGCCTCTAAGCAATCCTCATAATAATATTTTATTAGTTTAGGAATATTTTATTTAGTAGCTAGGCACCACCTGACCACCTTCCTTTTGTGGTTTAGAATAAAGAAATACTTTCATCTAAAAGGAAATATGTTTTTATTAACAAATTATTTTTTTATTGCAGAAATTATTTTTTAATGGGCACGGGAACCAACTTCCCTCCCCCCCCCCCCCCTCCTTTAGTATATAGATAGAATAACATTATCATGTTCATTCTATCTTGTGTGTGATTCATTGAAACTTTGTTATCAAGCGGGTATTATCGTTTCCATCTTGTGTGTGATCCATTGAAACTTTGTTATCAAGCGGGTATTGACTCATTAATGTACGTATGAAAGTGTGCATCAAACAACAAGCAATAATGATACGCGGTATTGACTAAATTGAATGGTAATAATTATCGCGCAAGATGGTCCATCTAGCCTTAATTAAACCAAAAACATCTCTCAATAACATTTCTTGCCGAGAGTGCTTCATATTACACAACTCATTCAGATGGTATCGTTGGCCTCGATAAGGAGTTAGAAAACCATCACCATTTGTATAACCAATGTCACAAAGATAATATGATTCTATTAATACCAAATATGTAACTACAATAAGTATGTATATGTCTCGATATGTTTATGTACAAGTACTTATTTTATATGTATGATATAACATACCACCGGTTATTATGAGACCGTTTAGCCTACTAATGGCATCTCAAAGCACTCTACTATCTGCCGCCGAACCTTCCTATCCCACCAAGACATAACTAAACATAAGGTCTCTTGTATATACCCCAAGAACGTTGGTACAAATCTCACCCTTGCTTGTCCGATAAGGTTTACATTCACATGTAGGAACTATAACTTTAATATATGCACCATTTAATACTCCGAGGAAATCCTACGATTTTTATTTTATTTTATTTTTTTAAACATCATACTTGTTATTTTAAATAGAATATACAAACGCATAACTTACGTTAAACCATTTTCACCTCTCATCGATTTCAGTATCTTGCACATGTATCTTGTGGAACTCTTTGTGAAATCGGCATACGAGATCTAAAACTAACTTGAAGTAGCGCGTTATAGTTTCACCATATCTTTGGAATTTGTTACTATGATTATGCTTTTTCATTATGATCAAGCGCATGTAAGAAATTGCAGCTTGCTCATCACCTAGCATGTGTTTGCTATTACGTAGTCCTCCTCTTGTTTTAAGCATTTTACAAAGTTTTGAAGTTGCACGTATACGCATTCATATATTAACCACACTCGCAATATTACTTTGGTATACATGCTCCACATAGTCACATCTACTATTAAAACTCATCGTATATTTCTACGAAGCGTTTAGACTCAATCAAATGATTGATGATCAAACAACCCAACATAAACTAACGAACCATAATTGTATATTAAAATCTCCCGTGGTAGTTTGCATCCTCCGTTTTCTTTGTTGGGCCAAGGATATCATCTACACATATGATATACATGATAATGAATAAGTAAAGTGTTTGTATGAGAAAACGTTGATGCAATCGATACTATTATGAGTATAAAAAGTAGCGAAGTTCATATTGAAATGTTAATTGATGATAACACAAAATACATACATTAGCAAGAATAAAATGATTCAACATGTACGAAGCAAAGACTAATATCAAATTGTTTATACAATAATTAGGCTAGTGGAAACAACAACATAATTAAGCATCAAACCCAAAATACTTTGCATTAACTATTCATAAAACCCATAAACTATATGAAATTTTCACAATCTGATGCCTAGAATTTGCATAAAAATATATAATTTTTTTATAAAATTAAAGAGTCTAATTTGTTTTAGGTATGTGTCAAGATTCTATTTGTTCAATTTTGCACAAAAAGTAGTGATTTTACTTCATCAAAGTCAAGAAAGAGAAGCTCATATGAAACCCTAGCTAACAAAAAAAAAAAAAAAAAAAAAAAAAAAAAAAAAAAAAAAAAAAGCTTACAAGTTTAATGAGTATCAGTAATTAGTAGAGTATCGTAATGGAGAAAAAACAATTCGTCGAGAAATTTTGGGTGAATAAGCAAAATTTGGTAAAGAATAAATGGATATTGAAGTTCATAAAGTGGAAGAGATGGAGTCACCAAATACACAGAGTTGGATCTTCTATTGTTTTGAAAAGTAATGTGACTTGCATGTGATGTGCATTTTATACCACTATTTTATGTCCTTGTCCAAATTCTCAAATAAAAAACATATAGAAAACTTTGTGAATATAACCCATTTCCTTAGCAAATGAAGCGGAAATTAAAATACAAAGGGTATGTTTGGCAAAAGCAAGTTGTAAGTTATATGTTGTAAGCTGTAAACTGCAAGTTGTTAACATTAGCTACAAGGTGTATCTTTTTTTTCTTCAATTAAAGTGTTTGGTAAATTAACTGTTAATTGTAACTATAAGATGTAAAATGATATAAAATGACATATCTATAATTGTTGTAAACAAATGTAAAATACAAAAATAATAAACTCATTATACTAATAATAATCATAGTACTTTAAGACAACATGTTTATAAAAATCATTGACTACGTGTTTTCTATATTGATGCAACAGTATCATTTTATATTTGTTTCATCTCATTAGATATTCATTGAGAGACATTTTCAGTGTTTATTTCATGGGTTTTATTAGGATCATAAAACATATATCACATATCATAATCCTAATACTGCAACACATAGAAAACTCTAGCACATTGAAACTTATTATTATGTTAGAAAATATTGCATAATGGAGAGTAAACTTACTTGTGAGAGGTGGATAACTGCCGTAGGAAAAAAAGTAAATTAAGGTTATTGAAAAGACATGATTATTATATGGTTTGAGGATGTTAAGTAATTTTACTGCAACACATAGAAACTTATTATTTTGAAAGCACCATAATGCACGCATTTGAATTTAAACCAGTTAAAAGATGTGGTGTTGCCCTCTGAGATCAACAACAACACGGCCAAGCTTGCAAATCCAAACACCCCTTTATGTTGGACTGTTTTAAGTTTTAGGAAGCAAAAAGCTATGAGGGCTTATGAGGCTTTTCAAATATAACTTTTTATGAGATATAAGACTTAGATAACTGTTTAGAAACAAAGATCAACCATAAACACACAAGTATACCACTTATGCTAGTTTGACTGTTTAAAACTATGATTCAAAGTAACTACAAATCTTAACAAATAAGTTATTTAGATTAAGCTGTGAATTAACTAAACAACTCTTAAATAAACATAAACAAGCACAGAATACAAAGTACAAACAAGCAATTAGATACTAAGATTTTTAGAGGAAAATTTAAATGAGCAAATTCTTACAAGCTACCCCTAGCATGAACAAGAGGTTTTCCACTGATGCCTATCTTTAGATAGGCCAACTCCACTTCAAATCTTGCCCACCAATGCTTCTCAATACCTGAAAACAACTCAAAAGCAAACACAGTTGACCAATATTGACTTTTTTATATTTTTTATGTTTTCTATCAATACTGAGTTTTAGGGTCTCTAAAAGCTTTAATAAGCTTTATGGAACTTAAGTGAGCTTAATTCAGTCCATGGTTCTTGATACAAATCACAACTCAGCCTGTTGAGATTTTCATATTCTTGAATAAATGCCAATAACACAAAACAGACTTGAAACTTGGAATTTTATAAATTAAAAAGATTTAAAGTACAATGATAAAGCTAATACAATGCTTGAATTAAGAGAATTACAACTGATTTTGAAAACTAAACTTAATTCGACACTAATTTTTCTAAAATAAACTACACACCATCTTCCTTGCTTCCTTCTTCCTTTTATAGATGCCCATTAGGGTTCTCTCACTCCTCTGATCATTTCCCACCCATAATTTCAACCATTGGATTACTGCAACTCAATAATCAAGTGACACGTGTTTTGGCGGGAAAACTTGGTATGTGGATTTTGGACTGTTTCAGGCAAGGGGGTGGTGCATTTATTGTGGTGGGATAGTTAGGTGTAGTGGGTTGGGCGGTGGTGAATTGAAAAGCAAGTGGTGATGGTGGGGAGAAACCAGGGTGGTTTTGTTGGTGGTTTTGGTTGAGAGGGAAAAGGGGAAAGGGGGTGTTTGACTTGGTTTGACCGAGGTCAACGTTTGACCCCGGTTGTATTACTTTGGGAGGTGGGCTGTTTGTTTTGGGCCCAAGTGAAAAGGAAGTGGGTGGGCTTGTGGTGGACTGGACTATGGGTTTTGGTTTTTTTATTTTGGGTAATAGATTAGGTCCGGTTTGGTTTATGTTATCACAAGGACTAATTTTGTAATTTTATCGAAAGTGAGGGGTAAGTTTTGGAAATTTTCCAAAGTGTTCCCAAGGGTGTATTTTGCCAAACTATGAATAGTATAAGGTCCTGGCATGATTTTTCCATTTTTATTTCACCAGGGAGTAAAACTGCCAAACTTTCAAACTTCAGGGACCATTTGTGTAATTTCACCAAACTTTTCCACCAAGGACCAATCCTGCCATAAAAGGTTAGTGCAAGGACAAAATTTGTTTTTCTCAAAGTTTTTAATATCCCAGGGACCATTTTTGATAATTTTCAAAGTTTAGGGACTAAACTTGACATTTTGTGAAACTTTGCACCAAAGGACTAATTGTGTAACTTTTTGATTTAAAAGGACCTTTGGTGACTTTTTCAAGTTTTTAGATTAACCAGGGACTAGATTTGACAACTTTTAAAAGTTGAGGGACTGAAACTGCCAATTTTGCAAACTTTGTGCGTTTTTCATCTGTTTTTTATTATTTTGCATTTGAAACATGTAAAACACTTTCCTGGGATATTTTCACTATTTTGATTCATTATTGAGTATTTTTAGATGTTTTGGCAGTTCGGAAAAGGTAAAAATGATGAGTATTTACACACTCATCAATCCCCCACACTAAAACACTGCTAGTCCCTAGCAATCTTTTGAGAAAAACTTGATGGATTTGAAAATCTCTTTACCAAAAGCCATCACTTCTGGAGTAGCCAGGTGTAGAACTGTGGCACACCTGATAACCGTGTGATTTTGAGCAAACCACCAGCTGTCAACGGATTTGATTAGTCTTTACCAAAAGCCGTTTGCTTCTAGACTAGCCAGCATCTTGATGGACTAAGTCAACATCTTGGTGAGCTGATTACTAATTATGGATTTTCCACGGCCTTTACCACAAGCCATAATCTTGTGGGCTAGCCAACTCATTTGCTTTATGGGATATGGGGAGTTGAGGAACCATACAATTTTTGGCAAATTGCAAGCCATCAACGGGTTTGAGATGTCTTTACCAAGAGCCGTTTGCTCCTGGACTAGCCAATCCATTTGTCATTTAGACTTTGGCGGACTGATTACCACAAAAATTTTGAAATAAAGTGAAAAATTTTTTTGAAAAATTTAGGCCTAAAAATGGGGGTACTTAGAAAGTTTTGTGATAAAATTCGTAAGAATTCCCCCCCCCCCCCCCCCAACACTAGAATTGAATATTGACCTCAATATTCAAAGTCCCGGCTATTATGCCGAATCTCTGAACGGAAAAAGCTAATATTCGAATCTAACTGTGGAAATTTTTATTTTTCACTTTATTTATCTGTACATATATATATATATATATATATATATATATATATATATATATATATATATATATATATATATATATATATATATATATATATATATATATATATATATATATATATATATATATATATATATATACTAGTTTTCGAAGCCCGCCCGATGGGCGGGCATGTCCTATAATTTTACTTTTGATGGTGTTACTTAACGGAAATTTGTTTTTTAAGTACGGTGTTTTTTCATTATTTTTAAAAATGTATTAGTTTACGTTAATTGATTTTTTTTAAAGGAAAGATTTTGAATGCATGAACAATGAAAAATAAATGAAGTTCTACAATTATAGAACAATAAAAGGTACTAATTTATTCATAAAAAGATAGTTTATACAGTGAATAAAGAAGAACAAAGTCACAACCTAACTTGAGAATGCATCGGGCTTTCTAACAGCATTCGAGGACACACTTGGAAAGCTTCACACAACTAAGTTGAATCAGTTAATACCTGTAATTTGGGATTGGTTGTGGGCCATGGTTCTGCACTAAGGTACTGAGGTATCTTGTGTAACTTTTCGGTTGCAGGTAGAGCACCTCTTGTAGTAACATTGTTTTATGGTATTAATTTTAAATACGGTGGCTTCAATTGTGAAATCTTGACCACTTTAGAGCATGAATTTTGTAATAGAATTTTCAAAAATGTATTCATTAAGTTTAGAAGAAGAGAACATATATACTTCCCTGCATACACGTGAACACATTCAGATAAATTTACGTGTATTTTGTGTTTATCTTCTTACCATTATTACATATATACTTACTTACCCGGTTGATATCCCGCCACTTTTAACAATTGCAATCGCAGTATAGGAGAACTCATGGAAACGCTCTTCCATATACTTGAACTTCCGGTAACCGGTTAACATACCCATCTTCAGCAGCTTTAAATTTCCGTCATGGATAATGTGTCCTCCTTTACGTACCCACACACCGCTGCTAAAAATTGTGTAATAAGGTAAAAGAGAATAATGGCTTACCGGAGAATGAGCTTACCTATATTACACCCCTACTAAAACTTGTGTAATAAGTCAAAATAACATGAGCTTACCTATATTACACCCCTACTATATATCTGCTGCAACACACCATACTGGAATACTGATGAGCATATTCAGAGCAAATGGTGCGCCAATTACCGTACATGACAGATATTAGAGTAAGCATTAAACAATTATTTGAATTATTTGCAGGTTAAAACAAAATTTATTTAAACAAAAAGATGAGACTAAATATCTAAAATAACTTGAATTATGTACAAGTTAAAATATAAGTTACAAACTTTGTTGTGTGTACGCATATGCTGCAACAGAAGTTGCACACATAATATGCTGCAACAGAAGTTACACACATGATAAGCTGTAATTATAAGTTATACTGTATGTTATATCATAAAGCACATTTCGATATATCTAGCATGTTATCTATATTCTGAGATAACATTGAAAATATGCGCAATTTCACTTGAGAAAAACTTACAGCATAACTCATTATTAGCAACAAAATAACGTGAGAAAAACTTACTTGTTAATGAGCCAAAGATCTTCTCCTTCAGCATTGTCACTAACAGCATAGCCAAACGATGAATGTCTGATGACTGAACTGACTATCAATACTTCACTTGACTCCACTGTTGAACCATACTTGATCTCTCTACTCCTTTGGTTGCACATGACCTGGAAAACATACATTATCATTCAAGTTTACTAAGAAAACACTTCGGATAAAAGTAACAACTTAGAAGTGCAATGTTAAACTAAGAACATATTTATTGAAATAATAATATGCCACACTCACACAGCGAGTTCAGCTGATCACAAACTCTTAACTCATAAACATATCTGAATCAATTTTATTCTTCCTATCCTACAAATTCATCATTTCCATACACCACGTGCAACACAAATGCCTGATTTAAGTAATTGTAATATTTTCGAGTAATATTATGGCTGGTCATTTAGGGGCATCAAGTGTGGAGGTTATCTGTTATCAGGTTGCATGGTTTTTAGACAATAGTTATGATGTGGAGGTTTAAGGTTCGAGTTTCGTTTTTTTAGAGTCTGGTATAGAGATACTGTATTCAGGTTCTACCCCTGGTATAAGCTACACTTGATCGGCCATCTTTGATATTTTTCTTACTATGTTATAAAGCCACAATAACATCAGAATTATAGTGCTTTCATTACCTCTTCAGGTTGAGGGTTTAAGATTCGTTTGTCAACTACGCTAATGATTTTTTTCTTCACCCTTGGTGAAATACCAATTCACTCTTCGTGTACATGTTTAGGGATACATTTTCAGATTTGGTTGTGGGTTCAGTAGTAGAAGTTCTACTATTTCACCCTTGTTAGGTTAGTAAACTAAATGTGTTTGTCGAGCTATTTACTCTTCCCAACTTATCTCCCAATATGTATCAACCTTTTCGGCTCAGCCCAAGAAATATTCAAACAGTAAACTTTTATCACACCTTTTACACCTGATGACTTCAGTCCCTGATGACTTTCAATAACCATCAAGGTCGAGAATGAATGTCTGGAACTCAAAGACTCCTTAGAGATATGTTCAAGGATCAAAGACTACATTTTTGGAAAATTTTCAGGAACACTATTGTTATTCATTCCCTGTTTTTTTAAAATCTCTGATCTTCATAGCCTAATAAAAAAAATATCACACAACTTAGTGTTATTTGTAAACTAATCTAACTCATTAGCCACCCAACACCCCTGATTACTTCATCAATTTACTTCCCTAAAAACCTTGACTCCACACCATCCTCTGAATCATTAACCATAATTGGATATTAGTGATTTTTATTATTTTTGACGTATGAAATTTTAATTGTATGTTACTTATGCATTTTTGATTGTATAATTTATGTATTATGTAATTTTTTTAATAATAGTTTTGGTGCAATTATTACACTTGTTTGTATTTTTGAATGTTATTTTTAGTATTTATAGATTGGAATTTAGACATTTACGAATATTTTTTATTTTATTTTAAAGTATTAGTTATATATTTGTTGGACTGTCTATATTAGCACGATCATGCGATAACCTAATTTCTCCAATGTTTTATATACGAAATCAGCAATATTTTTAGTGTTGATAAACACAATGGTCGTCTTATCCCCAAGATCATCAAGAAACTTCTCCGACCAAGGCATGCTTTTAGATTCTTTCACCGTGACTTATGTAAAACATAAAATTAGGCAGCTAAGCTATATGATGGTATCGCTTTCTGCAAACAACTAAGAGAGTTACAATCTAATTTCTATAAAAAATTTCTAGATTTTGCTTCTTTAAATAAACTAAATATACATATACATTGTATAAGAAGGGATTCAAGGGAACTTCAAGAGATTGAAAGGTGTAGCCATAGCATGTTGGTACAAACCTCTATTCGAGATACAACCCCCTTGGTCACTGATATTGTGTCTCCACCAAGTTGATATACCCCCACTACATTTACCGGATCCTGTAGACAAAAAAGTTTATTATTACAAAAACACACACACACACACACACACACACACACACACACACACACACACACACACATATATATATATATATATATATATATATATATATATATATATATATATTAAAAAAAATTGTCGGTTCTTTTACTCGGTTTCGTAGTTAATTTGGTGACTTCAGTCAATTTCTAGGGAGGGTCTAAAGTTTGCGAAAAAAATTGGCCTGTAGATGAGGCAAATGGCCAAACTGTAGTGGCTAAGCTCCTTACCAGAATTTCTAATTTTCCAGTGAAAGCATAGCTATGTCACGTTCCATACCTTTAGCTAAAACCTTTTGTAAAATAATGATAATAGTTAAATAACATGAGAAGCGACATCTATTGTATAGGTACTAACAAAATCCTGTTTGTGCCAAAGAATTATCACACAAGATTCATAAGGTTACTTCAATAACCTATAAATAAGAATACGTACCTTAGCAACATATACATGGTATCGTCTCTTCTTTTCTTGACTTTTACATGCAAACAATGAATATAAGGATGCTGAGTAATAAGAAAACTGAAGTCTTCCTGTGACATTGTCCAACATAATTTAGAAGAACATTTTATGAAATATACAAAGCATCAAAATAGCATGCAAGACTTCATATATCTTCTTTGCCTTCCATGGACATGATGTTGCTCTCATTAAGAATATTATTTCAATGTAAGAAACATGTAAGCCAGATGTCCAAGTACTTCCATGGCTCCATATCCGAATGATGAGCATCTTCGTCCAGTAGAATAGCCTCATTTATCAACTATCATCATGTTGTGCAACGGGTGTGTACACATAATATTAGTGGTAATGTTAATGAATTTAGATGATAACCCAACACAACCCATTTTTCCCGCGTCTTGCCTCTACTTTAGCTAGAATAACTACTACTACTGGTAACAATTATCACAAGTTACTAATAATTATGTGATTATATTCTAATATACGTGGTCCAATCTACATTCTTTGGACTCGTAAAGAACTTAAACCGAAGCACCTATTGCATAGAAACATGTCTAGTGGAAAAAGACATTGTCCCATCCATAAGAACTAAAATTAAAAAGTTGATCTGCACCAAATATGTGACAACCTCATGATGATAACTCTGGATATGCATATTAGGTATTTATTAATACACAGAACGGGAATAAATACTTACCAAGTTTTAGGCTATGAGTTATGCAGACCTTTGCGATTTTCTCCATTCCATAACTGATATATAGATCGAGAGTTATTGCAAATTTGACATAAACGAATTACATTCAACTGAATATATCTCCTTGTTTCTTGGATAAAGGATGAGGTTACATTCAACTGAGAAACTGAACATCAATTTGTTTTACTAATAAACAACTATGCCATCAGATCGGATATACAACTTGTCGATTTGAGTAGTTCTGTTTTGAAATCCTAAAGATGTTAATAAAGTCTCGAAAATTGTCAAATAATAGGGAAGGACAGAGAATGATAAGCTGATGAATTACTATTTACCATATGTATGAGAACATCTTCCACCCAATGTCTGTTGAGCTTGACTAAGTCCTCCACGTTTGTGCATCTCCTTGTGCAAAGAAGGTGCCTACAATATAAGATGGGACTACCTTAGACCAAAAGATGAGCATATAAAAAAGAAGAGGATAAAAATTACGTAGTATCTTGATTCCTTGATATCCATTCGAGTTTCTTCGTAAGCCATTTTTTGAGGAATCCTGTTGATTAACAACAAAAAACTATGAATCATCATATCATAAAATAATAATAGTTCAAAGGACGTATCAATTGTAGCAGCTTTCTTTTTGCGACCTCTAACAGTTATAAATATATAAACATATATATCTTAACTAATAGATTTATCAAACAACGTTTGTAAAATGATTTATCATTATGAATCAAATTTTTTTTGAAAACATACCTCGGTGAAAGTTAAGGAAGTGGTTCGTTCTTTCCCTTGATTTGTTGTTTTAATAGCGGAGATTGTAGCTCTAGCATTTGTGGCTAATGGAACCAAGATGATGAAACAAAGAACGATGGTATGTTTGTGCCAAAAGGTGATCTTAAAGTTCGTTAATCATTCAGTCATTTTCTAAACATGAACATGTATATAGCAATAAAAATTAATCAATGTGATGTCATATAGTACAAAAAATCAGAAACTACAAATCTTTAACATACTAACCTTTAATAAGTGATTGAAAACCATGGAACAATGACACCAGTTACACTTCAGTTGGAGAAGACATGCAAGCAAAGGAGAACACATTAGCATTTCTCCACCCCTTTGACCTGTTCAGTGTTCTCTTTATAGTTAACTTTTAGCTTAAATGGGATAAACACAATTTCAAAGGCATAAAAAGAAAAACGTTTAAACTGGTGATATAGTTTAATAATTTAATTGAATTGAAAGTCTTTGTAGTAGCATTATTGAGATCATTGGATTCATTACACTTTTAAGTGTCATAAGATATATAGCCAAAAAATATCCAAACTAAAATAAATTCCAACTTTAGTAAAGCATTGTGATGAGACTTATAGTTAGAGAATTCATACAGATTTGATCGCTCATCACATTTTAATACCTTGAATAATGCATTACAAAACACGGATCAAAACACGCCTTACAAAACATTGTGATGAGACTTATAGTTAGCGAACCTGCAGGGACGTCAAGTATTTTGTCTCATGGTGGCTAATAATGTTCATCAATGAAATAGCATAATCATCTGGTGACTGGAAATACAGATATCAGTCACATGAAAGTAAGTAATTAACCAATTTCAAGAAATCCACTTTCATTATTGCCGAAAGTGTTAACTGTAATATGTAACCTGTTACATAGTTGAATCCCTGCACTCATGCTTCACATCTAGTTGAATATTCCCTTCTTAAAAAATGACCAGTTACCTGAACTGGTAAACAAAAGTCGTAATCTAGACCGGCTCTTGCCTGCAAGAAAATTAAAAGAATAGTAAGAAAGGTTCACTGGTTCAGATTTGTAGTTACATACATGCATTCATAGTAAATAATATATTGTGTATTCAAAAGCACAACCGATACCACTGTTGAGTTTTGCTTATGTGATGTTTGTGTAAGTTGCACTACCTGAGGAACCCCTTATTGGAACGCTACTGATAAAAAATGCCACCATCAATTGAAAAAACCATAATAATAGGCTGAATTTATATACATAAAAGTTTTTTGTAAACTATGCTCTTCAATACCAAACTGTAAAACAAATCAAATATAACATTCCAAAGAGAATTTAATAACCATAAGAAAGAATAATATGAACATGTACCTTATTATAAAGAACAATACAAAACGTCATGTGGGTTGTTTTAGATGAAAGCTATGTTGCATCATTCTATCTCAATTCTAGCTGTTAGTACCATTGACAATAGTGTCAAATTTGAAACATAGATGAGTGAATAGGACACCACAACTCACATTCTTAGTCTCTATATTGATATTTCCAAAACAGAACACTTATATACCAGAACAGTTATACGGTGATGACCCATCACGTCCAATATAACGATATGTACTACTTTTGCCACCACGGCTTTAAATGCTACCACCACCACGAGGCCTGGATTTTGTTGTATCCTTGGACTGAACACAAACAAAAACCACAGTAAATAAAAAAGCCCGGTTATAGAAATAAGAATTCGGTTAATTATTATATAAAGGGTGGATCCACTACACATAGGTTCCATGCCTTATCCAAATCCACTTACCTCTTTTCTCTTTTATCGTTTGCTCTTCATATCATGGAAAGTATCTACAATATAAACAATAATTCATATTATGACTTATGGTAAGCATTACATCCACATAATGCATGAACTTAGGTATCCTTCAAAGTCTGATATAAGAATATAAGTAAAGTAACATGCAATAGTCACAGTTCAATCAGATTCTTATATAGCTCAATCACTGTGACATAGAAGAAAACAATAAAAGTTTCCGAGAACTTATAAAAGGAATTGAGAATACCTGTAAATGTGCAAAAGACGCCACTGGCTTAGTAACCTGTACAAAAACACATTAAAAATCATTAAAACCTAAAATTATGGTGGAGTTTTATAACAAAGCTTCAGAAAAAACATAAACCCTAATCTTGATACGTTATTGAAGCTCCAAACCAGGACAAAAACACATTAAACTTCATTAAAACCCTAAAATCATGATAGAGTTTTCTTCATGGAGAGAGTTTTGATGATTAGGTTTTTGTTTTGTGAAAAAAAATATATACGTATGTTTTTGTATATAATTTTCAAGGTATTATCATGTGTTGCAGCCATTGTTAAAACCCTAAAAAGGTTTAGGAAAAAAGATTGATTAAGTAGATTGAATATGAAAGGTGTGTGCACGTTTTTTGTTCTTTTTAATTTAACAAATTTAACCCTAAAATATTACTTAAGGTTTATAAATTTGGACTTGCAAGATATAAACCAAAAGATGTGTTGCTGTGGTGGTTATGATACTTGTTAATGTTACCAACAACCTAGGTTCAATCCTTGTAAATGGCAAAATTTTTTAAAATTTTTCCGAATTTATTATTAAATACGAATTTTAATTACAAAAACAATTTTCGAAATTAATTAAAAAAATGCATATAAAAAAATTAAAAATTGCTTACATGGCCACAAATGTGATGACATGGCAGCTAATGAATTACATGGCAATGACTGGGCAATGAGGTGGCATTAGTGACGTCATACGCCTCCTGTTATATATAATATATATATATATATATATATATATATATATATATATATATATATATATATATATATATATATATATATATATATATATATATATATATATTTGAATTGAAACTTATATACAGATTTACTTTTCAAAAGGTGGGGGACGGCCACTCCCCCACACTAGGGTGGTAGAAAGTAGAAAGAAGTCAGAAATACGGGTGAAAACCCATATATGTTGCTAATTTTTGTTCACTGAGTCACTAGCTTGACTCGATCCCCGAATTCATTGGTCCATGGGGAAAGTTTGGATATCAGGGACAACCATGGGTGGTATGTCCTCTCCAAAATAATGTTTCAAACGATGACCATTCACTTTGAAGTTGGGACCTTCGGGTTGAGATAACTCAACAGTCCCGTATGGATATACTTTAGCAATAGTGAATGGTCCAGTCCATCGTGTTTTGAATTTCCCCAAGAAGATCTTTAACCTTGAGTTGAAAAGAATGACTCTGTCACCGACGTTGAAAACGCGGTTCTTAATCTTAGAGTCGTGAATCTTCTTTGTCTTTTCTTTGTAGATCAAAGAGTTCTCGTAGGCTTGATCACGAAGTTCGTTTAATTCATTGAGTTGAACCTTACGGTGATCACCCGCTTTATGAAGGTCGTAGTTTGCATGTTTCAAGGCCCAGTAGGCTTTGTGCTCGAGCTCGATCGGTAAATGACACGCCTTCCCGTATACAAGCTTGTATGGAGTGCACCCGATGGGTGTTTTGTAAGCTGTACGGAAGGCCCAGAGTGCATCATCTAGTTTATCCAACCAGGAAGCACGGTTTTCACCTACTGTCCTCTCAAGAATCTGTTTTATACCACTGTTGGAAACCTCCACCTGCCCACTTGTTTGTGGGTGATACGCGGTAGAAAGACAATGAGTAACACCGTACTTAAGCATGACTATTGCGAATTGATCATTGCAAAAGTGAGTACCGCGATCACTAATGATGGCACGTGGAGTTCCAAAACGATCAAAGAGGGATTTCAAGAATTTCACAACAACTCGGGCATCGTTAGTGGGTAAGGCCTTAGCCTCAACCCATTTTGACAAGTAGTCAACAGCCACGAGAATGTATTTGTTTCCACGAGAAGATGGGAATGGCCCCATAAAACCAATGCCCCAGACGTCAAAGATTTCACAAACTTGAATAGCATTTTGTGGCATTTCGTTCTTTTGTGAAATATTCCCGTGACGCTGACAAGCATCACAAGCTTTGCCTAACTCGTGGGCATCCTTATAGATCGTGGGCCAATAGAAACCGGAGTCAAACACCTTTTTGGGGGTGTAGTTAGGATTATGGTGGCCCCCGGTGGGTCCAGCATGGCAAGCCTTGAGAATATCAGCGGCTTCCTGTCCGTATACACATCGCCTGATGACTTGATCGGCACAGATTTTGAAGAGAAAGGGGTCGTCCCAGAAGTAATGTTTAACGTCTTTGAAGAATTTGTTCTTCTGTTGGGACGTCATCCCCTTAACGATGAAGTTACCCGCATGGTAATTTGCAAAGTCGGCAAACCATGGGGTAGTAGAGTCACCACGAAAAGCAACCGCATTGAGTGTTTCGAGAGGAAATGTTTCATTTATTTCCTTTTTCTCGAACACATCCTAATGAGGGTTTTCTAATCGCGAGAGATGATCAGCAGCAAGGTTCTCGGCTCCTTTTTTATCACGGATAATGATATCAAATTCTTGGAGGAGGAGAACCCAACAGATAAGCCTCGGCTTTGCATCTTGCTTTGCAAATAGGTACTTCAAAGCCGAGTGATCCGTATACACTACGCATTTAGTCAGGATCAAGTATGGCCGGAATTTTTCAAAGGCATACACCACAGTTAGGAGTTCTTTTTCAGTGGTGGTGTAATGACCTTGAGCCTCGGTCATAGTTTTGCTTGCGTAGTGTATAGGCTGAAAGTATTAAATCACTAGCATCGCACATAAGCTCAAAAGGTAGGTCCCAATCGGGAGCAACAAGAATCGGTGCCTCGGTAAGCTTTTTCTTTAATGTTTCAAAAGCTTCGATGCACTCAGGAGAGAAGATGAAAGGAGCATCCTTCTCTAGGAGATGGGTCATAGGCCGGGCAATCTTAGAAAAATCTTGGATAAACCTACGGTAGAAGCCGGCATGACCCAAAAAGCTCCTAACACCTTTAACGGTGGTGGGATGAGGTAATTTAGCAATGACATCGATTTTGGATTTGTCAACCTCAATCCCGTTTTTTGAAATTTTATGGCCGAGGACAATGCCCTCCTTGACCATAAAGTGGCTCTTCTCCGAGTTGAGACTTAAATTCGTTTATTTGCAAGGTTTAAGCATCTGTTCCAAGTGGGAGAGACAAGACTGGAATGAATCCCCGATGACTGAAAATTCATCCATGAATACCTCCATGGTTTTCCCGATCATTTCGGAAAAGATAGACATCATGCACTGATTGATCCCGAACCACCTAACTTAAATTAACCAAAGAATGGTCAACTAAGTCAAATAGCCTAGATCAATGCTCCGGGTAATATAATGTATCACCGGGTCGTTAAATCCCGTTGAGGTGTGAAATGTAACTTTAGCGTAATCGTAATCGGGTGTTATTCACAGAAAAGGGTTTGTTGTGAAAATTATTTGGAAATTATTAACAAATATAGCTTAGGAAAGCTATGTGATTGATTACGGGAATTTGGATTACGAAGATTTGAGCTAAATCTGAAAACGTACGTTTTAATTAAAAAACGTATTCAGATGAATAAAACAAAAAGTACAACTGTAGGACTGGGAGGGTTAAAAGTGTAAAATTGATATTTTTACAATCCTATTGATAAAAGAAAATTTTAAGAAAAATAAAAATTATTTTTACACTATTTAATTATTTATTATTAATTAATTACTAATTATCTATTTAATACTAATTAAACTAATTAGAATTATTAAAAATACTTAAAAGACTTAGAAAATTAAGAAAAATTTAATAAATCTAATTAACCATAATGGGAATCCTAAAAAAATTATGAAAAGTTAATTTTATGTATTTTTAAGTTAATTAACTAATTATTATTCTATTTATTAATTAATATCTAATTAAACTATTTGAATTATGAAAACTATTAAATGAACAGTAAAAATTCTAGAAAAATATTTTAACTAAAATAGAAGCTATAAAAATTATAAAAACTAGGTTATACTATGTTGACATAAATAATGTATGAAAACGTTATTTATATTTTTCGATATCTCTATATTTTGACGATCACAAAATGTAAACTCGTCAATCGTTTGATTACTACGTAAACAAGTATTAAGCTAGTTTATATCATTATATCCAACTTAATCACTTAAGGTATGAATAAACAAGTGCTTAATACATCTCATGATCAAAGGGGTATTTAATTAACTAATACAAAGTTTATTTAATTATATAATCTTATTATATATTTTTGAAAAACACTTTTGGTATTAAGGAAAAATGTTTTAATCATACTAAATATATGATTTCAAATATTTAACCAAAATCAGTTAGTTTTTCACCAAATAAACTTTCCCCACTAAAAGACAAGTTTTCTGGCCGTTACAGTTGGGCGGCCCCCTTAATTATAAGGGGCGGTCCCCTTAATTTTAAGGGGGCCGGCCATGCTTTAAGGGGACCGGCCAGGCTCCCCTGTCAGAAACTGTCAGATTTCTTCCCCTATAAATACCACCTTAATTCTGGAATTTTTCCTCACCTTTTGCACGAAATTTTCAGATCTACAATCATCTTAAACCCATCAAAAACCCTTTGATCATTTGTATATTAATCCTTGTTTCAAGTGATTCAATCCCTCATCATCCATTCTCATTCTAAGTGCAAAAGAAGAACTCTCTACAACCAAGTTCAAGAAGTGTTGAAGAGTTGTTGTGTATAGTGTATATATATTCATTTGTGAATATTGTGTTGTGCTTGTTATTATTTGTTTAGAAGATATAGAAGTTGTGTAAATAGTAGAAGTTGATTAGTTGTGAAGTAGGATAGTTGTGAAGATTGGTGTGTAGAAGAAGGTGTGTAGAAGAAGGTGTGTAGAAGATTGGTGTGTAGAAGCTTGGTGTGAAGATAGGTGTGAAGATTGGTGTGTATATTGGTGTGTAGATTGGTGTGTAAACTGGTGTGTATATTGGTGTGTACGGTTTTCTCCGCCATAAGGGAGTTTGTTGACATAGTGAAGAAAACTCTCGAGTAGGTGACTCGGGGAGTGGAGTAGGAACAAGGAAGGTGTCCTTGTAGCCGAACCACTATAAATCCTTGTGTTGTGGTTTGATCTTTCTAACTCTTCTCATTACTTATTTATTTACCTTTACTAATTAGTTTAGTTAGTCAGTTATTATACAATTGTTCATATAGTGCAAGCATTGAATTCACATAAACAAGAATCGAAGTTTTTAAAACAAACTTGTGCTTATAAATTTTAAAAGGACGTAAAACTATTCAACCCCCCCTTCTAGTTTTCCACAATTGGTACCAGAGCCACGTCTAGCAAGATTTTTAAAATATAGTGTATTTTAAAACTTGTAACGATCTATGGAATCTGAAAAATATTTAGAAGGGCAATCTATACAAAGACCACCACTATTTGAAAGTGATGGATTTTTATATTGGAAAAATCGATTCGAAACTTATGTGAAATCAAAAGATCTAGATCTTTGGCATATTATTACCAATGGTGATTTTTTACCTATTCAAAATAACCCCGAAACTAAGAAAGATGAAATCGTACCTTTTGAAAAACAAAATGATGATTTAAAAAGAAAACTTGCTAAAAATAATGAAGCAAAAATGGTAATTTATAATGCGCTACCACGTAAAGAGTACGAAAGGATCTTTATGTGTGAAACCGCAAAAGAAATTTGGAACTCTTTATTAATAACTCACCAAGGTAATAATCAAGTCAAAGATAACAAAATAGATCTACTTGTTCAACAATATGAACAATTCACGATTCCGGAAGAGGAATCAATTGATAATGCTTTTGCTAGATTTAACACTATCATCACAAGTTTAAAAGCACTTGATGAGAATTTCTCTAGTAAGAATTTTGTTAGGAAATTTCTTAGAGCTCTTCACCCTAAATGGCGAGCTAAAGTGACGGCTATTGAAGAATCAAAGAATTTGTCAACACTACAACTTGATGAATTAATTGGAAACCTGAAAGTCTACGAAGCAATTATAAAGAAGGACTCTGAAATGGTTAAAGGAAAACGTGAGCAAAGCAAGTCAATCGCCTTGAAAGCTAGAAAGGAATCCAACAACGAAGATAGCTCATCTTCCGAAAGCGATGACGAAGAATATGCCATGGCCGTAAGAGACTTCAAGAAATTCTTCAAAAGGCGAGGAAGATTCGTTAGACAACCACACGATGAAAGAAGAACATCTCAAAAGAATAATGATGACAAGTATAGCAAGAATGAGAGAAAGTGTTTCAAGTGTGGTGATCCGAATCACCTCATTGGAAAATGTCCAATGATGACAAGAGATCAAAATCAAAGAGCATTCGTTGGAGGTGCTTGGAGTGATAGTGATGAAGATGAGAATGAAACAACAAAGGATGAAAAGTGTCTCATGACCAAATCATCAAGTGAGGTACGTTCCGAATCCGAATACTTTAGTGATGAAAATCTATCATTAGATGAAAAAGATTTAGATAGTGAATACAATAGATTATGTAAAATAGGACAACTAGTTATGGCTAAAAATAAATCATTAAAATACATAAACAACCAACTAGAAAATGAAGTGCTTGAACTAAAAATTAAAATACGTCAACTTGAAAAAGGAAAAGAAATTGTTGAAGAATGTAAAACATGTCAAGAGCTTAAAAGTGAAAACAACATACTTAAGGATGAAATTTGCAAACTTGATAAATTTGAAAATAGTAGTAACTCACTTAGTAAAATTATAAGTATTCAAAGAATATCAGGAGATAAAACCGGACAAGGATTCAACTCAACTGAATCTTCAACAAGTGGAGCTAAAAACGTTAAATTTGAAAATGAACCAAAACCTTCAATACTTAATCCCAAACATTTACTCATAAAAAATAAAATAATACCTATCGCTAGTAATGAAGAAATAAAACCATTCTATAAACCATCTTTAAAAACCGAAGTTGGATTATCTAAATCTAAAACAAGATCTAAAACTCCACCACCTAGGAAACCAAATAATTCATATCCTAGACCTAAAACACCTCAACCAAGAACAAACCATAATAGACGAAACTTTAACTATAATCAACAAATGTGGAATTTCAATCCGTGGGGAATGTTTCCACCTTATATGCATCCAAGTCAAATACAAAACATGTTCGGACCAAATAACTTTGGACAAATGAAACAATGGGCACCAACGTAAATGATATTCGCCATCCAAACATGGAACTTTTCATTGTCACCTCTTGTCCGATTTACTTCTTGAAGACCTTGAAGATTAACGCATTAAAGACAAAAGCTATATTTAGGATCTTATAACCTAGGAAATTCATTTGTTGATTTTCTAGAACTAGAGATTGTTCGTTTACGAACATCTTTTTTCCCCTTTTTGCCTTATTGAACTTAAATGTTCAATCAACACTCATGCTGATGAAGTGAGATGAGTCGAAAAATCTATGGATGAAACAAACTCCCGGCTTCCATTGCATACGTCTCCCTCCTACGTTCTCGTCTTATAAGCCCATACTAATATATATATATATATATATATATATATATATATATATATATATATATATATATACTTATGAACTTTCCACAACGTTCTCGTGTACTTGACAACTTGATAAATTTCATCCGAAATGATCAAGAAAATTTAATTGGCAAATTGTCGATTAAAAGTGTCAAGTAATTCCTTTCGTGCGAATACCCTCCAACGTATTTTTGATTAAATATAAATCTAATACATACATACGAATAAATATTTTTCTTGCTCTTTCCAGAAACCAAAATCACAAAAATTGATTTTTGGAGGGCGGCCCCCTTAATGTTTAAGGGGACCGGCAGCCAAATGAAGGGCGGCCCCCTTAATGTTTAAGGGGGCCGGCCATCTGATAGCTCAAACCCGTTTTTCTCCTTTTTCCTTTTGCCAAACACTCCACTTTTTCATACTCCCCTTCCACTGCTTCTGCTGTGACGAAAACCAAAACCCAAAAACCTCTCAAATCACTTCCAAATCACATAATTCGGGTTAATTCGCAAAGGGCAAATTCATCTAACACAATCACCATTACTTATTGTAAGTTTTTCATAACACATTTCATCTAATTTCATCTTATTTGATCATACTCATGATTATGCATGTTTTATAAAATTCGTCAAATTTCATAATTTCTTTCAAATTTAGCCTTAAAACTTCATAACCAAATGCTTCCCCTAGGATTAGGATGATTAATCAACACTAGAAACTAGTTATTATAAACTATCATGTCGAAAATTTTTGAAAAATTTCATACACTCCTTTTCAAAATTTTAGTAAACACATTGTTGAATAATGTCTTGAAAACGTATTAAAACTAACTACATTATACTTGTGTAACTTGTAAAACTTGAAATTACATTTTTCAACTAAGAAAAATTATATTGGTTCACAATATAGGGGTGTTTGGATTATGTCCAAATAATATCAAAACATAGCTTTTATAATTTTTATAAAACTTTATTATAATTATAAACCTTAATATTGTTTATCGAACTCGTCAAAATATATAATTCATATGTATATTGACGCACTTGAGTTATAAGTCAATAGTTAAGGAAGCGTTTGGTTTATTACTAAAAATGATTTTTTTTTAAAATACAAACCATCTTTTTCAAAAACAAATTACATGCATAAGAAACTCGCAAGAAATAGCTAGTTTTACAATCTAATGTGAAATCTAGCAAATTTCATGATATATTAAGATGTTTAAATGGGCGTTTGGATTTGTCCATAACTACTCATTAAACTTCATAAAATATATCTAGAACGAGTTAAAAACAACATTAAGGAACATGGTAATCTACTTCTTAGGATTAGTGACGAAGTATGTTTACGTTCCAACATAAGCCTTAACTATAAACATGTACTTTTATCTTTCTTTATATTTATTTTGGTCCTTTTTGAATTGTTGATGTGTTTAGGTGAAAATGCCCAAAGCAACTACCGAAGATCTTTCTCACACTAAAAACTACATTCCCAAAGTTTCTCAACTCCCTACCACATCTCCTTCTATTGGACTTATCTATCGTCAAATTGAAGATAGAAATATTCATGAGGGACGTGTAGTAGATCTTGCTTTTGCTCAATCCGAGTACATAAATCGCTTGTTTTCAAGCATCAACTTCAATTGTCTTTATGAAATAAATGAACCCATCATTCCTCGTTTCATAATGGATTTCTATAGCCAAGTCACCGTCCAAACCAATGATCTTGGTTTCATCACCATCTCTTTCATGATTCAAAATGAATTTATCACCCTCACTCTCGAACAATTTGGTCATATCCTCCAAATTCCATTTAGAGGTCAAGCCGTTTTCTCAAACGAGTGGGACCTCGAATCTCTTAATCGCTATCGACCAACCTTCGGTCCATATCTCGACGAAATTCCTCATCCCGACGAAATTCGTCAAGTCCTTGGTATAGATCGTGCCACCACAAATCGAAAAATAAAATCCAAAAACGTTCAAATTTCTCCATACCAACTTCTCCTCAAAGAATTAAGCCCACACATGAAGCGTTGGGAAGAACTCATTCGTGAGAATGCGTTTGGTACCGGAGGTCACCGGGACCATCTCCCGGCTAGCCTTGCTCACATGTTGTATTGTATAGCTGTCGAAAAGCCATACAATTTGGCCTACTTCTTTATCAAACGGATTGAGTGTGCTAGAAAAACTCCCAAAGCCAATCTTCCTTATGGAATGTTCCTTACTCGTATCTATCGTCATGTTATCGAGTACTACCCCGATCTTGACAATAGTATTTATGAATCCATCTATCCCACTCTTCGTACTCTCGCTCTAAAACAAGCTCGACGAACTCGAAGTGACAAGGGTAAACCTCGTCGTCATAGCTTTCATGGATCATCCTCAAGGCAAGATGATGACGATGAGGAGGAAAACATCGATGATGTTAGTACCCCTTCGTTTTCTGAGTTCGTTGAAAATTTAGAGGATCTTGACTATCCCAACTATTCTACTCCATCTCCAAGTGATCAAACTGAAGAAGTGCTTCATGAACGAACTACCGAGATGCTTAGAAGACAAAAGAGCTTGCATGAAGAAGTTAGAGGTGGCTTCAAATCTATTGGGAAGACTTTGAAGGGGATCTTCGGAAAGAAAAAGAAATGATATGATCGGATTGTGCTTGTTTAACAATGTTTTATTTTTATGTCTTGTGTGTTATTTGTCCGAAGTTTATTCGGAAATACTTGTTATTTGAATATGTGTTTAGGATGATAACTTGATATCTTTATGCATGTTGCTCTTGATCTATATATATATAAGTTTGCATGATTAATTAATGGTTATATAACTATTTGACATATATGCTTTCTAATAAACCAAAACAAATGTGAGATGTCCAAATTGAGCTTGCTGCATATTCAAACCAGAACACAACATCTTTCCAGAAAATTTTTGAAAATTTTGGTTTCTGGGTCGTCAGATGGGCGGCCCCCTTAAATCATAAAGGGCGGCCCCCTTAAAATTAAGGGGACCGGCCACCATTTAAGGGGACCGGCCATCTGAAACAGTTTTTACACTGTTTTCTTTTGCATCATGTGATCCCTTTTGCTAGTCCCAGCTACCATTACTCTTAAAAACCAAACTGATTTTGGAATAAAACATTACAATTTCAAAACAATTCCACTTCTAAACATGTTTTCCCACTATATAATTCCCATGCATGTTTAATTCACAATTCATCATCCTCATCACTCATAACCATCATCATGTCATCACCAAGAACCACCCATTCAAACAATGCCAAGAAACAAAAACTTGTCATTATACCACCCAAACAACTCTTCATTGATCTTACAAATGAAGACAACACCACTCCATCTCCACCACCTCAATGTTCATCTCCTAGTGCACCAAATGCACCCTCAAAAACACCTTCAACAAATGGAAACTCCACTTCCTCCATACCATCCACCTCATCCATAAATGACTACATCAACACCCACTTATCTCCTCCAACAATTGATCAACCATCACAACCTACCAATGAGAACACATCTCTTGCACTCACTCTCTCATTATCACCCTTAACACCCCTTGATGCACATTTCTCATCATCTCCTATCAACCCACCAACCTATAACCCCGTCCCATGGAGCTTACTTGAAGCTCATGGAGACACTTGCCTTTGTTGCATTCACAACCGAACAATTGTGTTCGGATTAAGAGATGAGATCCAATACATGTTTTCTCATATTGAAAACATGTTGCATCAACCACCAACAACAAACACAACACCTCCACCACCATCAACAAACACACCTCCACCATCACCATCTCCATGTTCACCATCCATTCCTCCCAATTAAACATGTATGGTGGTTCACAAATAAAAGTATGTTAAACCTTTTTGGATGGCAAGCTCTAGAGAGGACTCTCATATTTGAGACTTGGTTTATTATTTCTATGATGATTGTAAGCCTTTTAAAGGCTTTTGTTAGTTGTAGCATTACTTGTTCCTTTTGTTGAAGTAATGCTTGATGTATTATTTTCCTTGATTAATGAAATGGTTATGTTTAGTCTATATTTTTACATGCTCTATACATATATATGTTGCTTGCTACTAAATATTTTTGCAAGATATCCATTTCTCGATTCCTTTTGGCCTCAAAACGAGGGGGAGCTTACATCAAGGGGGAGCTTCCATTAAAACGGGATAACCTTTTTGATGCTCACAAAAAGGGGGAGAAGTGATATAAACTCACTCTAATACTTGTATATAGACTAATTTTCGACTAATGAGTTTAAATTTTGTAATCATCAAAAAGGGGGAGATTGTTGACATAAATAATGTATGAAAACGTTATTTATATTTTTCGATATCTCTATATTTTGACGATCACAAAATGTAAACTCGTCAATCGTTTGATTACTACGTAAACAAGTATTAAGCTAGTTTATATCATTATATCCAACTTAATCACTTAAGGTATGAATAAACAAGTGCTTAATACATCTCATGATCAAAGGGGTATTTAATTAACTAATACAAAGTTTATTTAATTATATAATCTTATTATATATTTTTGAAAAACACTTTTGGTATTAAGGAAAAATGTTTTAATCATACTAAATATATGATTTCAAATATTTAACCAAAATCAGTTAGTTTTTCACCAAATAAACTTTCCCCACTAAAAGACAAGTTTTCTGGCCGTTACAGTTGGGCGGCCCCCTTAATTATAAGGGGCGGTCCCCTTAATTTTAAGGGGGCCGGCCATGCTTTAAGGGGACCGGCCAGGCTCCCCTGTCAGAAACTGTCAGATTTCTTCCCCTATAAATACCACCTTAATTCTGGAATTTTTCCTCACCTTTTGCACGAAATTTTCAGATCTACAATCATCTTAAACCCATCAAAAACCCTTTGATCATTTGTATATTAATCCTTGTTTCAAGTGATTCAATCCCTCATCATCCATTCTCATTCTAAGTGCAAAAGAAGAACTCTCTACAACCAAGTTCAAGAAGTGTTGAAGAGTTGTTGTGTATAGTGTATATATATTCATTTGTGAATATTGTGTTGTGCTTGTTATTATTTGTTTAGAAGATATAGAAGTTGTGTAAATAGTAGAAGTTGATTAGTTGTGAAGTAGGATAGTTGTGAAGATTGGTGTGTAGAAGAAGGTGTGTAGAAGATTGGTGTGTAGAAGAAGGTGTGTAGAAGATTGGTGTGTAGAAGCTTGGTGTGAAGATAGGTGTGAAGATTGGTGTGTATATTGGTGTGTAGATTGGTGTGTAAACTGGTGTGTATATTGGTGTGTACGGTTTTCTCCGCCATAAGGGAGTTTGTTGACATAGTGAAGAAAACTCTCGAGTAGGTGACTCGGGGAGTGGAGTAGGAACAAGGAAGGTGTCCTTGTAGCCGAACCACTATAAATCCTTGTGTTGTGGTTTGATCTTTCTAACTCTTCTCATTACTTATTTATTTACCTTTACTAATTAGTTTAGTTAGTCAGTTATTATACAATTGTTCATATAGTGCAAGCATTGAATTCACATAAACAAGAATCGAAGTTTTTAAAACAAACTTGTGCTTATAAATTTTAAAAGGACGTAAAACTATTCAACCCCCCCTTCTAGTTTTCCACATACTATATAAAAACTAATTATGCTATTTAATTGATTAATATTAATTTAAAACTAAATTAAACTAAAATTAATTAGAAATACCACTAAATGACAAAATAAAAATCTGGAAAAATTTGTAAAATTATTTTAACCTAAAATATAATTTCTAAAAATATAAAAGTGACATATTACTTAGAAATAAATTAAAAAGAAAATTAAATTGATAAATCCTATTAAATAGAAGCTATCACTATTTTTAAAATTGGTTTTTTGGATTTTTTCTTTTTCTAAACTGATAATAAGCTAAAAACAACTACCTTTAACAAAAACACTTTTGTATTAACCCAAGGAATAAGCACTTGAAGTGCTTATTACACCCACAGTTGACTTTTGTTGACTGTGGAGTGTTTTTAAGCTCAAATGGTGAGGTGTGGGGTCCACAATGGTTGAGTTTGGTTTCTCTGAGTTTAACAATCAATAATAAGCAACTTTCAATCAAGTAGATGGCCTTAATAAGCCAAAAAGCACAGAAATAAGCACAATCTATTTGATTTCTGAGGCAGTTATGGGACAGAGATGAGGAACCAAGTTAGGTGGGGTCCACAAGTCTAGGGGTCAAACAAAGGGTTCAAAAACACTCCCTGGTAGGAGGGGGGTTGAGGGAAACCAAGAACAATGGATATGGACCACTAAGTAAGCCACAAACCACCACCAAAGTGGTGGTGGTAACTGAGGTATCTGATGTGCAGGGGAGCTCTTCTCCCTGCAGCCTACTTCAAGGGGCTGTGGGACCCACCAAACAAAATCCTAAAAATTTGATAAAATTCACAAAAATTGACAAAGTGGTAGAGATTAAGCATACCAAATTTCAGACCCTAAAACCAAAAATCAAACAAGTTACAGGCCTCCAAAAATTGCTCAAAATCCAATTAGACCCCTTTTGACTTTTTAAGAAAACTTAATAACTTGACTTTTATGAGTTTCTGATTTACCCTACATGCTAAATAAGTTGTAAGATGCTAGAATACACCTAAATTAAGTTAAAGCTACTAATTATGAACTGAAATGATGCTTTGTGGGAATCAAATCCCTCACAGTCAACTGTGAGGGAAGATTATTTGAGATTTTGACTTTTTGAAAGAAAGTGACCAAGTTTCTGGTTGATCTAACTCCAACTAACCTAATGTGACATGTTTTAACTAAAAACAACCTCAGAATCCTACTAGACAACCTTGAATTAAGCTGATCCAAACACCCCGATAAAACCTGTCATTTTTGAGTTTTCAAAGTGGATGAAGGTGTTAAGACATAACACTGATTCTTATTAACATTTAATGATGCAACAAGCTGTTTAGACCACAAATATTTCAAATTTAACAACAAATCCAAGGAGATCAATGTGATGCTTTGTGACAGTGAAATCCAAACTTTGAGCAACTAAAAATTATACTAATCAAGCTACTAGTATTAAACAGTATTATAAGTAACAATCACTAAATAAGCACAAAGGAACAAGGATAAGCAGTTAAAAAGCTATTGAACAATACTTTAGCAAATATTTGGAAAAAGGCTTACAATTAGCTCCAAGCATGAATCTGAGATACCAAGATCATTTCCAAACAACCTAATACTTCCCATGAAGTCCTATTACCACTGCCATCCAACATTTACAGTGCTCCTTGCATTGTTTATTTCTTTCTTTTGATCTTATTATTATTTTTGATGTTTTCTTAATTTATTTTTGATGAAACTGAGAATACACAATAAAACTTTGCAATTTTGAAACAACTTCTTATATTAATACTGAAAGAAATATATTACAACTCAAAAGTTTAAATAAAGGTTACAATGAAAGGAATACATTAAAAATAAAACTAAAAAATCGAACACTGCTTCACTCCTTCTCTTCCCTTTTTATGCTCCAAATTAGGGTTTGCTTTAGCTTCTTTGGACCTTTCCTAGCTCACATACACACCCTTGGATGAAAATAAACCAATCGTGGCCTTTGAATGATTTTGGCGCCCAAATTAATTTTGGCGTTTTTCCCTGATTACTTGAAGCCAGAGGGGTAAGTTTGTTTGTTTGTGTTTGTTTGGTGCACAAGGGGGGGGGGGGGAAAGAGTGTGACAGAGGAGAATAGGGTGATGATGAGGGATGGTGTTGTTTGCAGGCTGAGGTGGAGGGTGGAGTTGACCGAAGTCAAACAAGGAGGAAGGGGTAGAATACGGGGTGTATTATTTATTTGTGTGGTGGGCTAACATGGGGATGGGCCTGGAGCAGGCTAGGGGTTATAAGGTGGATCAGGCTTGTGGTTGTTTGGTTTGTATTGGGTTTGTTTGTTTAATTTAGCAAAAACCACAAGGACCTAATTTGTAATTAACTGAAAATGGTGGACTGGAATTGTAACTGTTCCACAATAGTCACAAGGGTAAAAATTGCCACATATCAATAACCAAAGGATCATAGAATTTAATTTTCCAAAATTTGATATCCGAGGACCTTTTCTGTCAACTTTCAAAACCTAGGGACCAAACATGTAATTTCTCCAAACATTTTACCCAAGGACTAAAATTGGCTTTTGTGAATTTCCCAAGGACCAAAAGTGATTTTCTTTCAAAATTATCCCACCAGGGACTGAATCTGCCATTTATTGAAACTCCAAGGACCTTTTTTTGTCAATTTTGGATTTTAAGGGGTAAAAGTGTAATTTTCTCAATCTTTATCACCCAAGGACTTATTTTGATAAATTTTGACTTTTCTTTGCCTTGGGTTGACTTTTCTTTCATTTTAAACTTCCAGGGACTAGTTTTGCCAAATTTTGAAACTTGAGGGACTGAAACTGCCAATTGTGCAAACATTGTTCGTTTTTCATTTGTTTTTAAACATTTTGCATCTAAAACATATAAAACACACTTTTGGGATAATTTGTGCATTTTGATGCGTTTTTGGGTGTTTTTGGACGTTTTGGCAGTCCAGATACGGTAAAAATGATGAGTGTTTGAGCACTCATCAATCCCCCACACTAAGCTATTGCTAGTCCCTTGCAATCTTTTGAGAAAAACTTGATGGATTTTAAACTCTTTACCAAAAGCCATCACTTCTGGAGTAGCCAGGTGTAAGAACTGTGGCACACCTGATAACCGTGTGATTTTGAGCAAACCACCAGCTGTCAACGGATTTGATAAGTCTTTACCAAAAGCCGTTTGCTTCTGGACTAGCCAGCATCTTGATGGACTAAGTCAACATCTTGGTGAGCTGAATACCAATTATGGATTTTCCACTGCCTTTACCACAAGCCATAATCTTGCGGGCTAGCCAACTCATTTGCTTATGAGGATGCGGGGGAGTTGAGGAACCATGCAATTTTTGGCAAATTGCCAGCCGTAAACGGATTTGAGTTGTCTTTACCAAGAGCCGTTTGCTCCTGGACTAGCCAATCCCTTGTGTCGTTTAGACAAGGCGGACTGATTACCACAAAAATTTTGAAATAAAGTGAAAAAAAATTTTTTGAAAAATTTGGCCAAAATGGGGGTACTTGAAAGTATTTTGCGATAAAATTCGCTAGAATTTCCCCCCCACACTTAGAAATGAATATTGTCCTCAATATTCAAAGTCCCGGCTATTATGCCGAATCTATGAACGTAAAAAGATAATATTCGAAGCTAACTGTGGAATTTTGTTTTGTATTTTTCACTTTATTTATCTGTACATACAATCACACACATTTTTTTTTTTTTTTTTTTTTTGAACTTATATACATATATACATTTTTCAAATAGCGGGGGGTTGGCCATTCCCCCACACTAGAGTGGTAGAAAGTAGAAAGAAGTCAGAAATACGGGTGAAAACCCGTATATGTTTGCTAATTTTTGTTCACCGAGTCACTAGCTTGACTCGATCCCCGAATTCAATTGTCCTTGGGGAAAGTTTGGAGATCCGGGACAACCATGGGTGGTATGTCCTCTCCAAAGTAATGTTTCAACCGATGTCCATTCACTTTGAAATTAGGGCCGTCATTTTGTGATAATTCGACGGTGCCATAAGGATAAACCTTAACGATAGTGAATGGACCAGTCCATCGGGTTTTGAGCTTTCCCGAGAAGATCTTGAGTCTAGAGTTGAAAAGAAGGACTCGATCACCAACGTTGAAAACGCGGTTTTTGATCTTGGAGTCATGAATCTTCTTTGTCTTTTCTTTATAGATCAAAGAGTTCTCGTAAGCTTGATCACGGAGTTCATTTAATTCATTGAGTTGAACTTTCCTATGATCACCCGCCGTTTTGAGGTCGAAATTAGCATGCTTGAGAGCCCAATAGGCTTTATGCTCAAGCTCGATCGGAAGATGGCACGCTTTCCCGTACACAAGTTTATAAGGCGTACACCCAATGGGTGTTTTATACGCCGTACGGAAAGCCCAAAGTGCATCATCTAATTTATCCGACCAAGATGCACGATTTTCCCCAACTGTTCTTTCCAATATTCTCTTAATGCCTCGATTGGAAACTTCTACTTGTCCACTTGTTTGAGGGTGGTACGCAGTAGAAAGACGGTGAGTTACACCATACTTTTGCATGACTTTATCGAATTTGTCATTGCAGAAATGCGTACCACGATCACTAATTATAGCACGTGGAGTTCCAAATCGAGCAAAGAGAGCTTTCAAAAATTTTACGACTACTCGGGCATCATTTGTGGGTAAAGCTTTTGCTTCAACCCATTTTGACAAATAGTCAACTGCCACGAGTATGTATTTGTTTCCGTGAGAGGATGGAAATGGCCCCATAAAGTCGATGCCCCATACGTCAAATATTTCACAAACTTGGATTGCATTTTGTGGCATTTCATTCTTTTGTGAGATATTCCCGTGACGTTGACAAGCGTCACAGGATTTGACTAATTCATGGGCATCTTTGTAGATCGTGGGCCAAAAGAAACCGGAGTCAAACACCTTTTTGGCGGTGTAATTTGGATTGTGGTGGCCCCCCGTGGGACCAGCATGGCAAGCCTTAAGAATTTCAGTGGCTTCTTGACCATATACACACCGCCGGATGACTTGATCCGCACATATTTTGAACAAGTAGGGGTCGTCCCAAAAGTAATGTTTGACATCTTTGAAAAATTTATTTTTATGTTGGGACGACATCCCTTTCACAATGAAGTTACCCGCAAGATAGTTTGCAAAGTCGGCAAACCATGGGGTAATCGAGTCTCCACGAAATGAAACCGCATTGAGGGTTTCGAGAGGAAATGTTTCATTTATTTCCTTTTTCTCGAAAGCATCTTGGTGGGGGTTTTCAAGACGGGAGAGATGATCAGCAGCTAGGTTCTCAGCTCCTTTTTTATCACGAATAATGTTATCAAATTCCTGAAGGAGGAGAACCCAACAAAGAAGTCTCGGCTTTGCATCTTGTTTTGCAAAAAGGTACTTCAAAGCCGAGTGATCCGTATACACTATGCTTTTTGTCAAGATCAAATATGACCGGAATTTCTCAAAGGCATACACCGCAGCTAATAATTCTTTTTCAGTGGTGGTGTAATGACTTTGAGCCTCAGTCATCGTTTTGCTTGCATAGTGTATAGGCTGAAAGTGTTTAGACCTGCGTTGCCTCAAGACTGCCCCTATAGCATAATCGCTAGCATCACACATAAGTTCAAAGGGCAAGTCCCAATTGGGGGCAACAAGAATAGGTGCCTCGGTAAGCCTTTTCTTTAATGTTTCAAAGGCTTCGATGCACTCGGGGGAGAAGATAAAAGGAGCATCCTTTTCGAGGAGATGGGTCATAGGCCGGGCGATTTTAGAAAAATCTTGAATAAACCTACGGTAAAAACCGGCGTGACCCAAAAAGCTCCTAACACCTTTCACAGTCGTGGGATGAGGCAATTTTGCAATGACGTCCACTTTGGCACGATCAACCTCAATCCCGTTTTTTGAAATTTTATGGCCGAGGACAATGCCCTCTTTGACCATAAAGTGACTCTTCTCCCAATTTAGACACAACTTTGTGTCTTCACAACGTTTTAGCATGCTGTCTAAATGGGAGAGACATGATTGGAACGAATCCCCAATGACCGAAAAATCGTCCATAAAGACCTCCATAGTTTTTCCGATCATGTCGGAAAAAATGGCCATCATACATCTTTGAAACGTGCCCGGAGCATTACATAAGCCAAATGGCATACGCTTATATGCGAAAGTTCCATAGGGGCACGTAAAAGTGGTCTTTTCTCGGTCTTGCGGGTCAATGGGAATCTGAAAGTAACCCGAGAAACCATCGAGGAAGCAATAGTACTCATTCCCCGCTAATCTCTCGAGCATCTGATCCATAAAGGGCAGAGGAAAATGATCCTTACGTGTGGCGTCATTTAACTTACGATAATCAATACAGACGCGCCACCCCGTAACCAAACGAGTTGGAATTAACTCATTCTCCTCATTTGTGACAACAGTAATGCCACCCTTTTTTGGAACACAATGGATTGGGCTGACCCAAGGACTGTCCGAGATAGGGTAAATCAATCCGGCATCAAGAAGTTTTAAAACCTCTTGTTTGATAACCTCGTGAATTTTTGGATTCACCCTTCTTTGTTGTTGGACTGCAGGTTTGAAGTCATCCTCCATTAATATTTTGTGAGTACAGAACTCAGGGTCGATGCCCTTGATATCAGAGAGACGCCAAGCAATTGCTCGTTTATGAGACTTCAAAACCTGTATAAGAGCAGCCTTTTCCTCAACACCTAAGTCTTTAGCAATTATGACGGGTAATTTATCATCACCCTCCAGAAATGTGTACTCAAGATGAGGCGGCAAGTCCTTAAGTTCAACCGCGGGAAAGTCATCAGTTTTCTCAACATTTTTGACTTCCTCCTTATGAAGTATTTGTGGTAGAACAGGAAGATGAGAGGGATCTTCGTTTAACAATTTTTCCAGTAGGTGAATATCCCTCTCGAGGTCGATCTCTTGGTTATCAATTCCATCGGGAATCGAATCACTTTTGAGAAAGGTCTCAATTTCTTCTGAGAAGATGAAGTCACTTCCCTCAAACGGAGTGAGGGAAGGAGAAGAATTGGCAATAATGGGGTGAGAAGATGGAGTGAAGTTTTCACTCGGAGAATCATCGACAAAACCTAAAACCTCTTGAGCGTACTCCTTAGACGCGACATCAATGACATCAATTCGGTTAACCGATTCGGCGTCATAGTTAGAGGAGTACCTCGAAGTTTGATCGAGGTTGAAGGTTACAGCTTCATTACCAACACGAAGAGTTATTTCCTCTTCGTGCACATCAATTAACGCACGACCCGTCCTTAACAATCCCCTCCCAAGAATGAGAGGAACTCGTGGGTCAGCATTGAACTTAACAACAACGAAGTCAGCGGGGAAATGGAACTTTCCTACTTTCACGAACACGTCTTCGGCAATGCCGAGAGGATGAGAGATTGAACGGTCGGCAAGCTCGAGAGTCATGCACGTAGGAGTAAGTTGAGGAAGAGAGAGTTTCTCCCACACTGAGTAAGGCATCAGGTTGATACTCGCGCCAAGATCGGCCAAGGCAAAGCATTCAACCATCCCAGGGAAAACATATGGAATGAGAAATCTCCCAGGGTCTCCAAGCTTCTTAGGAAGCTTCTTTAAGATAACCGCAGAGCAGTTTTCGTTCAAAGGAGTCTTTGCCATTTCGTACAATTTTTCCTTGTTGCTTAACAAGTTCTTGATCATTGATGCAAATTTGGGCATCAGGATGATAGCATCCGCAAGGCTAACGTCAAAATGCAAATCTTGAAAGATTTGATAAAACTTATCCATTTGGTGACTAGCCTTTTCGCGGAGCTTTTGCTCATTAAGTCGTGACGGGTATGGCAGCGAAGGTTTGGATTTAGGGTTCTCAACAGGGGTTGTTGATGGTTCAAATACAACTCCTCGTTTTGGTACAAGTCCAGACTTTGGTACAATTTCTGGAACAACCTGAGGGTGGACATGTGCGGTACTTCGTGGGCTAGGAGATTGTACCTTGTCCGTGGTTGCCTCAGGTTCAATTTCTACTTCCTCGGAATAAAGAGGAGGAGGAATAGGAGGAAGAGGAGGAATAGGAGGAACTAGCGGCTCTTCATAAGCTTTACCACTTCGTGTAGTAATAGCTTTGAGTTCACCCTTGGGGTTAACAACTGTATTAGCCGGGAGACCTCCTGATGTAGAGGGTGGAGTGAGATGATTCATAAGACTGGCAAGCATATTTTCAATCTTGCCTTGATTTTGATCAATTTTGTTGTTTGTTTGCATCAACTCACTCTTCAGCTCTTGACCCTGTTTGGTTATTGATGATTGGAAATCATTTTTCAAATTTGAGATTTGATTTTGCATTGCCCTCATTTTGGTCTCATTAACTTTGATGTAGTTATTGAGCTCGTTTGGGAGGGGATCTTGATAATTTGGAGCTGAATACCCTTGATTACCCCTTTGGGGTGGGTACTGATTGGCGGGGGTAGGATTTTGATTTTGCGTATTAGGCCCCCTTGGTGGATTAGGATTAAACCTATTTGGATTTTGAGGAAAACCGGGTGGTCCACCCTGATTGCTAGCCCGGTAATTTGGTTCCACTTGAGGACGGTATTGGCTACCTCCTTGGTTGGAACTGCCGGCTATTGCATTTACTTCGAAGGGATTGCCTTCGGTGGCAAGGCAATTATAATATGAATGTGGACCACCACAAGTGACACAAACTTCTATCTTTTTGATTTCAGCTTGTGGAGAAGGAGAAGAATCTTTCTTGCCTTGGGCGAGAACCAATGCATGGACAGCTTCCGTGAGTTTGTCAAGTCTAGCATCGGTGCTAGACTGAGCCACGGGCAATGAGGAAGAAGGAACAACATCCCTTTGGGAAACAACCGATTTGCTTCGGGGAATGCGGACCTTAGACTTATTCTCAATGATTGCTAAAGCCTCCTTTGTGGTGCGATTCAAGAAATTACCTCCAGCGGAGGCATTTAGAGAGTCTTGATCGGATTGGCTTACACCATTGTAGAAAGTATCAAGTGTCATGAGATCGGAGAAACCGTGGTGAGGGCATTTTCGGAGCAATTCCTTGTAACGATCCCATGCCTCACTAAAGGATTCATCAAATTTCTGCGTGAATTTCATGATCTCATTCTTGAGACTCGTGGTTTTGGAAGGAGGAAAGAATTCGTTCACGAACTTTTTCACAAGATCTTCCCATGTCTCAATAGATCGTGGAGGTTGTTTTTCAAGCCAAATCCGGGCTTGTCCCTCCAGGGAGAATGAGAAGAGAAGAAGTTTGATCGCTTCACAGGGGACATCTTTGCATTTGATGGTGTATGTGATTTTATTGAACTATCGAATGTGATCTTGAGGATCGTCCCTCTCATAACCGTAGAATTGACGTGATGTGGCCAGATTTATTAATCCTGTTTTAAGCTCAAAATTATCGGCCATGATTGTTGGAACAACGATAGCATCTCCGTAACCCTCGACGGGTGCTTGGAGAAGCTCGTTCATAGTGGGTTCAGCTGCCATGATGACAGCTGGAGGTGGAACAGTACGGATCTCATATCCGACTGATGGTGCAGAACGTCTACGAGGTCTTCGCGGTCTCCGAACCAGCTCACGTAATGGGCTAGTGGACCTTGAAGAACGAGTGCGCATGCACTAGGGATAAAAACTTTTTGGACAATATTTTTGTTATCGTCCCGTAATCCAGATTCGTTTCTCCTTAAGAATCACCTTAAAGGAAAACCGAATCAGAAAACGTTACGATATGGTTTTGTTATTTTTTACTTTTTTTTTTGGTGTTTCAACACTTTAGGAAAAGTGTCAATGACATTTTTATGTGTTTTGATTTTGAAAATGTTCACAAGTGATGGTATTTGTACAGTGAGTGAGGTGAGATAACACTAATCTCGAAAGACGCTGCAGAAACGCGCACACCTCCCCGGCAGCGGCGCCAAATTTGATTGAGCCCGAACCACCTAACTTAAATTAACCAAAGAATGGTCAACTAAGTCAAATAGCCTAGATCAATGCTCCGGGTAATATAATGTATCACCGGGTCGTTAAATCCCGTTGAGGTGTGAAATGTAACTTTAGCGTAATCGTAATCGGGTGTTATTCACAGAAAAGGGTTTGTTGTGAAAATTATTTGGAAATTATTAACAAATATAGCTTAGGAAAGCTATGTGATTGATTACGGGAATTTGGATTACGAAGATTTGAGCTAAATCTGAAAACGTACGTTTTAATTAAAAAACGTATTCAGATGAATAAAACAAAAAGTACAACTGTAGGACTGGGAGGGTTAAAAGTGTAAAATTGATATTTTTACAATCCTATTGATAAAAGAAAAATAAAAATTATTTTTACACTATTTAATTATTTATTATTAATTAATTACTAATTATCTATTTAATACTAATTAAACTAATTAGAATTATTAAAAATACTTAAAAGACTTAGAAAATTAAGAAAAATTTAATAAATCTAATTAACCATAATGGGAATCCTAAAAAAATTATGAAAAGTTAATTTTATGTATTTTTAAGTTAATTAACTAATTATTATTCTATTTATTAATTAATATCTAATTAAACTATTTAAATTATGAAAACTATTAAATGAACAGTAAAAATTCTAGAAAAATATTTTAACTAAAATAGAAGCTATAAAAATTATAAAAACTAGGTTATACTATATAAAAACTAATTATGCTATTTAATTGATTAATATTAATTTAAAACTAAATTAAACTAAAATTAATTAGAAATACCACTAAATGACAAAATAAAAATCTGGAAAAATTTGTAAAATTATTTTAACCTAAAATATAATTTCTAAAAATATAAAAGTGACATATTACTTAGAAATAAATTAAAAAGAAAATTAAATTGATAAATCCTATTAAATAGAAGCTATCACTATTTTTAAAATTGGTTTTTTGGATTTTTTCTTTTTCTAAACTGATAATAAGCTAAAAACAACTACCTTTAACAAAAACACTTTTGTATTAACCCAAGGAATAAGCACTTGAAGTGCTTATTACACCCACAGTTGACTTTTGTTGACTGTGGAGTGTTTTTAAGCTCAAATGGTGAGGTGTGGGGTCCACAATGGTTGAGTTTGGTTTCTCTGAGTTTAACAATCAATAATAAGCAACTTTCAATCAAGTAGATGGCCTTAATAAGCCAAAAAGCACAGAAATAAGCACAATCTATTTGATTTCTGAGGCAGTTATGGGACAGAGATGAGGAACCAAGTTAGGTGGGGTCCACAAGTCTAGGGGTCAAACAAAGGGTTCAAAAACACTCCCTGGTAGGAGGGGGGTTGAGGGAAACCAAGAACAATGGATATGGACCACTAAGTAAGCCACAAACCACCACCAAAGTGGTGGTGGTAACTGAGGTATCTGATGTGCAGGGGAGCTCTTCTCCCTGCAGCCTACTTCAAGGGGCTGTGGGACCCACCAAACAAAATCCTAAAAATTTGATAAAATTCACAAAAATTGACAAAGTGGTAGAGATTAAGCATACCAAATTTCAGACCCTAAAACCAAAAATCAAACAAGTTACAGGCCTCCAAAAATTGCTCAAAATCCAATTAGACCCCTTTTGACTTTTTAAGAAAACTTAATAACTTGACTTTTATGAGTTTCTGATTTACCCTACATGCTAAATAAGTTGTAAGATGCTAGAATACACCTAAATTAAGTTAAAGCTACTAATTATGAACTGAAATGATGCTTTGTGGGAATCAAATCCCTCACAGTCAACTGTGAGGGAAGATTATTTGAGATTTTGACTTTTTGAAAGAAAGTGACCAAGTTTCTGGTTGATCTAACTCCAACTAACCTAATGTGACATGTTTTAACTAAAAACAACCTCAGAATCCTACTAGACAACCTTGAATTAAGCTGATCCAAACACCCCGATAAAACCTGTCATTTTTGAGTTTTCAAAGTGGATGAAGGTGTTAAGACATAACACTGATTCTTATTAACATTTAATGATGCAACAAGCTGTTTAGACCACAAATATTTCAAATTTAACAACAAATCCAAGGAGATCAATGTGATGCTTTGTGACAGTGAAATCCAAACTTTGAGCAACTAAAAATTATACTAATCAAGCTACTAGTATTAAACAGTATTATAAGTAACAATCACTAAATAAGCACAAAGGAACAAGGATAAGCAGTTAAAAAGCTATTGAACAATACTTTAGCAAATATTTGGAAAAAGGCTTACAATTAGCTCCAAGCATGAATCTGAGATACCAAGATCATTTCCAAACAACCTAATACTTCCCATGAAGTCCTATTACCACTGCCATCCAACATTTACAGTGCTCCTTGCATTGTTTATTTCTTTCTTTTGATCTTATTATTATTTTTGATGTTTTCTTAATTTATTTTTGATGAAACTGAGAATACACAATAAAACTTTGCAATTTTGAAACAACTTCTTATATTAATACTGAAAGAAATATATTACAACTCAAAAGTTTAAATAAAGGTTACAATGAAAGGAATACATTAAAAATAAAACTAAAAAATCGAACACTGCTTCACTCCTTCTCTTCCCTTTTTATGCTCCAAATTAGGGTTTGCTTTAGCTTCTTTGGACCTTTCCTAGCTCACATACACACCCTTGGATGAAAATAAACCAATCGTGGCCTTTGAATGATTTTGGCGCCCAAATTAATTTTGGCGTTTTTCCCTGATTACTTGAAGCCAGAGGGGTAAGTTTGTTTGTTTGTGTTTGTTTGGTGCACAAGGGGGGGGGGGGAAAGAGTGTGACAGAGGAGAATAGGGTGATGATGAGGGATGGTGTTGTTTGCAGGCTGAGGTGGAGGGTGGAGTTGACCGAAGTCAAACAAGGAGGAAGGGGTAGAATACGGGGTGTATTATTTATTTGTGTGGTGGGCTAACATGGGGATGGGCCTGGAGCAGGCTAGGGGTTATAAGGTGGATCAGGCTTGTGGTTGTTTGGTTTGTATTGGGTTTGTTTGTTTAATTTAGCAAAAACCACAAGGACCTAATTTGTAATTAACTGAAAATGGTGGACTGGAATTGTAACTGTTCCACAATAGTCACAAGGGTAAAAATTGCCACATATCAATAACCAAAGGATCATAGAATTTAATTTTCTAAAATTTGATATCCGAGGACCTTTTCTGTCAACTTTCAAAACCTAGGGACCAAACATGTAATTTCTCCAAACATTTTACCCAAGGACTAAAATTGGCTTTTGTGAATTTCCCAAGGACCAAAAGTGATTTTCTTTCAAAATTATCCCACCAGGGACTGAATCTGCCATTTATTGAAACTCCAAGGACCTTTTTTTGTCAATTTTGGATTTTAAGGGGTAAAAGTGTAATTTTCTCAATCTTTATCACCCAAGGACTTATTTTGATAAATTTTGACTTTTCTTTGCCTTGGGTTGACTTTTCTTTCATTTTAAACTTCCAGGGACTAGTTTTGCCAAATTTTGAAACTTGAGGGACTGAAACTGCCAATTGTGCAAACTTTGTTCGTTTTTCATTTGTTTTTAAACATTTTGCATCTAAAACATATAAAACACACTTTTGGGATAATTTGTGCATTTTGATGCGTTTTTGGGTGTTTTTGGACGTTTTGGCAGTCCAGATACGGTAAAAATGATGAGTGTTTGAGCACTCATCATGCACCTCTGGAACGTGCCTGGTGCATTACATAAGCCGAAAGGCATACGTCTGTAAGCAAAAGTTCCGTAGGGGCATGTGAAGGTAGTCTTCTCTTGATCCTGGGGATCAATGGGGATTTGGAAGTAACCGAGAAACCATCGAGGAAGCAGTAGTATTCATTCCCCGCAAGTCTTTCAAGCATCTGGTCCATAAAAGGGAGAGGAAAATGGTCTTTACGGGTGGCTTCATTTAACTTTCGATAGTCAATACATACACGCCAACCCGTGACCAAACGAGTTGGAATCAACTCGTTTTCCATGTTGGTGACAACGGTTATGCCACCCTTTTTAGGAACACAATGAATTGGGCTAACCCAAGGACTGTCAGATATAGGATAAATCAACCCCGCATCAAGAAGTTTAAGAACTTCTTGTTTGATAACTTCGTGGATTTTGGGATTTACCCTTCTCTGTTGTTGCACTGCTGGCTTAAAGTCATCCTCCATTAAGATTTTGTGTGTACAAAAGTCCGGGCTTATGCCCTTAATGTCGGAGAGTTTCCAAGCAATTGCTTGCTTGTTTGCTTTAAGAACCTTTAGGAGTGCTGCCTTTTCCTCATCTTTTAAGTCTTTAGCAATAATGACGGGTAATTTATTATCACCCTCCAGAAATGCATATTCTAGATGATGAGGCAAGTCCTTGAGCTCAACCTCGGGAAAGTCTTCACTTATTTCAACATTTTTGACTTCCGCTTTATGAAGTATTTTTGGAGACGGAGAGGGTGAAGGATCGTCATTTAACAATCTTTCAAGGAGAAGAATGTCCCCCTCCGGGTCAAGATAGTTTTCATCAACCCCACTTGGGATTGAGCTATCCTGAGCAAGAAAAGCCTCGACCTCTTCCAGAAGGAAGTCACTTCCCTCAAACGGAGTGAGGGAAGGGGAAGAGTCGGAAATGATAGGATCAGTAGAAAGACTGCCGCTGGATGAGAAACCAAGGACTTCTTGAGAATACTCCTCAGACGCAACATCCATGATGTCAATTCGGTTAACCGTTTCAGCGTCATAGTTGGAGGAGTATCTTGAAGTCTGATCAAGATTGAATGTGATGGCTTCACCACCAACACGTAGAGTGATTTCTTCTTCGAATACATCGATTAAAGCACGACCCGTTCTTAAGAATCCCCTCCCGAGAATGAGAGGAACTCTTGGGTCAGCATCGAAATCAACAATCACGAAATCTGCCGGAAAATGGAATTTTCTTACTTTCACGAAGATATCTTCGGCAATGCCGAGAGGACGGGATATAGTACGGTCTGCAAGCTCGAGTGTCATGCAAGTTGGAGTGAGAGTAGGAAGAGAGAGTCTTTTCCAGACTGTGTAAGGCATCAGGTTAATGCTTGCGCCAAGATCGGCCAAGGCAAAGCATTCAACCATCCCTGGGAAAATACAAGGAATGAGAAATTTCCCGGGATCTCCAAGCTTTTCGGGAAGCTTTTTCAAGAGCACTGTTGAGCAATGCTCATTAAGTGGAGTTTTTGCCATCTCACAGAGTTTTTCTTTGTTGCTTATCAGATTTTTGATTGTCGAAGCAAACTTAGGCATGAGAAGAAGAGCGTCCGCGAAGCTAATATCAAAGTGTAATTCTTGGAAAATTTGATAAAATTTTTCCATCTGATGGTTAGCTTTTTTCGCGGTTCTTTTGATCATTCATACGTGAAGGATATGGAATTGACGGCTTATGATCATTCTTTGGGATTTCATCAGAACTCACAGGAGGATCAAATACAACTTTCGGCTTACGAGCCGGGACCGGGACAACTTGAGGGTGGACGTTGTTGATACCTCCGTTATTAGTAGGAAGTACCGTGTCCGTGGTAACCTCAGGTTCACGTTCCGCTACCTTAGTAGGAGGAGAAGAAGAGGTAGAGGGAATAGAGGGTCCATTGTATGATACCCCACTTCGGGTGGTGATCGCTTTGACATCGCCCCTCGGGTTAGCGATCGTGTTGCTCGGTAGTGTACCCGGGCCCGAGGGTCGATCATTTAAAGACTTCTGAAGCTCAGAGATCTTGCTGATCAATAACCGATTCGTTTCCTCTTGTGCTTTCATGAATTGTTTTAGCACTTCATCGGAGGAAGACGAGGGTGGAACAACGTTTTGAGGAGGATTTTGAACACGGATGTTTTGAAAATTCCCTTGATTTTGATTGTTGTTACCCTGAAAATTGTTTCTCTGATTGAAATTACCCTGATTGTAATTCCCTTGATTCTGGTTTCTTTGAAAATTTCCTTGAAAACCTTGATTTTGATTGCCATTTTGAAAATTGTTTTGATTAAACTGGCCTTGATTTTGATTCAGGTTTTGGAAATTTGAGTTTTGACCTTGGTTAAAATTCTGATTCGAGTTACGGTTTTGATTTTGGTTAAAACCGGGAGGTCCGAGAAAATTGTTGGAACGATAGCTTAAGAGATTACGGTCCCCTTGCGGTTGGTAAGAATTACCCCCCGTATTGTAGGAACCGTGAGCAGCATAAACGTTCTCTTGAGGAAAGCCAGTAGTAGCTGGACACTCGGAATAAAGATGTGGGCCCCCACAAGTTTCACAACTTCGGGTCACGGCTTTCACTTGTTGATTTTGAACCTGATTTTGCATAGTTTGGTTCATTCTCAACACAACCGTAGAAATATCATCCATCTTTTTGGTAAGAGCAATTATTTCAGGAGATGATGATGATGAAGGAGTAACTGAATTACATGACGCATCCCTCTCCGCAGAGGAATCCTAAAAGTTATGGTGGGCAGTCATGTTCTCAATCAAGTCATAGCACTCTTCGGGACGCCTTTTCATAAAGGTCCCACCAGCAGCAGCATTAAGAATATCCCGGTGCCTCAATGTCAGACCATTATAGAAGGTATCTATGATGGTAACTTGTAACATATTGTGGTTTGGGCACCGATCAATAGCTAGCTTATAACGTTCCCAAGCCTCAAAAAGAGACTCATCGGACGTTGCCGGAAGTTGCTGATATCATTTCGTAACTTGGTAACCATGGAAGGTGGAAAATATTTTGCTAAAAACTTGGTTACCATTTCATCACAGGTACGAATAGAATTCTTTGGAAGTCGGTCAAACCACGCAGTGGCATGATGAGTGAGAGAATAGGGGAAGAGATACAGCCGGAGGGCATCATCGGTGACACCATGCTGTTTCATGCTTTGGGTGACCGTGAGATATTTGTCAAGATGCTTGTTAGCATTATCACCCGGTAATCCGTGAAATTGACACGAATTCTGGACTTGTTGGATCATGTGGTGCTTGAGGCCAAAGTCCGTAGCCTCAATAGTGAGTGGTGCAATAGGCCCACCCCGCCGCCCTTGCATGGTAGGCTGGCACAACTCCTCCATCGTTCGGAGATCGGGAGCTGGCACATCCCTGGGAGGGTCAGGGGGTGGTAATGGTGGTGGTGGCCCAGCGACCATTTCGGTCTTTGGTTCTTGTGTATCAGAACGTAGCTCGGGTACGTTTTTTCTGAAGTTTACGTTTTGTTTGTGACCGAGTGCGCATGCACTAAAAACAATTTTTTAAAACAAGATCGAGGCAAAACCATAGTGAACTTAAACCAATTATCACAAGTGAATGGCTTCTTTAAAAAAGGTACACCACTCACAGGGATATAAAGGCAAGTTTTAATCTTAAGTTAGGGAACTTATTATGTCCACACCCCCAGTTGGTAGGTGTTCAACCTTGGTTTGCGGTGGTAAGATTTTAAGTATTTATTAATTTGAAAAATTTCTTTAGGCTTATGGGTGTGTGTGCAGAAAACTTGGGAAATATTTTTGGAACTGATTCGTTAACCGAAATCATTCTTTTAAGATTACCCGCAGGCTGGCGGGAGGAAGTAAATAGGTTTCCTCTTCAGTTCGCAATTTAATGTCAGAACTTACCTTAAACCAACTGTTTCAGGTTGTAATCTTAAAGAAAACGAAGTAATTTAACTTCACAGTTTGTTTTGTTGTTTTTGATTTTTTTTGGTGTTTTTAACACTTTAGGAAATGTGTTAATGAACTTTTTTTGATATGATTATATTTTTCACAAAAACTTTTTACAAATTTGTGTGAAATTTGTACAGGGAGGGTTTTGAAAACCACTAAACTTAAAACGATTTTTTAAAACACGCAACAACCTCCCCGGCAGCGGCGCCAAATTTTGATTGATGGTAAACAGTCAACTTAAATTGACCAAGTAAATGGACAACAAAGTCAAACTCTCTAGACCAATACTCCGTGGATAGTATAGTGTGTCCCCGGGTCGTTAAAGTCCCAGCGAGATTGAAATGGTGTTATTTGAAATCGTTTATGTGTGAGTGGCACTGAGGACAGTACCTCAGATGATATAGAATTGATTTTTCTACTGTTATTTTGATATTTGTACAATGAGATAATATTCACAAAAATCAGATATACAGGTATATGAACAAATTCACAATTTGATAACACATAATCAGACAGAAAAGTGGGATTTGGTAAATTACAAACTACAGGGGGTGCTTTTGAAACTTAAAACTAAAAGAAAATTGAAATTGAAAATGAAATTATAAAAATGATTATTTTACTATTTAAATATTATTTAATTAATTAAACTAATTAAAATCTAATTTAAATTAACTAATAATTATAAATATTACAAATTAAATTAAAAATTTGCAAAAACAATTTCTAAACTTAAAATAGAACTTGAAGAAAGTATAAAAAATAAAAATAAATATTTTTGTCTTTTTATGGATTTTTGTTTAATTAAAAACTATTTAACTTAATTAAACTAATTAAACTACTTTAAATTACAATTAATACTAAATTAACTTAGAAAATTATGAGAAAATTTATAAAATTATTTAACCATCACAGGAATCCTACAAAATGATAAAAACTTCTAAAAATTACGTTTAAGGCTATTCCACTAATTAATTACCTTTTAATTAACTTAAATCTAATTTAAATAATTAAAATAAGAAAAATGGAAAATGAACAGTAGAAACTAAAAATATATTTTCTAAAAGTCTTAACTAATTTATAAAACTTATAAAAATTATAAAAACCTACTGTTGTTACTAAAAAATTAAGAAAACTAATTAATAATTAATATTACCTATTTAATTAATTAAACTAGTTTTAAATCTAATAAATAGTAAACTAATCAGGAAAAATCTAGGAAAATTATTTTAAATACTTAAAGGTACTAGAAAATTTATAAAATTATAAAAATGGACAAGTGCTTATAAATAAGCTAAAATGAAAAATGAAAAAGATAGTTTCTATTAAATAGAAGCTATCACTATTTTTATTTTTGGTTTTTCTGGATTTTTTCTTTCTGACAGCTAAAAGTTAGATGAAAATAAGCTACTTTTGTAAAACAACTTTTTATGAACCTTAAAAATAAGCAGTATGCACCCCCTTTTACTTAAGTAGTTGACTTTTGTAGACTGAGCAAGCAATTAAGCACAAATGACTATAGGTGGGGCCCACAATGGTAAAACTAGGTACAATTAAGCTAAACAAACTTAAATAAGCCATAAACAACAAGAAATAAACACAAATAAGCTAATAAGCACCAAATAAGCACTTTGCAACTTGAAATTTTACTCAGAAATGGGACAGACTTTGGGGTGGATTCCAGGTGGGGTCCACTTACTCCTAGGTCAAATAATTGATCAATTTATGATCCCTGGTAGGAGGGGGTTGGGAAAACCAAAAATAAACCACTGGGGCCCACTGAGTTGGCCACAATCAACCACCAAAGTGGTGGTGGTGAGATGGTCAACTGATGCACAGGGCAATGGCTTGCCCTGCAACTCAGTTCAAGGGTCTGTGGGACCCACTTACAAATTTTACAAAAATCTGAGAAAATTACCACTAAACAATAAGCTGGGAATAAACAAGTTTGTGAAAGCTCAAATGCTAATTCCTTCTATCAAGTTAATTAAAGATCACCAAAGATTGAGCAATTCAACTGAGCTAGGTTTTTGACTTTTTGATGAAAACACAAACTTTGACTTAAATGGATTTCTAATGACTCCTACTGATTAAAGATTAAGTTATAAGCTATATTACTCTATTTTAACAACCTATGTAGCTAATGTGAAGGATTTAAACACCCAAACCTCTCACAGTTAACTGTGAGGGAAAATTTTTGTGATTTTGACTTTTTAACTTAACACTAACTGATTTTATGCTCTAAACTACCAAAAAGACGTAAGGCATGATGTCTGAACTATGGTTGCCCTCTGAGATCAACAACAACACGGCCAAGCTTGCAAATCCAAACACCCCTTTATGTTGGACTGTTTTAAGTTTTAGGAAGCAAAAAGCTGTGAGGGCTTATGAGGCTTTTCAAATTTAACTTTTTATGAGATATAAGACTTAGATGACTGTTTAGAAACAAAGATCAACCATAAACACACAAGTATACCACTTAAGCTAGTTTGACTGTTTAAAACTATGATTCAAAGTAACTACAAATCTTAACAAGTAAGTTATTTAGATTAAGCTGTGAATTAACTAAACAACTCTTAAATAAACATAAACAAGCACAGAATACAAAGTACAAACAAGCAATTAGATACTAAGATTTTTAGAGGAAAATTTAAATGAGCAAATTCTTACAAGCTACCCCTAGCATGAACAAGAAGTTTTCCACTGATGCCTATCTTTAGATAGGCCAACTCCACTTCAAATCTTGCCCACCAATGCTTCTCAATACCTGAAAACAACTCAAAAGCAAACACAGTTGACCAATATTGACTTTTTTATATTTTTGATGTTTTCTATCAATACTGAGTTTTAGGGTCTCTAAAAGCTTTAATAAGCTTTATGGAACTTAAGTGAGCTTAATTCAGTCCATGGTTCTTGATACAAATCACAACTCAGCCTGTTGAGATTTTCATATTCTTGAATAAATGCCAATAACACAAAACAGACTTGAAACTTGGAATTTTATAAATTAAAAAGATTTAAAGTACAATGATAAAGCTAATACAATGCTTGAATTAAGAGAATTACAACTGATTTTGACAACTAAACTTAATTCGACACTAATTTTTCTAAAATAAACTACACACCATCTTCCTTGCTTCCTTCTTCCTTTTATAGATGCCCATTAGGGTTCTCTCACTCCTCTGATCATTTCCCACCCATAATTTCAGCCATTGGATTACTGCAACTCAATAATCAAGTGACACGTGTTTTGGCGGGAAAACTTGGTATGTGGATTTTGGACTGTTTCATGCAAGGGGGTGGTGCATTTATTGTGGTGGGATAGTTAGGTGTAGTGGGTTGGGCGGTGGTGAATTGACAAGCAAGTAGTGATGGTGGGGAGAAACCAGGGTGGTTTTGTTGGTGGTTTTGGTTGAGAGGGAAAAGGGGAAAGGGGGTGTTTGACTTGGTTTGACCGAGGTCAACGTTTGACCCCGGTTGTATTACTTTGGGAGGTGGGTTGTTTGTTTTGGGCCCAAGTGAAAAGGAAGTGGGTGGGCTTGTGGTGGACTGGACTATGGGTTTTGGTTTTATTATTTTGGGTAATAGATTAGGTCCGGTTTGGTTTATGTTATCACAAGGACTAATTTTGTAATTTTATCAAAAGTGAGGGGTGAGTTTTGGCAATTTTCCAAAGTGTTCCCAAGGGTGTATTTTGCCAAACTATGAATAGTATAAGGTCCTGGCATGATTTTTCCATTTTTATTTCACCAGGGACTAAAACTGCCAAACTTTCAAACTTCAGGGACCATTTGTGTAATTTCACAAAACTTTTCCACCAAGGACCAATCCTGCCATAAAAGGTTAGTGCAAGGACAAAATTTGTTTTTCTCAAAGTTTTTAATATCCCAGGGACCATTTTTGACAATTTTCAAAGTTCAGGGACTAAACTTGACATTTAGTGAAACTTTGCACCAAAGGACTAATTGTGTAACTTTTTGATTTAAAAGGACATTTGGTGACTTTTTCAAGTTTTTAGAATAACCAGGGACTAGATTTGACAACTTTTAAAAGTTGAGGGACTGAAACTGCCAATTTTGCAAACTTTATGCATTTTTCATCTGTTTTTGATTATTTTGCATTTGAAACATGTAAAACACTTTCCTGGGATATTTTCACTATTTTGATTCATTATTGAGTGTTTTTAGAAGTTTTGGCAGTTCAGAAAAGGTAAAAATGATGAGTATTTACACACTCATCAAGTATTGATGACCGCTAACCCTAAAGTTGATAGACATATGACCATAATCATCCGTGGAGAGGACGGAGGATGCATAGAACTCTAGAATGAACCTAGGACAAATAGACTCGTCGATATTCAAAAGACACTCAAAGTTGATTGTGGCAAAATCGGCGTAAAGGTTTGTGCCTTCTAGGAAAGACGGGTCAATGGTTCTACCCTCATGGACATAGTGTTTTTCTAGGGCTTTGAAAATGTTTACTTGATTTGCGGTAAGGCCTTTGGTTTTGTGGTGTTTTGGTAGGTACATAATGGTGTCTTTGTGGTCGTAGTGGGTTAGAGGCGGCATGATGATTCCTAGAACAACAAAATTTCACATTTTAGTTTACGTAAACCACTATTATAATGTGGAAGTTCTAGTGTGTGCCTATATGAAAACAATGTCGAGGTGCGGTTATCTTGACTCATTTTGATGTTCCAAAATCGTTTTATGCAAGTTTTGTTATAAAACAAAAGATAACCCAAACGCTCCTAGTTCAATGTAGCTTCATTTGAATGTACCTAAAAATACATATTGGTTATGTATTCCCTTTAGCATTCAAGAGACATTATGCAAGTGATGTTTTAAACATACCGTTTTGTACTTGTGAGAAATATTTGGAAGAATTTGACATGGGGTGTTTTAGCAAACATGTTTATACTAATTAAAGATGCAATTCCTAACTATGGGAAACATGATTAGTTTTATTAAACACCTAATCTAATGCATGAGTTTTTCAAGTTAATGCATAACCCCAAGTGTTTGTTTTTGTGCAAGAAATAGAATTCCTAGACTCAGATCAGGATTGTAATCATGTTTAGAATACTTACAATGATGATTTAGTTGCAATGTAAATGAATGGAAGACCAAGAATTCGTAGGTATGGATGGATGGTAAAGTGAATAGTAGCAGTTTGGAAGTGGTGGTATGAGATAATGGGTGTTTGGTTTAATATAAACAAAGATTTTGGTTCTGCAGGTTGGCGGATACGGCGGACCCCTTAAATGGGTTCGGCCCGTTATGTGTGAGGGTTCTGCCGACCCTGCTGAGAAAAATAGTTATGGATTTGTTTTGATTTTTGTCTAATGTCCAGAACTATAATGTAGGTTCCATGAGTCCTAAGCCTAGCCTAAGAAGGTTAAAAGGTTCACGTTTGAGGGGCTTTGTGAGAATGTCGGCTATGTTGTCTTCGGAAGAAACTTTCTCAATTGAGATATTTCCTTTTTGAACGTTGTCACGAAGGAAATGATGACGGATTTCAATATGTTTGGTACGAGCATGTTGAACCGGGTTTTTGCTAAGATCAATGGCACCTTTGTTGTCACAAAGAATTGTGATGTCGTTGAGTTGAATTCCGTAGTCGACAAGAGTTTGTTTCATCCAAAGAGCTTGTTGACATGCCCTTCCGGCCGAAACATACTCGGCTTTCGTTGTTGAGATAGCAAGAGTCGTTTGCTTTTTAGTGAAGCATGAGGTGAGACAATGTCCAACAAAAGTACAAATACCACTTGTACTTTTTCTATCGACATAGTCACCGGCATGATCCGAGTCGGCATACACTATGGTGTCTATTCCCGTTCCTTTGGGATACCATAAACCTAAATGTGTAGTGCCCTTAATATACCTAAAAATCCTTTTAACGGCTTCGAGATGGGTAGTTTTAGGATCTTCTTGAAAACGAGCACATAGACAAACACTAAACATAATGTCGGGTCTACTAGCCGTTAGGTAAAGTAGACTACCAATCATACATCTATATTTAGTGCTATCTACGGATTCACTTTCCTCATCCTTGGTGAGTTTAGTTTCCGTGGACATGGGAGTTTTGATAGGTTTCAAATCTTCTAGTCCAAATTTCTTAAGCATGTCCTTAATATATTTAGATTGGTTAAAGAAGATACCATCTTCTAGTTGTTTGATTTGGAGTCCTAGGAAAAAGTTGAGTTCTCCCATCATACTCATTTCAAACTCGTCATGCATGATTTTTGAGAAATTCACACATAATTCTTGACAAGTTGATCCGAATATAATGTCATCAACATAGATTTGGACTATGATAATATGTGAATCTTTCTTCTTAGTGAAGAGAGTATTATCAACTAAGCCCATGGTATACTTATGGTCAACTAGGAATGTTTTAAGTCGATCATACCATGCTTTTGGAGCTTGCTTAAGTCCGTAAAGAGCCTTTTTAAGTTTGTAAACATGATTTAGTTTTTCAAAATCGATGAGGCCCGGTGGTTGAGCAACATACACTTCTTCATTAATGACTCCGTTTAGAAATGCACTTTTGACGTCCATTTGAAAGAGTTTAAAATTGTGTGCACATGCATATGCAAGTAAGATTCTAATTGACTCGAGCCTAGCAACCGGAGCAAAAGTTTCATCGTAGTCAATGCCTTCTTGTTGGTTATATCATTGTGCAACTAACCTAGCTTTGTTTCTAGACACAATTCCATTTTCATCCATTTTATTTCGAAATACCCATTTTGTTCCAATTATAGTTTGACTCTTTGGTTGAGAAACTAATGTCCATACATCATTCCTAACAAATTTGTTTAACTCTTCTTGCATTGCAATTACCCAAGACTCATCTTTAATGGCTTCATTAATATTTTTAGGTTCAATGGTTGACACGAAACAAAAGTAGTTGCTTTCATTTTGAACTTTTGACCTTAGTGTTCTTTCGTTAATGTTGCCAATGACACTATCTAATGGATGACTTTTAAATTCTTTGACATTGACAAGTTCATTGTTAAATAGTTCATCTTCTTTGTCATCACTTAAAATTTCTTTATTTTCAATTGCTTGGCTTTCAACTAAGTCATCATCTACCAAAGGTGATGTCTTAGAGGGAGGTGGACTCTCGTCAAATGTTTCTTTGTTCAAAACAATGTATGCTTTACTATTTTGTGAATATCCAAGAAATACACCTTCATAAGACTTTTGGTCAGATTTGGTGAGATAATCCTTGGTATTAAGAATGAAACATTTACTCCCAAACACTCTAAAGTATCCTAATGTAGGCTTTTTACCTTTATATAGTTCATAAGGAGTTTTATACAAAAATGGTCTAATTAAGACTCGATTTAAAATGTATGTTGACGTGTCAACGGCATTACACCAAAACTTTTGTGGAATATTTTGTTCATTAAGCGTTGTTCTACTCATCTCTTGCAATGTCCGGTTTTTATGTTCTACTAAACCATTAGATTGAGGAGTACGTGGAGCCGAAAAGTTATGAGTTATTCCATTATTATCACAAAAGTTACCAAATTGAAATTCATTATCAAATTCACGACCGTGATCCGTTCTAATAGACACAATATTAGACCCTACTTGATTTTGAATTTTCTTACTTAGAATTTCAAATTTATCAAAAGCTTCATTTTTACTTTTCAAAAATTTTGTCCAAGTATATCTTGAGTAATCATCAACTATGACCAAAGTGTAGAAGTTGCCTCCATAACTTTGTATAGCGGATGGACCAAATAAATCCATATGCAAAAGTTCTAGACACCTAGATGTAGAAACCAAGTTTTTAGCCTTATGGCTATTATGGACTTGTTTACCGACTTTGCAAGCATCACAGAAGTGTTGGTCATATTTCAACTTAGGTAGGTTTCGAACTAAGTCTTTGGAGGAGAGGTTTTGGATTAGTCTCATGTTAGCATGTCCTAAACGTCTATGCCATAAAGTTGAAGATTCATCTAATGAGGTAAGACACAGTTTGTCTCTAGATGTTGGATCCATGACATATACGTTATTCTTAAGGACACCTTTGGCTATGGTTATATCATCTTTAAGTATTTTACTTCCGTTTTCACTAAAAAGAACATTATACTTATTACGACAAAGTTGACTAATACTAAGAAGATTAAAACCTAAGTTATCAACATGAGCTACATCATCAATAAAAAGGGAGTCATGAGAGATTGTACCTTTTTCGATGATTTTGCTCTTAGCATTACTACCAAACGTAACATTACCTCCGTCACATTTGTGATAAGAAGTGAAGAGGCTTTTGTTACCTGTCATGTGCCTTGAACAACCGCTATCTTTAATCCATTCATCCGGTTCCAAACAAACTTTGAGGCACACCTATTTTATGAAAAACACTCAAACATTTGGTCCCTAATTTCTCATGGGTCCATTTTGGTTAAGCATGCCATTAATTTGTTCCAAGTATGAAAATAGAGCATAAGGGTTCCATGGCATGTGGTTTGGAGTTTGGTAATGTCTAGGAGTGTTTTGGTTCCAAACATGTTGGTAGTTTGGTCGAGCGTTGAAGTTGCTCTTTGGAAAGGGGCGTTTGGGAATTGGAGTTTGAGTAGTTTTAGCTCTAAATTCATTTTTACTAAATCCTACTCCAGTTTTAAACATAGGTTTTGTTCCACTTTTGTATGTGACTTTAACAAATTTTGAACGATCCGAAGTGGATGAGGTTACTGCTGCAGCAGGCCTGGCGGAACCTTCGGGACCAACGGACGGAACCCTAAATTGGGTTCCGCCTGATCCGCAGGCTGCTGTAGCAATTTTATTTGTTTCTTGTGCAATCTTTTCTTGTTTCATTTGACCCATTGGAGTTTCTATTTTCGTAAATCCTAGTCCTGTTTTATCAAAGGGTGACTTTTGAAGTTTCATAATTTCATCCGCACAAGAAATGCTCTTATCGAACTTCTTAAACTTTGTGGTTTGTTTTATTAGATCATTTTGAGTAATTTTGAGTTTCTCAACTTCTAGTTTAAGCTCTTCACATGATTTGCAAGGTGTGTCAATACCTTTACTCTTTTCTAATCTCTTAGCTTTTTCTTTTAACTCATAAACTTCATTTTCTAAAACCTCCTTTTTAGTTTTCAAGAATTTATTTTTGTTTATAATTTTTAAGCTCAATTCACAAAGTTTGTTATATTCTTTTTGTATAGTGTCATCATCAATAGAGGAGTAAGATGAGTTGGATAATACCTCATTTGAGTTGTGAGCCATGAGAGCGATATCGTCATTCTTTGGCTCATCATCATCTCCTTCATAGTCACTCCAAGCACCACCCACAAAAGCTTGTTGAGGTTTGCTCTTGGGTGGTTTTGGACATTCTCCTACAAGATGACTTGTGTCTCCACACCTATAGCACTTTCTTTCAACCTTTCCTTTCCTATCATCATGATCTTTTTGGAAAGTTTTCTTGTCATCTTTAGGTTGCCTTACAAACTTTCCTCTTCTACGAAAGAACTTCTTGAAGTCTCTAACGGCCATAGCATATTCCTCATCGTCACTATCCGAAGTAGATTCTTCATCATCACTAGATTGGACTCTAGCTTTCAAGGCAATGGACTTAACTTTTTCTTTCTTGCCTCTAACTAGTTCCGAATCTTTTTCCATTACTATTTCGTGAACTTTGAGGTTTCCAATTAACTCATCAAGTGACATGCTTGAAAGATCTTTGGATTCTTCAATTGCCGTCACTTTTACTCTCCATTTCAGATGGAGTGCTCTAAGAAATTTCCTAACAAAGTTCTTACTATAAAAAGATTCGTCAAGTGCTTTAAGTGAAGTAATAATAGTATTAAATCTAGCAAAAGCATTATCAGTAATCTCATCTTCGGAAATAACAAATTGTTCATATTGCTGAACAAGAAGATCAATTTTGTTATCTTTAACTTGTGAGTTTCCTTGATGAGTGACAATTAAAGATTGCCAAATATCTTTGGCGGTTTTACACAAAAAGACTCTTTCATATTCTTTCTTAGGCAAAGCGTTGTAAAGCATCATTTAGCTTCATTATTTTTACCAATTAATTTCTTTTGATCATCATCTTTGATGTTAGTAACTACGTTATCACCATCAATAATTATATACCACAAATCTATATCTTTAGATTTCACGTAAGTTTCAAAACGGTTTTTCCAATATATAAAACCATTTGCTTCAAAGAGTGGTGGTCTTTGCATATATTGGCCTTCTTTGTAATTCTCAAAATCCATGGATCGTTTCAAGTTTTAAAACACAATATATTTTAAAAGCTTGAGTAACGTAGCTCTTGATGCCAATTGTGGAAAACTAGAAGGGGGGTTGAATAGTTTACCGATTAAAATCTTTTTAACTTTTTAAGTTAGCTTTGAAACTTTCCGTTTGATCAAAGATATGTACACAAACACAATATATAACATGCAAGTAAATGAAAGAAACGATCAAACCACAACACGAGTATTTATCGTGGTTCGGCTACAAGGACTTTTTTCCTTGCCCTACGTCCACGCCCCGAGTATCCAACTCGAGAGTTTCTTTCACTAGTCAACAATCTCCTTTCACCGGCGGAGAAAACCTTACACGTCGCTTATACTTTTACCGACACAAAGCTAGATGTCGAGTTCTTTACCAAGGGTACAACCACTTCCGTTAGTTCTTTACAAGGGTACAACTACTCCCTATACACTTTGTATTTTGAGAACTAAAATACTAACCGATCACTACTGAAAATACACAATCAAATGAAGTGTAAACTACTCAAGTCTACACAATGCAAAGCTAACAAGTCTTGCAACGTTGTGTTGAATACTTGTTACTTTTAGTAAGCTCGTGAATCTCTTTGCTACAAAAAGAAACTTCACATATGAAATGTTAAGAGGTTAGATGAAAGAATAAATGTGTGTGTAAAATATATTGTCAAGTTATGAGCCAAAATTCAACTTGTGGCTCAATATTTATAGCCAAAACCTTCTGCAGGTCTGGCGGATCAGGCGGACCCCTGAGAAGGGTTCCGCCCGTGTACCTCCAGGGTACCGCCGGGCTTGCAGTTGGTTTTGCAATAAATCTTGCAAACCAAACAAAGTCACATCTCATTACTTTTGCAAATCAAACAATGTCACATCACATAATATCAAGTCAAACACTAAACTTGCAAGCAACAACAAAGTAAGTCAAACACATTTCTTTCCATAAATGTATAATGACAAAACTTGCCATAAATGTGATGTGACAATTCTATTTTTAGAAAATAAGAAGTGTTGTGTTTTATGAAATGTAAAATGTAGCAAAAGTCTAGTTTATGCAAGTCTTTAAAACTAAGATTATGTTTTGCTTAGAAACTAAAGTTTACATTTGTCATTAACAAAACTTAGAGAAGATCGTAAAATATAAATAACGTTTTTAGGCGATATTTGTATTAACACGAACAATTGATTTTAAGTTTTAAACCGAAAACCCAAGGTAACCCCTAAACCTAACGGACCCTAATAGTCTAAATTATATTTCTCATTTATTTTTCGTTTCATCTTCAACACCGTCTCTCGTTATCTTTCGGTCAAATGGTCATCGGGAGTATGATAAAACATGGGGTCTTTATCCCATTTTTTTATTGAAAGATAAACGTCTGACGCTGTAGCTTAAGTCCTTCTTGCTTTTGTGCAATCTTCTGTTGTTCTAATTTCATTTGGTGCTGACGCGCCTTTTCTACCATTTCCATTGTCGCTGCTTTAACTCTAAATAATAACTCTGGGTTTCATTCTTTTTGGAAAAGAAACCCGATGTGAAGTTTTTACATTTATCGGCTAACCGATCAACAAAAAGAGGTGTAGCAGTTGAAGATTCCGAAGTAACGGAGAAGGATGATGATTTCTTCTTAGCTTTGTCCCGGCCAGTTGGTCTAACTTCTCAAACCTCTAACTCCTCCGAATCAACTGCTTCGTCGTTGTGATTAAAACGACCATGTGCTTAGTCTGATGTGTCGTGTAAGGTGGTTTCCAATGTCTTTGATTTTTTTAGAGCAACTTGTTTCGTTTTGTAAAATTTTGGCATTTCTATCTCTCGCCAATTTTTATGTTGCCTCAACACTCAAAAGTTTCCACGACTCAATCAGTGTGAAGCTCTGAATACACATCGCTTGATATTCACAATCCCATTACTTGAAGATTAGTTGGTCATTTGTGTCGCTTTGGTGCCTCTGTTTTACATTATCGTGAACTGCACAAATTGACCAACTTTAGGACGAAGCCTATTTTTCCATTTGCAGTTGAGGGAATCTTATCCTCTTATCGGTTCCCCCATTTCCTTCTCAAGTAACCTAATACACAGCGGTCTAAAACCCAACAGAATTTTGAGAATTCTTTTTGACGCTATTTATGGACGTGTTTATCCAAGCTTTACACAACGCTAACTCTTCTAGCTGCGTACACATAAATTTTTCATCTTTTTCCGACATCTTGTCTTTTTGACGCCTTCTTCTTTATGAGGGGCTCCACCTTTTCGACGGGAGAGTCGTCTTGAACGGGTATGGATAGACCACCCAAACCTCGAGCGGGAGAATAATCTGACTACCAGAGAACAAATCCAAATCTTCTACCTCCTCAATATTAAAACGGTCAACCAAAAATAATGTTTAGAAGTTTGAGATTGGCACGGTGATGGTGAATCGTGTAACATTTGCGGACGATACATTTGAGATTGTTGTTGTTGTTGTTGGTACATCGGTTAGTTAAGCAAACGTTATATAGATTATTATGATAAAAGTTGTTTTGGTTGTGCTTGATATACGAAACTTGCAGTTTAAAATGAATGGGTGGTGAGTGACCGGTTAAACAAAAATTGGAATCTGGTGTTAGAACCTTTTGTTGGCATCAAGTTTTTGGTGTTTTTATATTGAGAGTTTTTTTTATACATTTTTAGAGTTGGAGAGGAGTAAAGTGTATAAATAAAGATCGTGTTTGAGTTGGAGAAAAGTGAATAAGAATATTGAAGTTAGGGGTGGCAATTTCTGACCCGACACGAAACCCGACCTGAAACTGACACAAAAATTAACAGGTTCGGGTTGAGTTAAATAAATTGTGGGTCAGGTTTGAGTCGACATAGCTAACCCGTTTATTAAACAGGTTAGGTTAGGGTTGGGAATAAAATAAACGGGTCAACCCGCCAACCCGTTTAAGTTTTTTTTTCTTAATTAAAAATTATTTATATTTAATTATACGGGTTAAATGGGTTAAACGGGTTGACCCACTAACCCGTTTAACCCATTTAACTCGTGTAATGTGCTAACTTTTATATATAAAACAGATTAAATGGGTCAACCCGAAACCCGTTTAACATATTCAATCCATGTAACCTATTTAATCTGTCAACTTAATTATATATACGGGTTAAATGGGTCAGGTTCAGGTTACGTGTAAACAGGTTAGGGTTGACATAGCTGACCCGATGATTTAAATGGGTCAGGTTCGGGCTGGGGTTTTTTGACCCGCCAACCTGACAACCCGAACCCGACCCGAATTGCCACCCCTAATTGAAGTACTATACTAGAGTATTTATAAGAAAAGTATTGAGATATTTATTTAAATTTTTAAAGATTATATTTTTTTTGAAAATTGACTTTCATTGGGGAAATCCAAGTCCAATTTGAAACCCGATGGGGGGAAAACCTCAACTTAAGCCGCCCGAAGGCACGACACTTAAATTGAAGTAAACCCTGCCTTCTCCAAATTCGAACCCTTGTGGGTTGAAACCTTCATTGAAGGACTTTGAAAGATTTTATATATATATATATATATATATATATATATATATATATATATATATATATATATATATATATATATATATATATATATATATATATATATTCTAATAAATGTTTGAGACGGTCTAAAATAGAGCCGTTAGGGTGTTTTTTTGCCAAACAACTCGGTCGACAACACGACCAAATCCTCTCATTTTTCACTGTACGACGCGTCTTTGGAGGGGGAGGGGGAGGGGGGGGGGGGGGGGGGGGGGCACCCAGATGACCAAGCCATTACCGTTGGTCTAAGGCACATACGGTTTGGGTAATGCAATGGAAGCTTTTTTATTCATATTATTATAACTTGGAAATGGTTACAAACGTGGCAATATAAAGGCACAACCAATCACTAGTTTATATCACACTTTTCCTAGATGTCACAACCATCACGAGCTAAAGGCGCCCCCCATAACGCACATTCACATGATATCCATGTGAAGTCAACGCCATAGGTTCAAGGTATTTCTGTCCGCAAAGCTTTCGTTGAGTAATTCGAAGGTTCAACATAGTTCTGTCCGCAAAGCTTTCGTCGAGTAATTTGAGCTATCAACTTCAAACTTATGATCACTCAGCTTATATTCTAATAGAGCGTGAGCTATCTGTCCTGTCTAACTACTAACACAACAATTTTTTAAGCTTCACTTGCATACTTGAACATGATTAGAATCTTGGCTTGAGCTTGAAACTTGCTTGTCGATCGAGCCTTATCACATATGCTCATATGATCAAGTTATGCCTACGAGTTTGAGGTCATCAATTCAATTTTCTGAATATTCCGCCCTAATGATGACAATCCTATCACAAGACTACCATTGCCTTGAGAAATCAAAACGTCAATAAAGGGGTGTCCGGATTAGCTTATTTTGAGAGATTATGGGGTGCTTGGAATAGCTGATAAGCGTATCTAAACACCTTATTTATTTACTTGAGCTTACGGACTTGAAAATAAGTCCATCTCTCCATGACTACAAAAGGATCATCTTCAAAAGGTTTACTAGGGAACGCCTGAACTCGTGCACTCGTCTTGGTGTCAACTAACACTTTCCCATAACCTAACCCCCAAGCAATGAACATCTAGCTGAGTGAACTTTAACTAATAGCTGTTACTGTTACTGAAACCATGATCTGTTATTTCAAAAAGCTCTCCTTAACCTCTCAACTTAACCGGTCAAACTGGACATTTGCGATAATTGCAAGAGAGTCGCCCAATGCCCATCCGACTCTATAACCTTAATAAGTTCTTAAAATGAGGTTACGGTTTCCCAAGTGCATATCTTTCTCATTCAAAAGCAGTTATCAACAATTGAACATTTTACAGCAAAAAACAGATAATAAGGCCTCATATCATTCTTCTTAATCATCTTACTTTTATGCAAAAAGTACATACTTAACATAAAAACATCATCATTCATCAACAATAACAAATAGCAGAAAACAAGTCAAATTTATTACTTGTGGATACTTTTAAAAAAAAAAAAAAAAACTCAAAACATCATCACATAATCCCGCAAACCTATCACCAAACACACAAAAAAAACACAAATCACAACCCAAAAAAAACCCTATATACAAAAACTAATTGCGGATATATGCAAGTATTAAACCATAAAACAAACAATCTAAGCAGTGGTGGTGTTACATAGCATAACATCCAAGACCCGACAAAAAGCGAACCGTAACCGTGGGTAAACCCGAGTCGTATACCCACTAGATTCCCTCCATATCTCTTCCATTGTTTGTACAAACAGATTCAAGCTTCTAACTGGTGGAACATACAAAGTCAACGGTACTGCTGAAAACGCAACTGCAAAGAATAGGTGTAGCATGTTTAGGTTTTTTTCTTTCTAAAAATAGAAAGTACAAAGATTTCCTAGATATGGGGTTTTATAAATCTGTGTTTTGATGATGATTCTGGATTTTGAAAGAAATGAAGATGGTGATTGGGATTGATAATTGGGTAGTATTAATTATGGAAGGTTGTGGACTTTTTTAATTTTGGGAGTAATGTTTATCTAGAAAGTGTGATTTATATATATTTTGGGTGGTGGGGGACTGGGGGTGATGGCGATGATTTATGAATTGTTTTACAAGAAAAAGGTGTGTGGTTTTTGGGTTCATTTGGTTTTGCACACAAACTACTTTTCAACCCATTGTTTTGTGGATGGAAATATCGGGACTTGGATTAGTTTAAATCAAAGAGTTTTTATAGAGTTGTTTAAAGAAAATGATTCTTGTTCCTTTTATGTGAGATCAGCTTTTAAGAGCATATTAAATAGATGTTTATAAAAAGAAGGTTATAGTCAATGTATATAAATTACCTATTTGAATAGCAAGATTATAAAGTATATAAAACGTAATAAATGTGCATGAACGTAAGAGGAAAAAAAAATGTTGTTTCACACTTCCACTCACGTATGTAAAGAGTCTGAAGAGAGTAACCAATTAAGGCGAATTTATCCACTTTGTATGGTTTATATAAGTGAGTATGTAATTTTATACAGTATGAGATAAGTGTTCATAGTTTCATACTTTCATACATATGTGATGCTCACGACGTGACATTACTATTGATTTAATAACATTAGTGGAAATGATTTAAGTGAATAACATAATGCTTAAATACAATTGTATTTAAAATAAAAGATTTAGCCTATTTGAAAGCTTTTTAGCGCTAGAATAGACTATCAGTTTAGACGAATATTCGTAAAGCTTTATACAAACAATTTTTTTGATCGAATATTCGTAAAGTTTAGACGACTATCAGTTTAGACGAACCAATCTTTGTAAATATATATAAGATATAATCGGGGATAAAACGTATATTATATTTTTTTTCCGATTGACCAACTAATCCTAGTAACATAAGCTTTACACTATAAGAGAAAATGTAAATGATATAGTTTATTTGCATCATCTTCTTCGTGTTTAATTTAGCATGAATTGAAACATATAATAGGTTATGTCTATTAAAAAAAAAGATTAATAAACTATTAAAATAGCATTCAGTGATCAATGATATATTTAACACAAAAACCATGATGTTGCTGCTTCTCATTCTAAAATGCACCTTTTTCGTTTGATTATCATGCTTCTTTTAAATGTTCAATAAATGGGAACATCTATCTAAGGTTATATTGTATCAACTATATATGAGAGACATATCACAGTTTATAGGATTGTAAAAACTGCTCATAGCATATACCTCATCAATCTTTTCTAGACTATCTATCTTTGATAGACCATGGTCAATTTCATTTGTCATTTGCAGTATTTTCAAACACTACTTCGATAGATTTTACCATCACAATAAGAAAGCACCTATGTATTCAAGAGATATATATATAACATTGGTTGTGAGCATCAAACTTTTATATTTCCATTAAACCAACAATAATATCATTGTTTGAGATATGAGATATTCTAACCGTTTGCATTTGTAGAAAAGTAAACGACATGATTGCTAGAATATACATACCTGATAAACAATAAAAAAGAAGATATTAAAATTCAACAAACTTGATGTGAATGCACACGATGATAACAAATTTACATCTTTACGTAGAGATCATGTTGTATCTAAATAATACCAAATGCTTGTGAGATGATGTTCTAACTCAATAATACAAAATGTTTGCCCGACAATGATGTATATGCATATATCTTATTTGCCTGGCATTCTGAAATGCATGATTTGCATAGGTATACATTGTTCTCTGAAATAATGATGAGGTGTTTTCAAAATTTACTAAATGAGATAAACACAAACCGAATTCAAAAATACAAAAAGTTTCAAAACTTATCTATAGCTTTGAAATTGCTAAAAAGGAGTTACGTAAAAAGAGGTAAGTTAGTTTCAATATTAATAAACGTGCTAAATATGTAGCCAATCTTAAGGAATTAGAGTTACTTGCTATATATTAGGATATACTTTATTTTTAACGATTCAGATTTAATATTATTTGAATTCGACGGTTGATAAAGGATGCCAAGTCATAATTTTTTCTCTATGCTACGGTAGCAATATATATTATAATATAATTATGGAGTAATATTTTTCTAATCTTTTTTCAAAAGTAGATCTAAAAAGGCAGTACACCTTAACACTCTCGGATCACTTATAAAATTCTGTAGTTATAAAGTTGACGGTTTCTTCCGCTACCCAAATTCACTTCCACATTTCCCACCCATGGTTTCCTAAGGCATGTTTGGTAGGGTGAAATGAGCTCAAAGAAATGAAAATGAATTCATTTCCCTCGTTTGGTAGCAAAAGAAATAAAAAGGTAGAAATTTGCAATTCTTTGAGAGTTAAGTTTACATACAAAATCAAAGAGTTCATTTCTTTTACATTTGGAGTGGAAATCAATTCCTTGGAGGAGGATAATAATAATAATAATAATAATAATAATAATGTATTAATATAAAAATAATAATAAATAATAATAAAAATATAATAATAATAATAATAATAATAAATAAATAAATAATAATATATTAATATAAAAATAATAATAAATAATAATAATAAGAATAATAATAATAATAATATATTAATATAAAAATAATAATAAATAATAATCAAAATATAATAGTAATAATAATAATAATAATAATAATAATAATAATAATAATAATAATAATAATAAGAAAATAATAATAATAATAATAATAAGAAAATAATAATAATAATAATTAATAAATAATAATAATAAATAATAATATATTAATATAAAAATAATAATAAATAACAATCAAAATATAATAATAATAATAATAATAATAATAATAATAATATCAAATATAATAATAATAATAATAATAATAATAATAATAATAATAAGAAAATAATAATAATAATAAATAATAAATAATAAATAATAATAATAATAATAATAATAAATAATAAATAATAATAATAATAATAATATTAATATTAATATTAATAAAATAATAATAATAATAATAATAATAATAATAATAATAATAATAATAATTTCTTGAGTCAATTCTCTGGTGTTACCAAACACTGGAATTTATATTGAATTTCTGTGAGAATTCAATTCTGTGATTTGATTTCTTCACTTCATTTCATTTCTCTGAATTTCACCTTACTAAAAGAGTATGAGCCATTGAATATTTTTAATACCTTTATAAATTTGTTCACCTAGATATTGCCGTAACAGGAGTACAGGATTAAAGAGTTACTGTAGTTTGGATAAGCTCGAATATTATTTGTACTCTCAAAATTGAAGACCATGTTGATGGTTGTAAATTGGAATAAAATCTTACTTTATTTTTAAACCTAATTACGAGAATGAACCTTATAGTCACTCGTTTTACGAGAATGAACTTTTCTTACATCATTTATTAAAGTGACCAATATATGTAACAATCAACTTTTTCTACTTTCCATTCGCTCATATAAAAAATTTGGATATCATGTGACTAGTGATGACCACAGTTGCATTAGCAGTATGCAAACAATATAATTCTGCTTTATTATTTTACGCATAAATAAATAGTTTTGTCACCAATTCATATTCTTTGGCTTTTTTTGAAATTCAGTTTTGTGTTTCCTTTTAATGATTAGATGTCAAGAAATAACCTTTTTGTGAAAAATAAATAAATAAAACAAATGTTATTGGTGATATGATCAATCGTTTGAGAAACTTTCATTGGTTCATCATTGACATGTTTTATGATGTGAGGGGGTGGCAATGGCAAGGTCATCGACCTTCTGCATCCGATGCCGCTCGGCACCCTCGAAAACCACTGGTACGGCATGGGTGAATCGGCATGGTAGAAGGGCATGTGATACCGATTCGGCAAAGACACTCCCATTTAATTTTCGAACGTTGGCAATGAACGCATGGAGCCGTTTGTGGCTTATTTCAAAAAAAAAAATAATAATAATAATAAAAAAAAAAAAATCCCTTTAAATCATACCCACGAGAAAAACCCATTTCCTTACCTTTTGTTCTTAGATCTATAAGATTAGAACACAATAAATGATGGTGGTGATGTTTTGGGTGGCGGTTAGTAACCAAAAGTGGTGATGGAGGTCGTTTGATGGCGCGTGAGTGGTGTCAAATGAAAGAGGAGATGATGGTGAGTGTTGTGGTGGAGGCGGCGGTGATGGTGGTGGTGGCTTGACAGCCGGCGGTGATGATGAAAGATAGGAGAAGAGATGGATAGAGAAGGAGAAGATGGGTGTTGGTGAGATATTTATTGATTTTATTTAATATATGAGGTATGGTGAATCATGGTTGCCACTAAAAAATGAATGAAAGTCATGGTGAATTATGAAATGTGTTGTTGGCATTTGATTGGTTAAAAATGTGTTGGCCACTTTTCTTTTGCATCACCATTGCCACCCCCTGATATGCATTATTTAATGACATTTATCACTTTAATAACCACAATGAATTTGGAACTCGCCTAGATACAACCTCGCCCAGAATTTGGAACTCGCCTAGATAATAAAGCAAAATTTTTACTCGTCTAGACCTCGCCTTAAACCCACAATTACTTTTAATTCGCCTAGGATTACTCGCCCAGAGCTCCTAAACCTCGCCCACGATTTTTAATTCGCGTGTATAACTCGCTCACACCTCGCCATAAACCCTCACCTCGCACAACACTCGCCTAGGCCTCGCCCATCTTTCCCCCACAATTTTGCATATCCTTACTTTTATACACGTGTAACGTTACAAACTAATCTAATAATAGATCCAACGGTTAATATTGAAAAGTTCATTTTGGATAACTAGTTGTATAAACGGTTCATTTAAGTAATTTCCTCTTATTTTTATCTTTAGCATTTAACTTGCTGAAACTTGTAACAAACAATTTGTCATTGTTCAATATCCTTTAAATAGTTAGACTTGGTGATGTGAGCTACGTTACATACCTCCCTCTCACATGAGTGTGGTGTTTCTTTGAAGCAATTGAGTGACTCGGCTACCAGATAGATGAAAGAGCAAGGTGAATTACCAAATGGCTTGTGATCACGTATAGTACCCCCGAACCCAAGAGTAATAGACCGGGTCCGGCCCAAACTAAACCACATCACAACCGCGGAAAATACTCCACAACCAGGGACAACCTAAACCACTAAGCCCGGTATCAAACCATGAGTACCGGGCCAAGTCCGACAATCTAAATACGACGGGCCGCGGGTATAACTCATTAAAGACTAACCCGTGACGCGTCTCATTCCAACAGTACTGCCAGCTATCATATAGCTGCCCAGAGACAAAAAGGACATAAGGTACAAGATAGTGGGATGAACCGAACATCAAGGGAGGTGCACCACCCCAAGAAACATATGCAAACGGTCGAAAAGGACGAGTCTACCTCACCTATATAAAGAGGAAAGATCCTCACCTTGGGGGTAACATACAACTCTCTCTCTCATACTTACTTAAACATTCTATCTCTCTACACTATACTCACTCTCACACCCGAGGTTGACCGCGGAAGTCCCTCTTCCGCGGTGAGACTAACGGTGCTTCTTTCTTAGCAGATTAAACACAAGATCTTTGTAGTCCAGAACCCAACCTCTCAAGAATTAGTCCATACTAAGTCTTGAACCGTGCCCAGGTTTTGTACTAACAAGTGGCGCCATCCGTATTGGGAACCGGTAACTTAACTACGTTTCAAAAAGATACTCAACCAGCATGAGTAAACCGGCGGGAAGCGGCTCTACTCCCACCCAAGAGCAATCCACAGTGCGGAATACTCTAGAGAAGGAGAAGAGCCAGGAAGCAAACGAGCCATTATCAGACGCGGCAGTCCGGGAGTTATGCGACAAGCATTACGACCAGTTTCTGCCTCTAATGGCTGAAAAGGTCCACAAAGAGAAGTTAAGGCAAGTGCAAACACGCCTCGACTTCGACAGCGATGAAGGGAGAGACTGAAGATCTCGAGAACGAACTCAGAATTCTGGATCCAGTTCCTTGGGGAAAGAAGAGGCCAAACAAATAAGGCAAACCAGCCCAAGCATACGGTCAGGACCATCTGATCACTCATACTCTCGAAGTGTCTTCTCCCGACTCAACAGTGGAGAGATCAAAACATCCGAAGAAGATTATGAACAACGAAGATATCCCCGGCCAGCCGTTTTCTCGCGTTTAGGAGAAAAACGAGACATCAAGTCGCGGCTGGGAAACCAGAGGACAGACGTGTTCTCACGACTAGAATCCAAGAGCCGCACCAGAAAAGGACGGACAATGGAGACCGGGTATCCGCGGCGGGAAGAAAGCAGGGAAAAAGCAGAAAGGCGGAGAAAGAGAAACCCCAGCCCAACCTGCAGTAGCACACCACGCTCCAGGAAAAGATATGCGGGGGGTAGATCCGCATACTCCGACCCCGGAAGGCGAAAAGAGCTATCATCTCCGGAAAGTGAAGGAAGTGACGGAGAATATTGGAAACCCAAATCCAGAGGCTACAAAGATAAGGAGGACGATCTCTATCGTCCATACGATGTCGAGGATACCGACCCATTCACGTACCGCATCAGAAGCTTTGAGTTCCCCAAAAGAACCAGGATGCCAACGAATGTCAAAACTTATGACGGAACAAGTGATCCAGAAGACCATCTGAAGAATTTCTGTACCGCGGCCAAGGTTGAACGATGGGCCATGCCTACATGGTGCCACATGTTCAACTCGACTCTCATGGGTCACGGCCGGGTGTGGTTTGACTAACTACCCGCGGAGAGCATCGACAATTTCGAGGACTTGAGAAAAGTTTTTATCCTACTTCCTCCAGCAGAAGAAATACGCAAAAGACCAGTGGAGTTGCATCACATCAAACAAAGGGAGGGAGAACCAACCGAAGCTTTCGTCGAACGTTTCAAAGCCGAAAGTATACATGTGAAAGGGGCTCCGGAATGCATGAAGATCTCAGGTTTCATGCACGAGATCACCAACCCAGAGTTGATCAAAAGGCTTAACGACAAAATCCCACAAACCGTGGATGAAATGTGGAAAGCAACCACGGCCTTTCTCAGGGGCACCACCGCCGCGGCCAACCAATCCAAAAAGAAGCAGGACCGTCCTACATGGAAAGCTCAAGAAAATGGATCCAAGGGTGCCCAAAATAATCAGGTGTTTGAACGAAAATCCGAGTTCAAGGGACGCTCAAGAGCAGACAGAAGGAGAGCTGATCGGTTCACACTTCTGACCAAGACGCCAAAGGAAATCCTAGCGATGGACTCTGTCAAGTTCACGGCCCCACCACCCATGGCAAGTCCGGTGGAATCAAGAAACAAAGACAAGTACTGAGACTTCCACAGGGAAAGAGGCCACACAACGGATGAATGTTTCCAGCTGAAAAAGCAAATCGAGGAAGCAGTCAGGTCCGACCAACTAGCACACCTGGTGAAAGAATTCAAGAATGGAAGTCAAAAGGGGGGAGTAGCCAAAGGTGGTAAAAAAGAAGTTGCGGCAAAAGACAAAGCTCCCGCCATATTCATGGTCCAGTCTTGGCAAAGGAATGTAAGGCAAAAGGTCCCAACACAAACGGGTCCGAACTTGGAGATATCTTTCCCACCGGCGGAAGGGGATGATTGGGACGACCACCCGTTGGTGGTTAAAGCAAATGTTGGCGGCCACCGCATCCATAGGATGTACATAGACAATGGAAGCGCGTCAGAAGTACTCTACGAGCACTGTTTTAGTCATTTGTATCCAGAGGTCAGAAAGATGATGATTCCCGCCACAACCCCACTACTTGGCTTCAGCGGCGAGATATCATGACCCCTAGGTCAAATCCTGCTGGAGGTAACTCTGGGGGACGGCGAGAATTCAGCAAGCGCATGGATGAACTTCATGGTGATACGATCCCCATCCCCGTACAATGGAATCATCGGTAGACCAGGGATAAGATTGCTAAAGATCATACCCTCAACAGCTCACGGCATGATATAGTTCCCTACCGTGGGAGGTATAGTAACACTCCATAGTGACAAAGTCATACCCGTTGAATGTCGCATGGTAGCAGAGGCACAACCGCAGCAAGACATTGAGGCAGCCGCAACATAAAGTATCAAGGTGGCAATCCACCCTGAGTTTCCGGACCAAACCATCACCATAGGCGGAAGCCTCACTGCCCAAGGGAAAAAAGACCTATGTGACTTACTCAGAAGCAATTTGGATATCTTTGCATGGAATCCGTCGGATATGAATGGATTACCGCGGAGCATTGCATAACATAAGCTTAATGTACGGGAGGGATACGCCCTGGTAAGACAGAAGAAACGGGGACAAGCTCCGGAAAGAAACAAGGCCATCAATGATGACGTGACCAAATTGGTTGAAGCCGGTATCATGCGGGAAGTCCATTATCATGACTGTTATCTAATCCGGTCCTAGTAAAGAAAGGCGATGGGAGTTGGAGAATGTGTGTGGATTTCAAGGACTTAAACAAGGCCTGTCCCAAGGATTGTTATCCGCTACCGGAGATCGACTGGAAAGTGGAATCACTGTGCGGCTATGCGTTCAAATGCTTCCTAGATGCATACAAAGGGTACCACCAGATCCAGATGGCCGTAGAAGATGAAGAGAAAAACGCGTTCCATACAAGCCAAGGCATATTTTGTTATCAAAAAATGCCATTTGGTCTAAAAAACACGGGGGCCACATATCAGCGATTGGTTGACATGGCCTTCCAAAAACAAATCGGGAGAAATTTAGAAGTCTACGTGGATGATCTAGTCATTAAAAGTCAATCAGAGGCGGATGTGTTGAGGGACATAGAGGAAACCTTCGCAACTCTCAGGAAGATCAACAGGAAACTAAATCCAAAAAAGTGCACCTTTGGCGCGGAAGAAGGCATGTTCCTGGGACACTTGGTCAGCAAACAAGGGATCCGGCCCTACCCAGACAAGTCCCAGGTTGTAACCCAACTGCCATCCCCAAGAACCTTGAAGGAAGTCCAATCCCTGAATGGAAAGCTGGCAAGCCTTAACCGATTCCTATCAAAGTCCGCGGAAAAATCACTACCGTTCTTCCGAACATTAAAAAAATGCATCAAAAAGAGCGACTTCCAATGGACACCAGAAGCGGAAGCAGCTTTCAAAGAAATAAAAAAGCATATCGCTAACCTCCCAACCCTCACTGCCCCTCGCCCAAAGGAAGAGCTGATAATGTATTTATCCGCGGCAAGAGAGGCTATCAGCGCCGTCCTATTAGCAGAAAAGGGAACGTGCCAAATGCCAGTATACTTCATCAGCCGCGCTCTCCAGAGTCCGGAGATAAACTATAACCCAATGGAGAAGCTAATTCTGGCACTAGTCCACGCGGACAGAAGACTCAGAAGATACTTTCAAGCACACCCAATCGTTGTCATTACCAACCAACCAATCAAACAAGTATTGGCACAAACAGAAAAAACGGGCAGAATGACCAAATGGGCCATAGAGTTAGGAGAACACGATATCAGCTATAGACCAAGAACAATAATCCGGGGGCAAATCTTGGCGGACTTCATCGCGGAAATACCAGAGGAGGAAATCGCGGTAATAAGTTCTTCAGCATCAGAACTACCTTATGTAGAACCTTGGAACCTGTACACAGATGGGTCCTCATGCCAGGAAGGATCCGGGGCCGGACTCATACTGACAAACCCAGAAGGCATGGAGTTCACGTATGCTCTCCGTTTTGAATTCCAAACATCCAATAATGAATCAGAATACGAAGCACTAATAGCAGGATTAAGAATAGCAAAACAAATGGGAGTACGGGACATAGCCGCGAATGTGGATTCACGACTAGTCGCGAACCAGATCAACGGCTTGTACACGGCCAAGGAAGAATCCATGGTCCAATACTTGGAAAAGGTAAAAGTTTTGATAGGCAGCTTCAGGACGTTCTCAATACGACAAGTTCCTCGAAGCCAAAACAAGAGTAATAGACCGGGTCCGGCCCAAACTAAACCACAGCACAACCGCGGAAAATACTCCACAACCAGGGACAACCTAAACCACTAAGCCCGGTATCAAACCATGAGTCCCGGGCCAAGTCCGACTATCCAAATACGACGGGCCGCGGGTATAACTCATTAAAGACTAACCCGTGACGCGTCCCATTCCAACAGTACTGCCAGCTATCATATAGCTGCCCAGAGACAAAAAGGACATAAGGTACAAGATAGTGGGATGAACCGAACATCAAGGGAGGTGCACCACTCCGAGACACACGTGCAAACGGTCGAAAAGGACGAGTCTACCTCACCTATATAAAGAGGAAAGATCCTCACCTTGGGGGTAACATACAACTCTCTCTCTCTCATACTTACTTAAACATTCTATCTCTCTACATTATACTCACTCTCACACCCGAGGTTGACCGCAGAAGTCCCTCTTCCGTGGTGAGACTAACGGTGCTTCTTTCTTAGCAGATTAAACACAAGATCTTTGTAGTCCAGAACCCAACCTCTCAAGAATTAGTCAATACTAAGTCTTGAACCGTGCCCAGGTTTTGTACTAACAGCTTGGGTCCTAATAGTATCTCTTGTTGTGTGAGGTTGTGAGAAGCTCTCCAATCAAATGATCGTGGGTTCAAATCCTGCTTAAAATATATGAGATAGTCTGTGGTATATTGTAAGATAGTTAGTTGTCGTTTTAAAAAATAAAATAATAATAAAAATAGTGAATTAAGTTATAATATATCAACATATACTATTATGACACTGGATTAAATACATTGAGGAATCACACATCGTTAACATGGTTTAGTGTTTCTATCATCCATCGTATAAAGAAATGAAAATTTGGCAATGTTGTCTGTTGCCGAGTTTGTGTTGTCTACTAAAATGTTCCACGACACTTTTTTGTTGGTACAAATATATACCATAAATTTAAATTTAAATGAGCATTGATTGACTTAGTATGCCTAAATCTATGTGACAGCATTAACTCACTTTTTCACAAACCAATAAATCAGTGTCACATGCATTTAAACATAAAATTAGTCACACATTTAAGGCTTTCAAACATTTTCATCTTAAATTAGTAAGACTATGTTTATCGATGAAAAGACCCAACCGATCGGATGGTATAAGACAACAAATACTCAATATTATATTAAAGAAATACAAAAGAATGAAAGAGAAAATCACAATCCGGTCGATGTGTGGCTTCTAGTTTTTTGAGCCAACCGTGCCACATGTTAGCTTTCTATTCCTACCAGGACTCATGACTTGAACTTTGAATGAAAACAACACGCAATCTCATATTAAGTAACTGATTCACAAAATCTTTCAAAGATTTATAAGTTTAAATCAATTCCATCATCAATTTTAAAAGACTCGAACATAAAACAAAAAATCTAACATACAACCTACCTGAGACCTTTATTAAAGATCTTGAAGCTTTTTTAGCATAAATGAGCAAAGGTGATTTGTTTATGTCATTCGATTTTGGGTAGAAATATCTTGTTTGGATGTGATAAGAGATTTACTTATGGATTGTTTTCAGTAGCAAGAAATGATTGGAGTTTCATTATAGGTTGTGTTCGGTTATCAAAAACAAGAAAGCGTTTTGGGAGTAAGGATAACGAAAAAAAATGAGACAAAAAATTTATAGCTGCATATGATGTGTGGGATTATGTTGAGATGAGTTAGGGCATGTATTATTTATATAACACTAAATATTAGGGTTAATAGTAATAACGAGTGTGGTAGCCTGCGCGTTGCCGCGTGAGCGTTTTGTCAATAATGTTAAGAGTTGTGTTGCATTTTGAAAGTGATCATCTCGTATTCCACTTCTACTAATGTAGATAGGTTTATTGTATGGTTATGTAGACAACAACAAACCTTATAAGAGAACTTGAACAATAAGGCATATCAAATGGGCTTTATAGAAATGGAAGCTTTAATGATCCAAGAACATTGATAATAGCAGGAACCTCACGTTCCAAAGCAAAATGCGCTCTTTGTCAAGGTTGTCTCTTGGTTCAAATTATGTTGACAAAACATTTTTGTTCATCAGATAACCATCCCAACTTGCAACCTGTGTCAAAGGTCACATTGTCGGACCCCTCCTTCTCTTGGACCTGCTTTTCCTAATGACATAAATACTAAATCGCTCGATGGTCAGTTCATTATTAACCAACAGTAAAAGGATCCATAATTTCATCATCTCATCCGAATTATGCAAACGGATGTACAGACTTATAAAAACTGATGCAAAAACTTAGAATTGTAGCCTTAATACATATGTCACTATAAAGTTTAAAGTTATTATTCCTAATGACATAAATATATCCATAGCTAACAGACTTACAAATACTAACTTATATGGGTAAGTGCAATTGCAATATTTTTCAGAATGTGCAACTACGGACTCGATAAAAGCTTGCTAGGCAATAGCTTTGGTTCTCTTTAGATATTCAGAATTTTCTGGATACAATATAGCATAATTCATCCTGCCCCCACCTAATAGCGTCAACAATAATAAATAAAAGTTTCAGAATGACTGTCCATTTTTAATCGAATAAGAAACATGTGTAAGTTAATCTGATACTGACCTTGACGGGTTGCTTTGCAAGCCAAGGATATAGGCATTCTAGAACCACTCATAAAGTCCTCCCGAATAATATGACATACATATTAAAAAAGACACAAATTAAAGTGACACGTGTGCATAAACATATCATGCACATGTATAAATATAATTGCATCGTAGATCAGTAGCGGTACTAATATTTGTTGTGGTAGACTTAAGTAATTTGACAATTTAATCTAGAAAGTAATGATTAAAACATGCTATGCGTTAAAGTTAAAGAAATACCAGTAATATGTTAATTTTAAAGTTATATATGGGTTTTATATTTTAATGCAAACAGGTTACACTCTCTTGAAATAGCCATCTTAGATGACCTGTACATAAAAAAATTGGTACCAAACACAATCTTAATAAAAGTTTCAGAATTGGTTGACACTCCTGCCCATAAAAATATCCCTAATTGCAGCAAATTATGCAATTTCAGAACATTCATAAGCTGCACATGTAACCGAAAAAACTAACCTTTTCAAACAATTTGTGGCCTCGTTACTAAGCAATTAAAGTTAGCCCATTAGACACTCTTCACTAACTTCATTAAGCATGTATAATATAATTAACTTAATTAATCAGCCTCATAAGTATAATACAGTAACTCCAATAATCATCCTAATTAGTAGATTACTGAAACCCTCGGTGTTATATATGATATATTGTGCAAGTTAGAAGATGTCGCTACATCGCTATGAAACATTCCTATATTCAGTTATGTTAGAATGCAAGTTAATACCCATGAAAAAAAATGTTCACTCAGGTTGAAAAGTAAGCACATCAGCTAACGGTCAAAGTGGGTAGTTTTACCCCAGACATGGTCATTTTTTTTACCCATTAATTATATATACCGAAATTGATACTACCACCTATTTATTCAAGTGCTAAATAATTGGTTTTAGTTGATGATTTTGCAATTTACTGTAGGCTATCCAGATTGGCTCTGTAAAAAAGGCAAATTTAGTGACTTAAGGGGTCTTTGGTATTACATGTTCTTAGGTCATATGCATATAAAGAATCTTTTAGCAATTAAAGTAACACATGTACAAATGACCTAATAAATTAATGGTGCATATCAGCAAACTTGTTCATAAATGAGGTTGTCATAATGGAGTCACATTGCTATTAGAAATTTGAATTAGAGCATCGGAACATACATTTTTCTCATTTTCATTATTGTCCAAAAAACACTTTTTTATTCCTGTTATAACTTGATCCAAACACTCCTTATTGCTAAAGTAGGCTAATCCATACACACCTTATTGCTGTAGTCGCCTAATTCTAATACATCATATTTATGCAGCAACCTAATGCAAACACACCTTATTATGTTAGTAACCTAGTCTAACGACATCTTATTGGGCCACTTGGCTGTTCCAAAATCACTTTATTTCTACAGTTTCCTATTCCAAACACCACTCATTTGTATTAGAACTGACACGGCCGATGGTTAAGTGCATCCCACGTCAGCTTTATTGATTCTTGACAGCAAGTGGGTGTTTCACGCTTTGTATTAGAACTGATTACTCTCAACATGTATATTTTCTGCTTATCTACTTACTTATATATTAAGCATATATCAAACTTGGACACGTCAATTCAATAACCACTGATGGTGATTAAAAAAAAAGAAAAGAAAAAAAGTTACACCTTTCCCTCTTTGGCGAGCAGCACGCTTCCTTGGAAGAAATCCAAGGGAACCATGTCTCGAGTGCTGAAAGTTCATGTGCGACATTCTTTGACTCCTCTACCTTCATACATACATTAAAAGTCCAAATCAGCACATAGACCAAATCATAAGCCATGTTATGGAGCTTATGAATAGACTTAAAAGCAAGCTATATAAAACTATAAGTGACGTTTTATGGCAAACCAAGATTATGTAATATTTAACAATTAGTATTGACAACTTGTAATAATTAACCACCAAGTTTCATGATGTACAACATGAGTTAACCTACATAAGAGAAATTCAAAGATATATGTTAAATGTATATGAAAAATTAAAGGGTCGTGGATGGTTCACCTGAAAATAGCTCTCGATCTTTTGAAATAGCAAAATTTATTGCAGGCAATACAACTATAGCCGTTCTTTGAAGGTTGTCTTCTTTAAGGCTGACTTTTCAACCGAGTTGCGTATTGGAGGGCAAGAATATGTGTTTCCAAATAGCTTGTATAAGTAGATTGTGGAAAACTAGAAGGGGGGGGGTTGAATAGTTTTACGTCCTTTTTAAAAGTTTATTACCAAAATATTTTGTAGGTTATTAAAAACTTTCGATTCGATCTCAAGTGAATTCAAATGACAACCAATATAAGCAATTCTAATCAAGTAATGAAAGTATTGAAATGTAATGAAGAAAAGATAGAGTTAGAAAGATCAAACCACAACACGCGAATTTATAGTGGTTCGGCTACAAGGACACCTTCCTTGCCCTACTCCACTCCCCGAGTACCACACTCGAGAGTTTTCTTCACTATGTCAACAAACTCCTTATGGTGGAGAAACCTTACACACCTTGGCTTACACGAGTTAACGACACTAAGCTAAATGTCGAGTTCTAATCGTAGCTAGAACCAATCTCACGACTTCTTTAAGGCTTCACACCTTCTTCACAACTTCACAACTTCTTCAAGGCTTCACACCTTCTTCACACCTTCACAACTTCACACCTTCTTCTATGCATAACTAATTCACAACTACTAAACTACTTTACAACACACCTAGTTTCTACAATCAATAAATTTACACAACACTTTTACAAATATCTATCACAACTACAATATGAAACTAGCTATTCACAACACTACTACAATTAGATGGATGTAGAGAAGTGTTCTTCTTCTTGCACTTGAATGGATGAAGCTTTGGATCACTTGGAAACAAAGACTTATGAATTATATGATCAAAGGATTTTAGATCTAGAAATGGAGGTTGGAACAGAAAGTTTATAGTGCAAAAAGGTGAGGAAAATGTGTGAAATGATCCAATATTTATAGGGCCAGATTTTACTGTTCGGGAGCGTGCCAGTCCCCTTAATTAGAGGCCGGTCCCCTTAATCATTAAGGGGGCCGCCTAGTAAAATTAAGGGGGCCGCCCTCCTGAACGTTGGAAAAGTTTTTCTGGATAAAATTTGCCCTTTTTGGTTGGAAATTTGAAATCATATCTTTGTGGTTTAATATAGCATTACCAAAAATGATTTACAAATATATATAAAATGTTTATATCATTTTATAAGATGTTATGTCTTAAGACAAAATTTCCTTTGATCATGTAATGCATAAGATGCTTAGTTTATGCATACCTTAAGTGATATTAGATGTAGAAGTAAATATTTGTTACCAAATACTTGTTTACTTCTTAATCTTGACTTAATTTGATTTAAGTTTTGTGATTATCAAAACATATGTTTATTGAGAGATATTAATAACCTTTTTAAGCATTATTTATATCAACAATCTCCCCCTTTTTGATGATTACAAAACTTAAACTCATTAACTCAAAAATTAAGTTTTAAACAAGTATTTTAGTGAGTTTATATTTACTTCTCCCCCTTTTTGTAGAATCAAAAATGTTTTGCCGACAATTTTCAAACGTGAAAAAAAATTGACTGGTAGAAACTCCCCCTTGATGTGTACTCCCCCTCGTTTGGGGGCACCAAGAGAACGAGCTATGGAATGCTTTGCAAAAAAAAATATTAGAAGCACAAGTATATGCATGCAAACATGTATAAGGTAATAAAAAAAAAATAAAGCATGTTTGAAAAGAAAGCATTCATATTAAATAAGTGGTTGTGTCAAGACACAACATACAAGTAGCAATTTGAATTACAAGTAGAAAAGCTAGTTCACAAATAAGCAACTAGGAAAATACATCATCATGCAAAAAGTACATGGTCTTCATAGAGCTTGCAAGCAAAAGGGTGGTAGAGGCTTTATTTATTAAGCATATGAGATGCTTAATTAAGAGAGCATGATGGTGATGGTGAAGGAATGGGTGAGAATTGTGGTGGAGGAATTATTGGAGAGGATGGTGGAGTTGGTGGTGGTGGTGGGTTGGTAAGCAAATGTTCAATATATAAAAACATATATTGAATTTCATCTCTAAGGCCAAAGATGACCGTGCGGTTGTAGATGCAACAAAGACAAGTATCCCCATGGGATTCAAGTAGCCTCCAAGGCACGGGATTGGCAAAGAATGGTGGTGTTATTGGTGAAAGTGAGATGGTAAGATGGGTGGACATGGGTTCTTGTGTAGGAGGTGGTGATGATACTTGTGGTGACAAGTGTGAGTTGATGTAGTCATTGATTGATGAGGTTGAGGGTATGGAGGATGAGGAAGTTCCATGAGTGGAAGGTGTTTTAGATGGTGCATTGGGTACACTTGGGGATGAGCATTTGGGTGGAGGTGATGGTGTTTTGTTGTCTTCATTTGTTAAGTCAATGAAGAGTTGTTTTGGGGGGATGACCACAAGTTTTTGTTTCTTGGAGGTTTTAGAGTGTGAGGTGCTTGGTGGAGTCATGATGATTAAGATGGTGAATGATGAGATGAAGAATGGTGATTGTGGAGGGAATTTATAGTATGGAAATGGTTGATTTAGGTATGCATTTGAAATGGTTGAATGAGATTCTAAAATCAGTTGGGTTAAAATGGGAAATGGTAGCTGAAACTAGAGAAAGGGTTCACAAGATGCAAAAGAAAACAGTGAATCCAGTTCCAGATGGCCGGTCCCCTTAATTGTATGCCGGCCCCCTTAATAATTAAGGGGACCGCCTAGGGAATTAAGGGGGGCGGCCATCTGGTGTTTTCCCAGACGACCAGAAACCCAAAATTTGCAAAATTTGGTGATTTTTCAAGTGTGTTTTTCCAGCAAGCTCTATTAAAAGTACATACTCTAGGAATGATGATATATAAACATATATATATATATATATATATATATATATATATATATATATATATATATATATATATATATATATATATAAAATCAAATTTTGCATGCAAATTAACATATTATAATCCATCTTGAAAAGAAGCATGGCATAACATTATGATAGAAGCATGATAATAATAAAAGTCTAAACATCATTCCAAATAACACAAGAAATAACACAAGTATTTCCGAATAAATCGGACAAATAGCAAACCATACAAATGTCTAAAAGAAACAAGTAATAACAAGTAGCAACATGTCAATATCTTCTACTTCTTTTTCTTTCCAAGCATCTTCCTAAACATCTTCCCAACGGATTTGAATCCTCCTCAAAGTTCTTCATGCATTTGTTTTTTACGGTTGATGATAGACGTTTGACGAGTGAAGAGAAGCTCATCGGTACGTTCATGAGGAAGAGGAATTTGATACTCGGTATCATCAATATCGGAAAGATCTTCAACAAAGGTCGTGGGGGATGGAGTACTAACACGTGAGGTGTTTTCCTCCTCATCATCATCGTCATCACGATGAGATGTAGAACCACGAGGCCTAGAGTACAAAGGAACACGAGATTTTCCTTTGTCACTACGAGGACGACGAGTACGAACACGAGTAAGTTGGTTCAAAGTAGGAAGGATATGAACGTAGTAGTCTCTTTGAAGATGTGGGTAATGTTCCATCACATAACGATAAAGTCGCGTGAGAAACATACCGTAAGGAAGATTGGCATTTGGGGTGTTTTTGGCGGACATGATTCGATGAACAAAAAGATAAGCCAAATTGTATTGCTCTTCAGCAATAACACAATAAAGCATGTGGGCAATGCTCGCCGTGACATGATCACGGTGACCACCAGTACCAAACGCATTCTCTCGAATGAGTTCTTCCCACTTCTTCATATCTTGGCTTAGCTCTTTGAGGAGGATTTAATTGGCATGAATATCGACATTCTTCGACTTGATTACTCGACTAGTCGTACGACGTTCTAGTTCAAGCATTCGACGAATGTCTTCAGGACTAGGAATCTCAGAATAGTAGGGGCCATCCTGAGGACGATTTCTTTCAAGAGTGGAGAGATCCCATTCATTTGAGAAAACGGCTTGGCCGTTGAATGGGATTCTAAGAATTTGTCCAAATTGAGCAAGAGTAAGAGTAATGAATTGATTTTGAATCATGAAGGGAATGAGGAGATGACCATAGGGATCGGTTTGCACCGTCACTTAGCTATAGAAGTCGAGGATAAAACGAGGAATGATAGGTTCGTTGATTTGGAAAAGACATTCAAAACGAATATTGGAGAACATTCGTTCGGTGTCATCAGATTCATAGAAAGATTGATCGACAATTCTTCCTTCGTGAATGTTTCTATTTTCAATAGGACGATTGAAACATGCAACTGAAGGAGACATGTCGGGAGTAGAAGAGACATTTGGAATGTATTGTTTGGTTTTGGATACATCACCAACCGTGGTCTTAGGCATTTTCACCTAAACAATATAACAACAAAAATAGAATTAATATAAAAACAACTATCATGCAAATGTTATATATATGTATATATAATTATATGCAATATATGTGGAACGAAATTCTACTTCGACACAAAAAAAAATATTCAATGAAGTAGTTTCATGATGTTCCTTTTATTTTGATTTTAAACTCGTTTAGAATATATATAATATCAAAAAGTATGATATCATAATTCACTTCGAAATAAGGCTAGATATATATTAGTTTATATATCTTCCATTTCATAAGAGTTTGACACAACATAAGTTTGTTTAAAAGATTAAAATGCGAATTTTAGTTTTCAAAAATATCATTTTTGAGATAAACCACACGCTCCCTTAACTAGATAAAAATATCCTAAAACATCAAAATATATATTGATTATATATCTTGATGACGTCTATTGATTCTAGTAGTATTAACAAGTTTTATGAACTAGTTTTAAGTTTCAAATAACTACCTATAGTTATAGTTTGTTCATGAACCAAACGCCCATGTTGTCTTCATGAACCATTTTAAAACAATTTTAAAAGTATGTTTTGATTGTTTAGAACGTTAAAATAATATAATGTAGTAAGTTTTAAGTAGTTTTTAAGAGTTATATCAACAATGTGTCTCTTGAAAAATAAAATTTAACAAGGGTTTATGGGCGATTAATGATTTTGACAAAATGATATGTTATACTAAATTTGAGTTGCAATACATTATTCTAATCCTATGGGAAGCATTTGGTAGTTCAATTTCTAGCTTCTATTGCACTTAAATTCGAATTAAAATAAATTTTAATAAATTGCATAATTATTGATTAGACACCAAATCGAATGAAATGTGATGAAATGCATGTTGGAAAACATACAAAAGATGTTGTTATATGTTTGGTTGATGTTTTCCCCTTGCGAAACAACCCCGGATTGGTGATATGATGGAGGATTTTGATGGTTTTGGGTGTTTTGGTTTGTACTCAGCAGCAGTGGGGAAGAAGTGAATGAGCAAATGGAGTGTTTGGGAATGGAATTAAGGAGGAAAATGGATTTAGAAGTGTCAGATGGCCAGTCCCCTTAAACATTAAAGGGACCGCCCTCGATAACAAGCCGGTCCCCTTAATCTTTAAGGGGGCCGCCTTTGAAATTTTTGAAATTTCGTGGAATTTGTTAGGTCACCATTTTGTAAACACAAGTATAAGAAATTAGATGAGAATGAGAGATGGTTGATTATAAGAAATGAGAGAAAAATAATAGCAAGAGTTTCCTTAATGTATTCAAATAACCAACAAGTGTAATGTTTACATAAGCTTGGTATTTATAAGGGAGGAGTAGGGCAACACTCCCTTCCTCCCTCTTACACCTTAAACGTGGGCTTTCAAGGCCCATGGACTAGATAACTTAAGCCTAGTAACATACACTTAGTGAAATAAATAACTAAGCAACCTATTACAAAAGGTAATGACCGAGACTTGACTAAAATACAAAAGTATGATCCCAACAATCTCCCCCTAAGGGTCGGTCATCACGGTTGCTTGACGTCTTCATCTTTGTCGTTGACTAGTGACATGTGAAACTTTAGACGTCTTCAAAAATTGTTGTATAATCAATGCACTTTGCTCTATGTCTTTGTTCTTTGGTGATGCTGTAGTGCTTGTGTTATGAAGTAATCTGCCATTCGTCACTCATGTGTCTGTGGTGGTTGTCCGCCATTCCAACATACTCATACATCTTTGGATTTTGACTTTCACGTATACGAAGTTCCTTTTCATAATCTGAGATCTTTTAGTCTTTATACTTTGTAGATTCTTCTTTATTGACGTAGAATCTTTCTTTGACCTTTGAGATGCTAAGATCTTTGGGGGAGCTATCATTTGCTTCAAGATGTATGTATGAGCATGTTGGAATCTACCATCATGGAAGTGAGGTACCTGCAAGTAAACAGTTAGCAATAAATAACCGGTACTTACAGATAAGGAATTAGAATTCATCAATAGCATAGTGTGAAGACTCCTTCTAATCCTTATCAAGGCCGTTCCCATATCAGATACTCTCGAAGGAGCTTACGAGACCTACTAAGTAGCTCAATGACTGGGTGAGTCGCTGGGGATCACTCCACGACTGTAGACCGCTATGGAACCACCGCAAACACTAAGCGTAACCCTTGTGGGGTTACCGAAGTGACCTGCTGTCAGGGCTATTTGATGTTGACCCTGGAAGGATTTCCGTTCAATCATTGAGAAATACATAAGTAATCCTCTCATAAACGTTCTCGGCAGATTGCTAAGATCTGCGAAGGACTCGATAATTTACAGCTGGTGTCCACTGATGTAGAACACCAGTTGTAGAAATACTAAGTTTTCCTAAGAGATCTTTGATGTATCTCAAGGCTCTAGACTCTATAAGTGCACACTTAGGTTTCCTATACAGAGACTAGGGAGGGGTCTCCTGCTTCAATATCAACCATCTCTAAGAGATAGGTCGATAGGTTACACTGGTTCCCCGTGAGAATGAAACAAGTTCTTTTAAGAGAACTTGAGTGGTTAAGAAGGTTTCAATACCGGTGTCGCCTTAGCAACAACCAGTAGCATATGAGTTGAACCCGGTGTCTGCCCTAAGGTTGAGCATATGGAGGGCTTATTTCTTTTCACCCTTTTCTTTACTTTTCTTTTTAATTCTTCAACTCCTTCTTTCCCTTTCATTCTTTTCTCCTTTTTTTCGTATCGTACCTAAGGACTTCTAATTCTAACTATGGGAGATGTCCTTGGGTAGATCCCTCCGGCTCTGGCGGATCATAGGACGGTTATTCCTATCTTAATCACCTTATAACTCCGACAGTAGCCAAGAAACCTTTGATTGAAAATCTCTCAAAGTGTTTGTGATAATCAAATATTTTGGTTAACACTTTGAGAGTTTTGTGTACACTTTTGAAGGGCTCCCCCTTTACACGTGCTCATAAGTATTTAATAAATTTGTACATGCGGGAGGAGTAAGCATTTTGAATTGATCCACTTTCAGTGAACAAGACCGATTCGAGACACGCTTACATCACTAGTTAAACTAGCTTGAAGTTATTACCCGGCCTGGTCAAGTCCACAGAAAGTTTCTCGAGACGGTACATTTCTACTAAGACCAATCCTTTTTGAGACACGCTTACGTGGTTAGTTAAAGAGATACATTGTCATCTTTTAGGTGACAACTAGCTCTAGTAACTAACTTGATGTTATAACCCGTCGAGGATAAGTGTTTTCGATATTACTAACTTTTATTGTCTCGTCAATTCCTGGGTCATTTCTGAGTCTAGCTCGCACATGATACAACTTTTAGCCTTTTGGCTACTTATATTTTAATCACTTTTTTATTTTCTCCCCCTCAAAAATAGCATATGACATGATGTTTTTGACCATCTTTTAGATTCAAATATGCCTTTTTGAGTCTTATGGGGAGATTCACCAAGAACTTTTGATTTAGAACAAAGTATTTTGTTTTTGACAAGTGCTCCCCCTCAACAAGTGATTAGGTCTTATTGAGGTGAAATACTTGTCCTTTTGAGCAGAATTATGAAAAATCATAAACATTTGATTAATTCTACTCAAAAGTAAGAAGCCTTCACTCCTTATATTAGGATTGAGGCACTGATGCGTACCTCAGGGTCCTTTATTTACAAGTTCGGGTTGTGCACTGTAATGTGTACACAAACCATTATGAAGTATAGTAATATGACAAATCAAATCAAGTTCTTACAACTTTGCTACCATTCAGGTCTCTGAAATGTCAACACCGGAAATCCAGGTCTGCCTCCAACATAGCTTTCCAATCTCCGAAACTGATCCTTGCACTTCAATCGGTTCTCAATCCTTGTAATGAATCTGCGAGCTTCCCTGGCCTCATCGGTATTCCACCTTTTGGATTTACCCAGTGCTAAGTCATCTAATCTGCTTTTGATTCCATCTCTGATGAATTTCAGGGTTTCATCACAGAACTTGTGTATTTCTTCATAGCCCATGAAGCAGTTACGACCGTTGACACTGCGGTATGTGAACCCAAATGCCGGATGCCTGATCAAGGAGTATTGAGATAGATGTTGAAGGTTGGGGATGTTGAACAGGTTTGGTTTGGTGAGATTCAGCTTCTTCTGATAACTTTCCACTCCTAGTTGAAGATCTTATACTCTTTCTCTGATGACAATTTGTCTGATGAAGATTAGGAGAGCAGTGATAAAGGTAAGCTGCATTGGTTTTGGTAAGTTGCAAAGCTTTCCTTGAACTTTGAGCAGGTACATATCTTCTATGTCGTTTAGGAGTAGTCGTGGAAAGTCTGACTCGGAAATCTCGTACTCTTTTTCATCAAGTCTTTTAAGTATTAGTTTGCTGAGGAAGGGGTACCCAAAGTGAGTGACCGTCAAAATGAACTGAATCGAGACAATCTTCAACTCACTTGTCACATTACCCATCGTCTGATTGAGTCTGCTGCTTCGATAATACTGTGCCCGGTTATCTGGCCAATGATGTATGCCGTAGAGTGCGTTCCGGTCATAGTCAACAACTTTATCGATGAATAAGGTAGAGGCTTCTTCTTCTATGGCATTGTTGAGGTATCTAGCTGCAGGTAGGAAGGTAAGTGATGTGGCGTACTTCTTCTCAATCTTGCTTCCGTGTTGTAGGAATTCCAAGTCATTGTTGAAGAAGAACTTGTAAGGGATCTTTGGTTCCTTAGGCTTCCCAATCATAGGCAGTGGTTTGGACCAGTCAGTTATGTATGGTGCGGTTTTCCTTGTGACAGGATCGACGTAAGATTCAGGATTGATCCAGTCAATATTGCTTGACATAGCTCAAGCAATATTTTCTAGATGGTACTCAAGTTCGATGGAGTTAGCAGACCGATCTTTCAGAAGATTGAACGCATCATTCTTGATTCTACGTAGCTCTTTCTTGTTCATCTTTTTCATCTGAAACTTTTGTTGAATCAACTGAGCGTATTCCACTGTTCGACCATCGAGAGGTTCTTGATTGTCAGCAAGTGGTGGTTGCGAATTGATCATTTTGTCAAACCAGGAGTAATCGGCAGTTACTTCTTCGTCTAGCCATTTGAGAACGGTTTTTGGTTTCTTAGGTTATGAGCCTTTTGACGAGGTGTCCGGTTTGTGCTGATGATGTTTTCGTTTCCTTTCTTTCTTCTTTGTAGATGACGGTTCTGGTACTTCATCGGTATGAGGAATCTCATCTCCGCCTGTATATTCAAAATGGTCATGTGCTTTGGGAGCGGAACCAGATGCCTTGGGTTGTTGTGAAGATGTTTTTGTAGTTGGAGGGATGACCGGTGCTTTTGGTTGAGATGAGGGTCCTTCGGCTTGCTTTTGTTTCTTTTCCTGAGAGTTAGGATCCTGATCTTCATCATCTCTTGGACGTTTCAGTTTATCGGCCTCAGTGCTGCAGGTCTCTTTTGACAGCTTGGCTTTCAAAGCTTCCAGGACTTTAGCTTCTTCAGGTGACAATGTGAACTTACTTGCCAATTTGTCTAAGAGCTGGGCTTCTAATTCGTCCATAGATAACCCTGGTTGTGGTAAAGTTGATTTGTCAGCACGAAGAGTAAACGAGGTAGATCTGATTACTTTCTTGACTGCTTGTTCTGCAAACTTGGTGAGTTCATCTCTCATAGGTGCCAGCAACTCTTTTAATTCAGCAACTAAGTGTTGTTCCATGTACTGATGTGCTTGAGCTGCTAATGTGGCTTCCAAGTTTTCTTGCACATCCTTAGCTAAGAAGGTGTCAACCTTTTCTTGCAGCTCTTGGACATTCGTATTAAGCTTCGTCAATTCAGCAACTTGGCTTGCTAGTGATGCAACATGATCTTCCAATTTTCTTTTCTTCTTATCATGAGCTCTTTTAAAAGCTTTCTTTATCAACTTGGATGCAGCAGAGGCTTTTGTACTTGCGGGTTTCTTGATCGATTCGTCATGGGTAGATTCGGATGCTGGAGGTGATGATTGTGAAGATTCAATGTTGGTGGTTACATCCTTGTCATCTCCTCTTTGTGGTTCGGGTTGATCAACATTCTTAACTTTGGCTGCTTCCTCTTCCAAACTTTGTTCTTCAGCCAGTCTGTCAGCCTCGACCTTAAGCTTTTATTCTTCGGCTAATTTGGCTGCTTCTGCCTTAAGCCTCAGATCTTCTGCAAGCTTGGCTTCTTCTTCTTTTCGTAACTTATCTTCTGCCAGCTTGGCTGCCTCTTCAGCCTTTCTGATTTCCTCCATACGGATTATTTCATCCAATTTGGCTTGTGCAAGCTCCTCAAGCCTAACCTCTTCAGCTTCTTGCTTTTTCTTTAACTCTGCTTCTTGAGCCCTTTCTCTCAGCTCCATTTCTTCCATAGACAATAGATGTGGAGCCTCAGTATCAATGTGATCCTCCTCTTCCTCTTCTCCTATTGCTGAAGCATTGAACATTTCTGCATCTGTGGGTGATACTGAAGGATTGTCGTAGACGACCAAATCAGTATTGGTTCCTGTAGTAGAATCAGGAATGCTGCTAGATCCGCCAGCCTCAGTAGTATGAGAGAACAATGGAGGTGGAGGTTGATCAGCTTGGAATGCATCTATCTTGCTGTGGAGGAGACCCATCTTAAGAGTTCTTTCATTTTCTTCTTCAACTGAAAGACCTATGTTTGAGTGAGCAGACTCTTGTTCAGCAGTCATTGGTTCCTTTAGCTTCTCTTTCCTGATCCTTTCTTCTTCCAATTTTGTCTCTGCTTCAGTGAACGGTCTTTGATTGAGATCTGCTGGGTATTCAGCATTATCAGCAAATTCATCAATGTTTTTCTCCCAATCTTCGAACGTCAAGTCTTTATCATCAATATCTTCAAGATTAACATCCTTGTCGATGTTAGCATAGGCTTCCCTGTAAACTGGACCTTCGTCGGATTCGGTTTCAGAGTCAGACGGTTTTGGAGAAGGTGGTTGGGTAGGTCCAGGAATGGATTCAGGTTTCTTGACAGGAAGTCTTATCTTGAGAGTACCCTTCTTCTTTTGTTTAGACTTGGTAGAACTGCCGGAGCTCCCAGACTTGCTACCTTTCTTCCCCTTCTTCTGCATGAACGATGGTAGAACAACTTCGTCCAAGAAACCAACTTTGTCTTCATCGAGAGCTTGAAGGTAGTACTTGTAATTCTTGCAAAGCTTCACTTTAGCATTCAAGAGACAATTGGGAAATTTCTTTCCTTGCTTACGTGTGCTGGTGTCAAGTCTCTTGATCTGTCTGAGAGTGTCTTCATTTCTGAAAGTATGCTTGGCTTCGTCATCAAGTCTCTGTGGAATATCGTCATACTCACAAAGGAAGCTTTCGATGAGTAATTTGGTGAAACAAACGAATGGAATGTTGGTGGTCTTGTGTTGTATGTGCCACAAAAGGTCTTCCCAGATAATGCTGGCATAATCCACCTTCTTGACGTTTGCCACGGCCCAGAAAAGTTTGAGGTGTTGGAGCTTGGGGTGTTCATGGCCAGTGTCTCTGCCAGATAAGGACTTGGCAATCAGAATGTACAGGGTTCTCCATGGTTGTGGAAGATATTTGATGTTGACCTTGGAGTGTCTAGTCACTACTTCATCTGATTCATCGTAGCCAATGTCCCGTAACCACTCTATCAGCTCTTCCTCGTTAGGTACTTGATCGTATTCTTCATCTGGGCCAAGTTCGGGTAACCCAAGAACATTCCTAAGTGTATCTATGTCCACAGTAACCTGTCTGTTATGAAGCATGCAAGTGAAGGACTCTTCCCCAAGGTCTAGCTGAAGTGTGTGCTAGAATTGGTGTATGTAGAAGCAGGCTACTGATGCTGACTTAGTGAATAGGATCTTGTTGGGGTGATAGAGGAGAGCATCCACAGCTACAATGCATGAAGATTCATTGCATGTGATTTTGTTGAAGTTGATTCGTAAGTTGTTCTTGCCAATCTTTCTGGTGTAATCTTCGGGAAAGGTTTCTTCCCATGAGAGTTTTGGTTCAGGTTCTGGTCCATAAGGAATGTCATTGTGTTCTGCCATCTGAATTGATCATAAACAAACACAAACATAGCAATGATTTACTTTGTTAGCTCAGACATTCAATTACATGATCGAGTACAGTTTTGAATTGATCAGTGGGTGTTTGTGTGTAAAAACTTTTGTTATATGACAAACTTGTGTATTTAGAAGTTAACATTTGGTAGAAACTTATTACAATCAAGTTACAACATGAGTTTATCATTACAAGAGATTACACATTTAAAAATATTACAACACTTAGACAATTTCATGAACTTTGACAATGTTACGCGTAAGTTGGAAAACCTACGCATAACATGACTTATGCGTAAGAAATGATATTAAGCGTAGGTACAAAGTCTACGCATAACTTTGTATGTTACGCGTAAGTTCAATCTTTTGCGTAGGCTTAATTTTACGCGTAGGATTATATCTTATGCGTAAGATTAGAGCTTATGCAAAGGATTGATCCTTATGCGTAAGATATAACTTGTGCGTAGGTTTTGACTTATGCGTAAGATCAAGACTTATGCGTAAGAAACAACTTATGCGTAAGTTAATCTTTTATGCATAAACATTGTCTTATCCAAGACAATGTTTTTCAACGTGTCGAATCTTACGCGTAAGATTCAATCTTACGCGTAGGATGAACATCTTATGCGTAGAAACGTCCTTTTTCAGAAAAATCACCTTTGAAAATTGAGTCGTTTGATTCCTGAAAGTGTTAAACACAACCACTGATCAATATTAAGTTCAATCACACTCAATACACACAATTTTACGCGTAAACATGCTTAAATCCTATCTAACGCGTAGGATCGTATGAACACTTAATCACAATTATAATCAAACATGATACTGGGTAAATATTGGATTAGGGCAAGTGTAACATACACCCTAAGGATCAAGTGGACCAAATCATAACAAATATTATCCATGGAATCAAAAGATCAAAGCTGCTAGTGTGTTCGAACCCTAAATCCACGATTCATGAACAATACTAGTTTCTGAAACAATTAAACCTCATAATCAAGATCTTATGCATATTTAAACACAATCCCCATCAACACTTACAATCAAAGAACTCAAAATCAGAAATCCCTAAAAACTCGTATGAACCCTAATTTATCAAACTAATCAATTGTAGTTTCTGGGCACGATTAGAGATTAGAGACATGTTTATTAACATCTTAAGACCATTTCCCATCAACAAATTTAACCCCAAACACAACAACAATCTGGGTTTAAGTTTACGCAAAACCCTAGAGCAATTTAATCGATTAATGAAAAACTAGCCGTTGGATTAAGGTAAAATTAAAAACCAATGTTTATAATCACAATCAAAACCTTATAACACTTACAGATTAGTAGATTAGTGATAGGATTTGGAGTTAGATTTTGAGCCGTAGATCGAGTTGGTGAGGGTAGTAAATGTGGTTAACAGGTTTTTTGCAGGTGAAGTAAATGTGTGGTCAACTAGGTATTTTGACCAAGGTTAAATTAGTTTCACATATTGACACATGTAGTCCCTTAACCTTAGATACCAAATCAAACTAAATGCCCAAATTAACTCTCACATTTAATATTTGTAAATTTCACCAAGTCTTATGACAAGAACAACTTGTGGACTTTTACTCCCCCTCGACCTTAGACCGTAGTCTTAAAAAACTTAAAATTTATTATAATGGCCAAGGTGAGTATCCCGAAACACTTTTTGAAGCATCACTTTTGATAAAAATGTAATATTTTTGGTAAAATGCAGGTATAAAGTAAATATTTTGAGAAATTTTAAAATTACTTTTCCTCCCCCTCAACACTTGTTTTTAATAATTTAAGACATTTTATAAAAAAAAAGTGTTGAAAGAGGTGGTATATACTTGCATTTTTTTTAATAGAACAAAAATCTTTTTGTGTTTTTGTTTGGTTTTATATTTTTGTATTTTGTTTTTGAAAAAATATTTACAAAGATAGTTTTGATGTTTGACAATCAATTGTGTTTTAAAAACTTTTCCAGATCATCTGGAGTCAAACATCGCATACCAATTTGGTGAACTAGACTAGCAAACCTTGATGGTGCTAAAGATTTGGTAAGTAAGTCCGCCAATTGGTACTCAGTCCCAACAAAATATAGTTCAACGGTACCCTTTTCAACATGCTCTTTGATGAAGTGATATCGGAGATCAATGTGTTTGGATTTGCAGTGATGAACTGTGTTGCAGGAGATAGCAATGGCACTTTTGGAATCACAGTAGATTGGAATCTTGTTGAATAAGTAGCCATAATCCTTAAGTTGTGATCTCATCCAGATGACTTGAGCACAACATGCAGACATAGCTATATATTCAGATTCTGTTGACGACAGTGATGTGCAGTCCTGCTTCTTTGATTGCCATGACATAAGTTTGTCTCCGAGAAATTGTAATCCACCAGATGTACTTTTGCGTGTGTCTAAACATCCTGCATGATCAGCATCTGGAAAAGCAATAAGTTCAAAACCAGAATCCTTCGGATACCAGATTCCCAAGTTAATGGTTCCCTTTATGTATCGAAGGATTCTTTTAACCTCACTGAGGTGTTTTTCAGTTGGTTTGGACTGATAGCGAGAGCACATGTAGACAGCAAATACTATATCAGGTCTACTAGCTGTGAGATACATGAGGGACCCAATCATACTGCGGTATTTGGTAGGGTCAACAGGTGTCCCATGTAAGTCAGCATCTAGTTTTGTGGTATAGCCCATTGGTGTATTATAAGTATCACAAGACATCATTCCATGTTTCTTTAAAATTTCAAGAGCATATTTGGACTGATTTATAAAAATTCCACGGGGTGATTGATGAACTTGTAGTCCTATAAAGAACGATAGTTCACCCATCATGGACATTTCAAAATTATCTTTCATTAATTTTGCAAAATCATTAGAGTAACTTCTTTTTGTTGAGGCAAAAATAATGTCATCGACATATATTTGAACAACAAGTAAGTCCTCCCCGTGGGTTTTTGTAAATAGTGTTGGATCCACCGAACCTTTAGAAAATTTATTGGCCAGCAAGAAAGTGGACAGTTTGTCATACCACGGCCGTGGGGCTTGCTTAAGTCCGTAGAGTGCCTTTTTTAGTCGGTAAACGTGATTAGGACGCTCAGGATCAATGAATCCGTCTGGTTGGCTTACATAAACTTGTTCATGGAGTTCTCCATTAAGAAATGCTCTTTTCACATCCATTTGGTAAACAACCATGTTCCTGTGTGCAGCATAGGCCAAAAAGATCCGAACAGCTTCATGTCTAGCCACTGGAGCAAAGGATTCAGCAAAATCAAGTCCTTCTAGTTGGGAGTATCCTTTCGCTACCAGGCGTGATTTGTTACGTATGATAGTGCCTTCAGCATCTAGCTTATTTTTCCAAATCCATTTTAACCCGATGACAAAGACTCCGTCAGGTCTTTCAACTAATTCCCAAACTTCCAATCGTATGAACTGCTGAAATTCCTCTTGCATAGATTCAATCCAGTTGTCATAAGTCATTGCTTCTTTAATGTTCTTAGGTTCTTCGTGACAAACTGTGAGTGCATAGATACAAGTTTCTCCATCAGTGTGAAGTCGTTGTCTTGTCATTACAGGTGCATCTGGATGGCCAATAATATGAACTAGTGGATGGTCTCGAGTCCATTTGTGTGTCGAAGGGTGTAGTTGATAAGTATCTCGCATGTTAGCAGGATCCAAATTGCGTGTAGACGACTCAGCTATATCAGGAAAGGTAGGAGCCGGTGCAAACGGGTTAAAGAACGCATCAGGATCATGCTCTGCGGGTTGTGGAACTGATTGTGGTGTATGATCTTCAGCTGATTGTCGGGAGTTAGAAACAGTTTGTTCTGCTGTAAATGGTGTGCAATTGGAGGACCGTCTTTCTCAACAGTTGTTGTTGTTTGTTTAGGTGAGTCAGGTACTGGAATATTATCAGGTTGAGCAGCGGAATTGGGTGAGACCTCAGTAGAACGGTATTCAGTTGTATCATCAAACAGTGGAGCAAACAAGGTTTCCAATTCTTTGCGGTTGAGTGGCAATGGTTCAGCCGAAGAGTCCGGAGAGTTAAGACGGTTGAATTCGGGTCCTAAGCTGTGTTGCTCAGAAGCCATTTGTGTGAGTTCATTAAAATTAGCGTGAATGGTTTCTTGAATTTCTCTTGTTCGACGATTCCATATCCGAAAACCTTTAGAATTTTCACAGTATCCAACGAACACTCCGATATCAGCCTTAGCTTTAAGTTTACCTAAATCATCACGATCATTTTTCGGATAACAAAGTGCTCCAAATACATGAAAGTAATCGATGTTCGGTTTTCTTTTGTGAACAATTTGATAAGGTGTTTTGCGATGGCGTTTTGTGATCATGCAACGGTTTTGGGTATAACATGCGGTTGAAACAGCTTCCGCCCACAAGTAATCTGGTAATTGAGCATTAATCAACATAGTTCTAGCAGCTTCCACTAACGTCCAGTTGCGTCTTTCAACAACTCCATTCTATTCTGGGCTTCTAGGAATATATGTTTGATGTTCAATTCCTACTTTCTCAAAATATGACCGAAGTGTCTGATTCTTAAATTCGGTTCCATTGTCAGTTCTGACTATTCGTACCGTGTTGCGTAACTGAACTTGAATTTTAGTGAGAAAGGTGATGATCATTGAAGTAGCCTGATCTTTACTTCGTAAAAAATAAACCCAGGTCCATCTGGAGTAATCATCCACAATTACAAGAATGTAGCGTTTACCGTTGATACTTTGAACACGCATCGGTCCACACAAATCCATATGAAGCAATTGTAAAACATGATTCGTACTGTGCTCAGGTTTCGAAGGAAAATGAGCCCGAGTACTTTTTCCTTGTTCATAGGCTGAACATAAGTGATCTTTGGTAAAACGGAATCTTGGAAATCCATCAACAAGTTTGTGACGAGCAAGTTCAGTCATAGTTTTGAAATTCAAGTGCGAAAGACGTTTGTGCCATAACCAAGATTTAGTCGATTCCGCTTTAGAGAGAAGACATATCGGAGATGTAGCAATCATATCTGACATCGATATTGTATAAAGATTAGAACCACGTGAGCCAGACATTAGATCGTTTCCTTTTAAGTCACGAACGAAACAAGTTTTCTCACGAAATGCAACTTCTAGATCCCCATCACAAAATTGACCAACAGAGAAAAGGTTGTGTCCAAGGCCTTCCACATAGTAAACACGACTGATTTCAATGTTCCCACTGACATAGTCACCATATCCCATGATTAAAGCGTAATGATCATTCCCGAATCTGACAGTACCAATGAACTTTGAGACAAAGTTGTGTAACAGTTTGAGATTGCCTGTCATATGTCGGGTGCATCCGCTATCAACAATCTAGAGAACAATCTGTACCACCTGCATCACAAGAAGAAGACACGGATGGAACAGAAGTAACGGTGGAACCCAACGAAAGTGCGGGTTCCTGATGGTTAGAAGCACATGTATTCAACAATTTAGGAATCCATTTAAAGTCTGGTTTATATTGTAACCAACGTTGCCAATTCCAACTAGTTCTTGCTTTCTTAATGGTGAATTCACTAGTAGTTGGCTTATTCCTAGATTTGTTCTCTGCACTTATGGGGGTAACTTCAACTTCATTAGAAACCGTAGAAGGCGACTTTCCTAAGGTAGACTTAGAGGCAGTAGTGGGCCTAGAAGGAATGCGTGTCCTACGTTTCTTATGACGATTAAGAAGATAATTAGCTATACATTTTGTATGATCACCAGATGATACGCTTTTACGACAAAACACACAAGATGCATTAATATTCAAAACATTCAAAGGTTCATCATTCGTTATTTAGATTTTGATTACAATTAATCTAAATCTGATGCAACATGAGTTTTATTCAAATTCCTAAGTTGATCTTCTACTTCTTGAGCTTCTAGTTGTCCTCTTTTACGTCGCCAGAACCTATTCTTCTTGTTACTTTTTCGCTTGGGTCTGCTAACGCTACTAGTGGAGACTAGTCCTGTGGAAGAGGAGTTATCAACATTAGTGTTTTGAACAAAATTTTCTTTAGCAGTTTTTACTAATTGATACAATCCTGGTGCTATCACTGTGGTGTCAACAATCTTTCCTTTTTGAAGTAGCTTAATTTTCTCTTTCAAATCGATGATGATGTGATTTTTATCCTGAATTTCAGACTCAAGTTTCCCGTTGCAGTAACTAAGGTCATTGCGGTTTTCTTGCCAGTCGGTGTTTATAATTTTTAAATCCGCAATTTCTTTCTCGTATTTGAGGCACAGATTTTTTAAAGACTCATTGTTTTTGCAAAGCTGACAAGAGTTTGAAATTTTTTGACTTTGAAGTTTCAATTCCATTTCAATACTTTGAGCTTGACACCATTCAAGCCCTTGTTTGAGTTGACAAATTTCTTTTAAAAATTGTTTTGTCACATCATCATTCTTAATTCTCAGCTTGTCATTATCATGTTTAAGTGTCTCAATTTCCACATTCAACAAGTTATTATCAACACAAAGATCATCCACAAGCATAGAAGTACCAGATTTATATAGATCATTCATGATAACAGAATAAATATCAGCATTGAGAATTTGTTCCAAGAGTCGATCAGCATCATTTTTTAAAACTCTATTTCTTTGCTTTTGAACCAAAATCTCATTTTCAGTTGAGTTGAAAACGTTTATCATAGTTTTGACCTTGTTTTGAAGTTCCTGTTCCCAACGTGTAGCACAGAGACGGAGGTGTTTGACAATTGGCAACATTTGTTTTTGAAAAATGTCTCTCTTTTCTCGCTCGTAAGCGGATTGAAAAGTTTCAATTTTTATTTCAGAATTACGTTCAATTGTTTCCTCCAAAATTTCGATGTCTTCCATAAAAGTTTTGTAATAATTTAAGACACGACAATTTTTCGGTAAAGGTGTAAGTTCACCAGAAGATGGTAAAGGACCATTAATTTGTGCTACAGTTTGGACAGGGGCCGCATTAGAGGATGAAACATATGACTCAGTAACATACCATGATTTCTCAGGTAATTCCTTTTGAGGAACAAAAGATTTAGAAATGTGTGGAGCCTTTGAATAATCATATGGTGTCCAATTTTGAACATAACTCATTTTTTATCGACTCTCGTCTTCAAGTTCTTCTTCTTCCTCAGTATCAAAAACAACAGCACGCACAATCGTATTATCAAGCAAATAGTCCATACTGTAAATTTTAGGAATTTCTTTGAATGCCGTGTGAAGAAACATTGATTTGAAATCGCCAAGTGCAAATCCTTTATCGGGTCTTGGTTTTAAAGTAAATTTCTGAATTGTTGTGAAAGAGTTCCCGTGTTTGTAAACAATATTACGAAATTCTTTGAGTTGTTTTGCAAGATCAACAATCTCACCGAGTAAGTTATCTATATACTTCCTTTTTCGTATTTTATGTTCACAAAAATCCTTTTTACAACTTGACAATTCTGTTTCTGTTTTTGAAAGCACTGTTTGAAGACGTTCAGCTTGCATTTTCAGTTCACACTTCTCACTTTCGAGTTTAGAAATCAACTTCCCGTTTGACTCAATTAAATCTTGCATTTTGTGTTGAAGATCTTGTTCTTTGTTGTAAGAATCTTGAAAAGCTTTTTCAAAACTTTTTGCATGTTTAATCTTGTCTTCCTGATTTGAAAGTTGAATTTTATAACACTCAATATCTCTTGCAAGTGACGCATTAGTTTCTTTTAAAACTTTGTTTTTCTCGTTGCATTTTATGATTTGCAATTGTTGTGCATTCAGTTGTTTAGATAACAATATGAGGTCAGGGTCTGGATCAAATGATGGTTCATGTTGTTCTATATGATCATGTTTATCATTCTCAATAGGATCATCAAATGAAACAACTGTGTCATCATCAAATATGGCAACTGTGCTTATTTGTTCATCTGTTTGAGAAGATGAAGATGAGTTAGATGGAACAACTTGCGCCATATCTGATTCAGAAGCAGAAGGTGAGGCTATTTCATGTATTAGGCATGCTTTTTGGTCATGTACCTGAGACAAGCCGTCAGTGTCATACACTGGACCTGAATCATTAAACTGAAGTTCCTGCATGTTGGCCATAAGCATCACAGCTGCATTGGCTTCCAGATCTTCCATGTCATCATCATTGTTCACATTTGCCATGAAGTTGTTATCCTGTTCAGGGAAATGTCCATCTTTTTCATCTTGAAGAGCCATGAGTAATGCCTGTTTGTGAAACTTACTACCCCGAGTTCTCGGTTTGGGACATGCTGTCGCTATATGACCTTGTTCATTACAATTATAGCACCACACTGCATTCCCTGAGTTGGAGTTCCTAGTTGCAACTGGTTCAGACCTTTGCTGAGAAGATCCTGAGTTGTTCCTGAACCCTCCATTGTTATTAAACCTCTGACCATTCCCAAAATTACCAGAAGAACTTCCTGAACCAGATCGACCATAGTTACGATTCTGAATTTCCACTCTTCCATCATTGACAACAGCTTGATTCCTTGTGTTAGAAGATGAACGTTGACGGTTGTTTGTTTTGTTGGAGAATTTGCTGAAAGCACGAGCAATAAGAGCAAGTCCCTGATTCAACGTATTAAAGTCATCATCGTCATCTTCATTGGAGTTGGAGTAATACACTGCATCATTGTTGTTTAATGGAACAAGTTGAGTAGAAGTATTCTGTGGAGATGAATCATAAGGGACCATTTGGTTCGAGGTAGAAGATTGTGGATAACTGAAGTAGTTTTGCTCTAGAACATATGCATGATTAGACATAGGTGGTGGAGCATAGGGAGATTGAGCTACGAGTGCCAAAGAATTTGGTGTTGGTGATGGTGAGTATCCTCCTCGAAGAGCTCTATCTTTTTCCACTTCAGGTTCATGGTGTTTCAGAAAATCATACAACAAACCATATGGAGCATCATGAAGAATTTTGGTTTGACGAACAAATGTCACATATTTATGCCAATCTGGGCCAAGACTACCAACGAATTTGGAGTTTAATGCGATCCTTGGTACTGTGATTTTGTGACGTTCCAGATCATTGACCACATTTGTGAAACGATGATAGTAGGATTCAAGTGACTCTCCTGGTTCAATTGTGATGTCAGTGTATTCCATGTAGAGTTTGGATTCCATATCATCTTTGTTCAATTGAGTGCCTTCCATAAGGAGATGAACATGTTCCCACATAGCTTTGGCTGTTTTCTGAGCATCGACACTTCGATAAATTGGATTAGGTATACCTTGAAGTATATAAGCCATTGCATACTCATCAGCTTCACGATGTAGTTTCTGTTCTTCTGTGAGTTGAGATTCTGGAAGAGGTCTATCACCAGGAGGACGTGGAGGATCAGCAGTTGGATCACCAATTTCAAATCTTGTTGGCCACTCAAATGGTCCTTCAAGTATCACTTGTTTTAAGAATTTCCCATGAGGTTTCTTTAGTTCAAGAAATCGTAAGAATCGACTTGACCATTGAACATAGTTCCCTGGTGTTAGCATTGGAGGTGTTTCAAGTGATCCTACCTCATGTCTGGATTGTTGAGTTGTAATAACTTCACACATTCTATCAAATCAGTGAGGTTGTTTGGAGGAATACTGATTGTTTTGTTGTGACATTTGATATGGTTGTTGTTGAGGAATGATTTGATGTTGTTGCATCATGAGATATTATGGTTGTGGATTAAACGGTTGTTGATGAAAGTGTGATTGTGACGGTTGTTGATATGATTGTTGCTGATGGTATTGTTGTTGCTGATACTGCTGATGTTGTTGCTGAGGATTAGAGAAGTAGTAATGTGGTGGTTGAGACATCTTTGAACACTTGTGTAGTAATGGATCTTTGTAGAAGATTGAAATGCACGTTCCTTTGGTTAAGTTCAAAATCCCTGGGGTAAGTTGAAATCTTACGCGTAACAATAATCTTACGCGTAAACTTTAGGTTATGCGTAAAGAGTAGTTTATGCGTAAACAAAGAGTTTATGCGTAAGTTTCCTATTTACGCGTAAGCTTTGGCTTATGCGTAAGTTTAGACTTATGCGTAAGGTTAAACAACCAAACTGATCTCTCAAACTTATCCAAGCTTGAAAGATATCCGAAGTCGAAGTATTCCACTAACTTATCCAAGCTAGGGAAGTACTGAGGCACCGTAACACAAGGAGAAGACCTTTGATGAAACTTAAGCGTAGATTCTGGCAACTTACGCGTAAGATTAACTCTTATGCGTAAGATTGAACTTCTGCGTAGAAAAGGCAACTTATGCGTAGGATGTAACTTCAGCGTAGGAACTTTGGCGTAGGAAATAGACTTACGCGTAGGATTAAGGCGTAGAAGGCAAAGTTATGCGTAGAAACAGGGTTTTGACTAGTTTTACGCGTAAGAAAGGGGTTTTGACACAAACTTATGCGTAGAAAGGACAAAAGATTCTGTAGACAGCTTTTGAGTCGTACTGTTCACGATACTTATGCGTAAGAAGGTCAGAAACTTGAAAATTTTCAAATTTTTGAAGAAAAATGCTTAGAAATAAGGTACTTTTGATCAAATAACTTCACCAATACTTAGAAAACACTAACTATTGAAGATTTTGAGTAGAAAAACCTTAAAAAATCAAAACTTTATGCAAAATCTAAGCTTCTAAACACTATATTAACCTTAAAACTTATCCAAGCTTCAAGATTTGAGTGTAAGAAACAAAGAAAGAAGCAAAAAGAAGCAAAATAACACCCTTAATCCCACGTAAAATCCAAGAAACACACTTCAATCTCTATTAGGCGAATGATACCACTTGTTAGGTCACCATTTTGTAAACACAAATATAAGAAATTAGATGAGAATGAGAGATGGTTGATTATAAGAAATGAGAGAAAAATAATAGCAAGAGTTTCCTTAATGTATTCAAATAACCAACAAGTGTAATGTTTACATAAGCTTGGTATTTATAAGGGAGGAGTAGGCCAACACTCCCTTCCTCCCTCTTACACCTTAAACGTGGGCTTTCAAGGCCCCTGGACTAGATAACTTAAGCCTAGTAACATACACTTAGTGAAATAAATAACTTAGCAACTTATTACAAAAGGTAATGACCGAGACTTGACTAAAATACAAAAGTATGATCCCAACAGAATTGATTTTTGGAACAAAAATATTTATACGTATATAATTAGATTTATAATATATCAAAAATACGTAAATGTTTATTGGCACGATGATGCGATCTTAACAATTTTTAATTACCGTTTCGATAATTAAAATGTACCTTTGATAATTTTGGATAAAATGATCAAAGTGTTAAGTTGATGAAGGGTTTGAGGTGTGTTCTGGAATATGTGAATAAGTGTGTATATATATATATATAAGTATAAATGTGAGTGAAAGATGGGTTGATGGGTGAGGTTTGAAAGATAGTGGCGGAGATAAGATATAGTCGGCAAAAGGAGTTTGTTTCATCCATAGTGTTCACGTGCGAAGGCGTTTTTGCATGATAAAAGTCCACTTTGACTCATATCCCTTCATCATCATGAGTCTCCTAAAAGAGGACTTAATAGACTAACGCGAGGGGGGAAGGAAAGGGTTCGATAAAGAACAATTTCCTAGAGTTCTAGAAAGTCAACTAATGACGTATCTAGGTTATGTGCAAGCAATTATATATATATATATATATATATATATATATATATATATATATATATATATATATATATATATATATATATATATATATATATATATATATATATGTATGTATATATATTTAATATATTAAGTATAAGAGTATATATATGTAATTAAGTATATATATGATCGAACAAGTAGAGAGAAAAAGGCGAGCTATATCAATGCACACAATGTAATTAACTAAAGCATATTTATCTAAGCATGACAATGAGTTATGAAAGAATGGCGTACCCGGTGGTCTTCAAAAAATCTTCAAAATCATCAATATGACATATAGACTTTGAAAAAGTCTATGTTGAGAGAAACTTCAAGATTGCCTCAAGGAAAGTTCATCTAGCCATTCGATCCCCATTGTCTCTTTGGTCCAAAGTTGTTTGGTCCAAACATGTTTAACATTTGACTAGGATGCATGAAAGGTGGTAGTTTACCCCAAGGATTGTAGCTTTGTTGGTAGTTCCACATTTGATTACTATTGTTATTATAGTTTTGCCTATTTTGGTTTCTTCTTGGTTGAGGTGTTTTAGACCTAGGTTTAGAATTATTTGATTTTCTAGGTGGTGGTGTTTTAGATCTTGTCTTAGATTTAGAATATCCTACCTCGTTTTTTAAAGACGGTTTATAAAAAGCTTTTACTTCTTCATTGTTGGCAAGAGGTATTTTTCTATCATTTACAAGTATATACTTAGGATTAGATTTTAGAGGTTTTTGTTTGTTAGGTTCATTTTCGAATTTGACATTTTTAATCTCGCTTGTTGAAGCTTCATTTGAGTTAAATCCTAAACCGGTTTTATCTCCGGATGTTCTTTGAACACTTATTAAAGATCTTGCTAGACGTGGCTCCTGATACCAATTGTGGAAAACTAGAAGGGGGGGTTGAATAGTTTTACGTCCTTTTTAAAAGTTTATTACCAAAATATTTTGTAGGTTATTAAAAACTTTCGATTCGATCTCAAGTGAATTCAAATGACAACCAATATAAGCAATTCTAATCAAGTAATGAAAGTATTGAAATGTAATGAAGAAAAGATAGAGTTAGAAAGATCAAACCACAACAGGGGAATTTATAGTGGTTCGGCTACAAGGACACCTTCCTTGCCCTACTCCACTCCCTGAGTACCACACTCGAGAGTTTTCTTCACTATGTCAACAAACTCCTTATGGTGGAGAAACCTTACACACCTTGGCTTACACGAGTTAACGACACTAAGCTAAATATCGAGTTCTAATCGTAGCTAGAACCAATCTCACGACTTCTTTAAGGCTTCACACCTTCTTCACAACTTCACAACTTCTTCAAGGCTTCACACCTTCACAACTTCACACCTTCTTCTATGCACAACTAATTCACAACTACTAAACTACTTTACAACACACCTAGTTTCTACAATCAACAAATTTACACAACACTTTTACAAATATCTATCACAACTACAATATGAAACTAGCTATTCACAACACTACTACAATTAGATGGATGTAGAGAAGTGTTCTTCTTCTTGCACTTGAATGGATGAAGCTTTGGATCACTTGGAAACAAAGACTTATGAATTATATGATCAAAGGATTTTAGATCTAGAAATGGAGGTTGGATCAGAAAGTTTATAGTGCAAAAAGGTGAGGAAAATGTGTGAAATGATCCAATATTTATAGGGCCAGATTTTACTGTTCGGGAGCGTGCCGGTCCCCTTAATTAGAGGCCGGTCCCCTTAATCATTAAGGGGGCCGCCTAGTAAAATTAGGGGGGCCGCCCTCCTGAACGTTGGAAAAATTTTTCTGGATAAAATTTGCCCTTTTTGGTTGGAAATTTGAAATCATATCTTTGTGGTTTAATATAGCATTACCAAAAATGATTTACAAATATATATAAAATGTTTATATCATTTTATAAGATGTTATGTCTTAAGACAAAATTTCCTTTGATCATGTAATGAATAAGATGCTTAGTTTATGCATACCTTAAGTGATATTAGATGTAGAAGTAAATATTTGTTACCAAATACTTGTTTACTTCTTAATCTTGACTTAATTTGATTTAAGTTTTGTGATTATCAAAACATAGGTTTATTGAGAGATATTAATAACCTTTTTAAGCATTATTTATATCAACATAGTTGTTTTGTGTCTTCTGACTCGGTTAGTATCTTTTAGTCGCCTAAAAGACAAACAAAGTCCCATTTTAGATTAATGAAATGAAGATAACACTGATATGAAAGTTGTAGTTACCGCATTGCTTCCTTTCCTATGTCCCTCATGCTAGCTTCCTTTGAATCTTGTCCATTGGATGGCCGGTGCAAGTCCAGAAGTTGGAACACATTGATTCTGCTCATTCCCATCCTTCGCTTCAGGCCCTGTCCCTCGGTGTGGTTAGTACTCCATACTGTCGGCCAGTGAATCTACCTGTACTGTTAGAATCACATATCAAGCTTTTGCCTTATGTGTGATATTTAGTTTGTTTAGAAACCTTTGAAACCACTTACTTTCATCGACACATTTTTTCTGTATAGCACCAATTTTTTCTTGACATTAGGATCAAAGACGCAAAGTAGTCGGCAACAAACTTTCTCCAAAACTAAATGTTGTTGTCCTGGAAATATAAGAAAGAAACAAAGCATCAGCCGACTTAAACTGAGACAACTTAAGCGGAGACACCAACCTCAACCCAGATCCGTGAAGTATATTGTAAATATCCTTTTTACCTAAATGACGCACAAAACGAAGTCATTTTTAAAGATCCAAAAACAACCGTGGTGTGCCTTATAAGTTATGATAACAACGCATACGTCGCTCATAAAGACAATATTATCTTTTAATACAAATGGCGCTAGACCAAACCTTCTGTTGACTCATCTTGCAAGCACTCCTTTCTAGAATCAATCAGAAACACGAATGGCCTAAAAATCGGTTACCTGCAAACCAAATTTAATCAAAAAACTGATTGTTTGTGGTCCTCCAAATCAAGCACAGCAACAATAAAATTATCAAACCGACATCAGCTGACTTCACTATCTAAGACCACTTGCGCTTATCCTATTTAAATCAAAGAACCCAAAGTTTATGAAAACCACTAAAATTTAGAAGAAAAAATTAACAAATTCCCAAATTATCACAAAACTCTAATCATAAAATTCAAATCCTTAAAAAACTACAACAAAAGTTAGCCCAAAATTCAGTTAGTGGAAAATTGCACCATACAGAAAGTTTTAAAACCCTAACTTAAAAAATAATAATAATAAAAGCTTGTAATCATTATTGAATAAAAATTAAGGGTGATGCCTACCTCACAATTACAAATTGGTGTTGAACCCATAAAGGTAAAAGTGCATTACCAAATCAATCAAAACCCAAAATTGTTTAGACCCATGAGTAAATTAAAAATTGGACACAAATTAGGGTTAGTGCTTACTTGACAATTATGTGGAAAACTAGAGGGGGGGGGGTTGAATAGTTTACCGCTTTTTAACTTGATTATCTTTTAAAAACTTTTCGTTTGTTTAAAGATATAAACACATCATTATATGTTCATTTCCTTGAAAAGCTTTATGTGTAAATAACAATCCTAACTTTACTTGTTTAGTTCTTTGAAAAGCTTTACATTTGTTTAAAGATATAAACACAACTTTACTTGTTTACTTCTTTGAAAAGCTTTACGTGTGATTAGCAATTCTAACTAAAGACAATATGTAATAAGCAAAGATAAAGAAAGAAACGATCAAACCACAACACGATTGTTTATCGTGGTTCAGCTACAAGGACTCTTTTTCCTTGCCCTACATCCACGCCCCGAGTTTCCAACTCGAGAGTTATAAGCACTAATCAACAAGCTCCTTTCCCGGTGGAGAAACCTTTACAACGTCGCTTATACTTTTACCGACACTAAGCTAGATGTCGAGTTCTTTTACACGGGTACAACCACTCCCATTGTCGCTTACACTTTTATCGACACTAAGCTAGATGTTGAGTTCTTTACCAATGGTACAACCACTCCCGTTAGTTCTTTTACAAGGGTACAACCACTCCCGACACACTATGTATTTTGAGGCCTAAAATACAAACCGATCACTTCTATACAAGATACACATGAAGTATAAACTACCAAAGTCTATACATAACAAAGCTAACAAGTTTTGCAACTTAGAGTTGAAACTTGTAACTTCTTAGATGAATATGTGAACTCCTTTGCTACATAAGAGAATCACACAAGTTAGTAGCTACTGGGTATAATGAGAGAATATGTGTAAAATATGACTCTAAATGATGAGGGATTTCTTGCAAGTGCTTTGGTATTTATACCAAAGGAAGTCAGCAGTCTGGCGGACACGGCGGCACCCTCAGAAGGGTTCCGCCCGTGTTCCTCCAGGGGTCCGCCAGAACTGTTCAACCTAACTTACAATAAATCACTCCAAAACAAACAATGTCACATCTACTAAATACTAGTCAACGTGCATTGCACCAAACATGGAATACTTCCAAAGTGTGTAAGAACTTCATGGATAGTCAAACACATAAACTTACCATAAATGCACATTGATGAGATGTGACACTTTCTTATTAAAGAAATACTTTCTTATTAAAGAAATAAAAACAATGTTAAGTTTAAAAAGAGATGTAAAGACTAGTTATACAAGACTTAAAACAAAAATGATGTTTTACTACAATCTAAAGTTTGTACTTTGTCATTAACAAAACTTAGCAAAGATAGTTAAAATATAAATAACGTTTTTAGGCGATATTTGTATTAACAATCTCCCCCTTTTTGTTGATGACAAAACATAAACTTTATTTATAAGTAATTCACTAGTTTTAGTGTTAAGTCTTATAAAGTTAGTATAAAAACTTGTTTTTGCTAAGAAGATGTGATATGCAAAGAAATTTTTTTTGAAACAAGTTTATATATAAATTCTCCCCCTTTTTGTCGAAACAAACAGAAGAGTAGCGAAGCGGAAGTATGCACTTGTTCCCCCTTGGACGATATTCCCCCTAAATGGAGTGCCAAGAGAGGAGACATGGATTTTGACCCTACAAAACAAAATGTTAGTTGCCACACAAGACAAGTCATGAAAGTATTTCATGTCTAGAACACAACTAAGAGTTGTGAAGTGGAATAATGCAACACTCATGCTCCCCCTTGAATATTACTCCCCTAAATGGAGTATCAAGGAAGGAAAGCATGGATAATGATCCTATAAAAAGAAAGGTTAGTTTCTAAAACACAAGATATATGTATGCTACCATATTAAGGTATAGTTCACTCATTATACCTAAATGGTCAACAAACAATGCAAACCTTGTAGTAGAATGAAATTCATTTCATGTAAAATTTTGACTCTTAAAAGGTCAAAGACAAGAAATTAGGACGATATCATCCTACTTCTTAAAAATAAAGAAAAACTAAAAATAAACTAAGAACATAAAATGCTACAAGGAAATCATCATTTTCCTTAATGAGAAACATTTTCCAAAAACAAGGCTAAGGTTGTTTAAGGATGAAAATGTGTGTTGGATGGTGTAGCGGGTTTTGTTTTGAATGTTGTGGAGGTGAAACGGTTTTGGTTTGTTGGTTTTGATGTTGGTTTTCTAAACTTGAGGTGGTGTTGGTGCTTTAAACTTGGTTTGTTGGTTTTAATGAGAAACAATTTCCAAAAGAAACGGTTTTGTTTCATTTTGGAGACACTAAACTTGAGACGATCCAAAATGTGGTTTAGTATAAACCTCATTTTATTGGTTAGAGGTCCATGGATGTCTTTGTAGATAGGGTGAAACAACAATGGTTTTGAGTGGTGATACTGTTGTTGTGGTGGTTGGTTGTGGTCAAAAGACTCATTCTGGTCAAGCAATGACTTTGGTTTTTAATTTGTGAAAGGTGGTGGTTTTGTTGTTTTTGTGGTTGTTGGTTTTGAACAAAATGGTGTAAGCTTGGTTCTCCGGAAGGATTACCATGAAGGTGTTTGTAAATGGGGTGAAACACAAATGATTGTAGGTGTATATGACCTTGATCATTTGGAAAAATTTAGGGTCTAGCATAATGGTAAACCAATCTCTCAAGCAATGACGGTGGATGAGGTGCATCATCCAATGACTCATTTGGTTGAAATATTGGTTGTTGTTGGGTTTCCGTTTCGGCAATGGTGTCAAAGAGTGACAATGATGGAGGGCTAGATGGTTTAGGTGATAGGTTTTCAAAAGTTTCCAATAGTGGATGTGGTGATGTTGGTGGTGTATGGAAAAGTTCCATTGATGTAGGTGTTGAAGTAACAAGATTAAGCAAATCTTGAATAGGTGAACAAATGTTAAGTGAAGCATCACTTGAAGATGATGAGCTTGACTCGATGACTTTGTTGAAGCAACAAGGTTTAACACTAATCTTAGTGGTTTTTGCCAAAGATTTTGATGACTCGGATGGGGTGTTGGATTTAATCATTTCAAAGGTGTGGTTTTGAGAGAGGGTATTTTGATGGTGATGGTGTGGTTTGAATTGTTGCAAAACTTTCAAATTTATAGGGTGAAAGAGATGTTGAAATGGGTGTTTGGATTTGATGTTCTACCATTCAAAGATTGAGGTTTCAAATGATTTTCATGAACTTGTCACATCATTTGATGTCAGTCCAATGGAATAGGGTGGAGTGAAAGACCAACATATGCACTCAATGCTTTGTGATCATGGGATGTGATTTGGTTGAAAATGTTCCAATGGTTTGAAGGATCCTTTAAAAGGGTTCCTTGGGTTAGTTATGTTTGAATTTGAATTTTTGGAGGGAAGTGACTTCCTAATTATTTTAGTGAGTGAGAGTTGTCCTAATATGGTTATTGGAGTTAATGGAAGATGTTTCTCACTTAGGATAATGGTTTGACACTTTACAAGTTTTGAACTTAAGAAAAATGACAAAATTTTATTGCAGGTGACTAGCGGAACCCTCGCGATACACAGGCGAAACCCTGTTTTGGGTTCTGTCTGGTCCGTTGGGCCATTTTTGGGTTGCCCAGAAAATACACAGGCGGAACCCAATTTTGGGTACCGCCAGATCCGTCAGGGCTGAAAAAAGTGGCAGTCCGCGAATTTGACCCGCGAGACGTATTTATCTCAACTAAATGTCTATCTATTAATATTTCTAAGACTTCTAATTCATATGTGAGATCAAATTGATCATCTTTGACTTGGCATATTTCTTGATGAAAGTTTAACATATTTTTCCAAATATCATTAGCCGTTTGACAAAAATACATTCTTTCATATTCGGTATTAAAGCTTTATAAATCATTGTTTTAAATTTGTATTTTTATCAAGTTTAAGATAGTTATCTTGGTTTTCAAAAACTTGTTTTCTTTGGTTTGAAATTACCAAAAGAAATAATATGCCAAAGATCTTGATCAATTGATTTCACATAGTTTTCAAAATTACTTTTCCATTCAAGTAAGTTTTCTTTTTCAAATAGCGGTGGGTTTTGAATAGGTTGCCCTTCTTTGAGATTTTCAAAACCCAAGGATCGATCCAAGTTTTAAAATACATTCTATTTTAAAGATCTTGAGTAACGTAGCTCTGATACCAATTGTGCAAAACTAGAAGGGGGGTTGAATAGTTTACCGCTTTTTAACTTGATTATCTTTTAAAAACTTTGCGTTTGTTTAAAGATATAAACACATCATTATATGTTCAATTCCTTGAAAAGCTTTATGTGTAAATAACAATTCTAACTTTTCTTGTTTAGTTCTTTGAAAAGCTTTACGTTTGTTTAAAGATATAAACACAACTTTACTTGTTTACTTCTTTGAAAAGCTTTACGTGTGATTAGCAATTCTAACTAAAGACAATATGTAATAAGCAAAGATAAAGAAAGAAACGATCAAACCACAACAAAAATTGTTTATCGTGGTTCGGCTACAAGGACTCTTTTTCCTTGCCCTACATCCACGCTCCGAGTTTCCAACTCGAGAGTTATAAGCACTAATCAACAAGCTCCTTTCCCGGTGGAGAAACCTTTACAACGTCGCTTATACTTTTACCGACACTAAGCTAGATGTCGAGTTCTTTTACACGGGTACAACCATTCCCATCGTCGCTTACACTTTTACCGACACTAAGTGTAACACCCCCAAAATCATCACGTCAGCGGAAGACTTAACATGTCAGCGGAAGACTTAAAATGTCAGCGGAAGACTTTTTGGGTGTTACTTCGAGGATCTTTATCACAATCATAGAAAACGACACAAAAGTGACGCTTTAAAGTTTAATTCATTCAAAATACCAAATATTTGAGACATCAAGATGTTTCATAATTTAAACAACAAGTTTATTTGAAATAGGTCAAAATGTTTATTTAAGCCCATGCCGGGTTACAAGCCCACTCCGTGCCTTCAAGTTCCTTCTTGTTTAGTTACCTGAGATAAACACATGCTAAAAGTGTTAACACAAAGGTTGGTGAGTTCATAGAGTTTATAGTTTCGAATATCGATTTCCAAAATCAAAGAGTTTATGATTCCATAGAAGTTATAATAATCGTTGATTATCAAATTAAAGTGTGAGTAAATCCATAATATTCATAGTTTAAATCGTTGATTTATCAAAATCAGGAAATGAGTGATTTCCTTATTAATTCAAAATAGTCCGTTGGTTTGCCCTTCACCGGGTCAACACCAAAATAATAGTTTGTTTGACCTAATCAGGTCAACACCAAAATAGTAGTTCATTTGCCAATTATTAATAGTTTTTCCTGCTATATAGTGAGCACAATCTCGTAGTTTAATAAAACAGTGGGCTACAACATCGTACGCCCTTAACATCAGTCATTGTAGTGCTACATTATTACCGTTCTCTTGCCCTAAGCTCATGACACTCAACGATTAACAGGCATCAAAATTATCCATAATAATGATGTAAAACAGTGGCCCTCAAGATAGGTATTTACCAGTAACCTATGAAGTCAAATAAAGTGCATTTGGTGGCTTTCCTCTAGCGACCAAATGGGGATTGTCAATCCCTAATAGATCTATTCACAATTATTTACGTTCACCCTACAAGTGATTAAGGCGCATGATCGAGGGACTTTTGGTAATAGGTACTTAGGCAATAGAGATCAAATATAGCATATCGTTGAAAAATCGCTTGTAATCATGTCTATAGCAGGTATTTCCTTATGAGATATAAAAATGTGTAAACCAGTAACGTTTATATGAAATACAGTCATGTATTTAGTTAAAGAATACTTGTAAAAGTAAAAATAGTAGTTAAGCATGTATCTCCCCCAAAAACGTTTATAAACCATTGTAAAACAAGTAAGAGTAGGGGCTATGACTCACCTTGGAAGGTAGTGACGTGGTAACACAACGGTGCCAAAGAGTATGGCCGAAAAGAGTAACATAAGTGATGTCAAGAATTGGAGCACAATGATATTGAATTCGGCACGACCTAATGAATATGAGCTTGTCACAAATACGGTACGCGAAGAGTACACAATGCGTATGAGTTTTCAAAAGATAATGTGTTTTAGTTTTCGTGGAATATTTGTATTAATGTTTGTAAAAGTTTAGTATCATCATTCGTGTGGTGGTTTTAAGGTTAAGACTCGAATACACATACCATAGTATAAAACATATAACACACTTATGACAGGAAATAAACACGTAAGAATCAAATAGCAGATAAGCGTTATAATGAGTGGATGGTTAAGTTTTAGGCATTCACCCGGTGTTCCCCAAATAATGTATGTTTTATAATAAAACATATGTTTTAATATGTAGAACAAGTAGAAAAGGTTTAATGTAACTATCCTTCTTGTTTTGTTATCGGTTTTTGTTATAATAAAAGTTATTGAGATAATATATATTAAGTATGGAAATGCAAGCTTAACATGATTCGTTTTAGTCCATTATGTCACATGTATAGTTAACCCGATAGTCTTAGTCCATACAACGTGTTAACGTCGATTAAAGTACTAGTTTGGCCTTTATGTTGACTTTTCTACACATATATATATACTTTACTTAAATCTGACTCGGCCAAAACGACCCACTAAAACACATTTTCACGTCTCGGATATAAAAGAGATCTTATGGAAAACAACGTTTTGGACAACTTTTTAGTTACGGCCGAGACCTGAAACTCAACAGAAAATGACCAAATTGCCCTTACCAGATTCAGTTAACAGTTGACTTTTTATTAAAATGACAGCAGTTTGACTCAGTTTTTACCCGTTATAACCCATTTTCACAGTTTCGACTCTAAAGAGATTTTATGTAAAACGTCGATCCGAACAACTTTTGTGTTTCGCCGGAAGGCTGAAACGGCCTCGAAAGTACTCAAAATCGTCGTTTTAAATCTGGGTCTGATGTTATTATTTATACAAAAGCTGTTAAAAATATATAAGTTTCGTTAAACTTCATTTGGTCATAACTTTCTCGTTTTAAGTCCGATTTTTACGTTCTTTATATCCCCGGAAAGGTAATTAAGTGTACTAACATATTTTTAAGATTATACGTTGTCAAGAATACTTTATGGCTACTGTTACTACAAACTAAAAATCTGACAGATTATATGTATCAAAATGAGCAGTTATAAACACCCCTTTGGTGCAGAAAATAGGCAATCCAAACAGCCTTTTAGGGCTGTCATACGCAGAACCAAACGCACCCTATGTGGGCGGAATCAAATAAAAAACAAACACGCCCCTTGGGCTGCAACCAAACGCGCCATATTGGTGCTGAAATAAGCAGCTTCATATGCACCCTTGTGCAGAAAATAACACATAAAAACGCACCCCATAGGGGCTGTTGTGGGGACCGAGACGAACAAGCCAAACCGTACCCTTTTGGGCACCGTTGTGGTGGGTCGAATAAACAAACAAACACGCCCTTGTGGGCTGAAATGAGCAGCAGACAATTGCACCCTTTCGGGGCGTGGCTATTAGTTGAACCAAACCAAACGGACTTTTAGGTCGTGGTGGTGTGAGCCGAAACCAATCCAAACGGACCCTTGAGTCGTGGTGGTATGAGCCGAAACCAATCCAAACGGACCCTTGAGTCGTGGTGGTATTTCTAAATCCACGATCACCATAACCACACGAAATCAATAATAGTTTAACCACACGAATCATTGTTAAAAACATGTTTAATCCAGTTTTACATCCACGAAAGATTAATAAATCGATTAATATATAGTTTGATCAATAAGTTAACAAAGATAGATTTTAGTTTAGACATACCAAGGAGGGGATGAGGAGGTAAAGAGATGATGATATTGATGATGCGGCTGTGGAGCAGAGGTGGAGGAGATGGCGAGGTGATGGTGGTGGTTCGTACAGCAGAGAAGAGAGGATATATGATTTGTTGTTTTGATGCAATGATAAGAAGGAACACATATATATAAAGGAGGTGAGTAGTGTTGTGTGTCGATACAAACAAGAAAGGGGTGGTTTATGAGTTGCACATGGGCTTGTAGGTTGCATCCGAGGAAGTAACGAGTGAGGGAGGTTTACTTGGGTCAGGTCGTATTTCACAGATAACAGCCACAAATTACATTTTTGGTTCAAAATCTCGCGAGTCTGGACGTAAAACATTATTTCGGACAACTTTCGTGTTTTACACTTTTCCTGGTTCGGACCAGAAGGGCCTTAAAATTGGGATTTAAATACGTTACAGAAAGTTGGTGGTTTATTAGACTTCATACGAATTGTTATTGAAATAAAATGCTATTTGTGTCAAGTTGAGATGAAACTTGTAAGGTGCCTTAACTTGATCAATATTCTAGTATAGTGATTATATTTGAAAGTTGATAATAATTGTCGTTCATGGTTCTTAGAGGTCAAATATTATTAGCGAGTACACATGGGAATTTTAGTAGGCTCGGGATTTATTTAAATTGTATTTGTTAATTATTGAAACGTATACTTATTAAGTATCAATGTTTTAAGTTATGTATGGTATCTAGGTTATTAAGGTTTAGGTGTAAATGTCGTTTCAAGGTAAGAGTGAATAACGTTGTAATTGACAAAGTATATATATATATATATATATATATATATATATATATATATATATATATATATATATATATATATATATATATATATAAATTGTTATGGGTAAAAATGGTTAATCTATGTTATGGTAACGTGTTAATCGTAGGAAAATTTTACGGGGTGTTATATTACCTACCCGTTAAACTGAATCCCGTCCCGGGATTCCAAGATAAGGTAGCTGTAAAGGTGAGTGGAAAGGGTGAGCAAATAGTCATTCCTAACGATCTAATCCCTGAGCGGTTTTAATTTTTCTTTCGAGCTTAACGTATCTACTACTACATTAGCTTCTTCTTTTTAATTTTTCTTTCTAGCTTAACGTATCTACTACTACATTAGCTTTTTCTTTGATGATAGCAGTTCTCATAGTCATAATTGTTGAGTAGTTCTAACTATTTACGTTGTCTTATGTTCAATTCCTTTTGATTAACTTGACTTAAGAAACAATTCCATTTTTGAACGAAGATTTTTATTTTAACATGCCTTGAAGATAAACATGGTTCACAATATCTTGTATTTCTATTAGAGGAATTTTATAGATTTTGATGGATTTCAGGTGAAACAACGTAAAGTTATGAAAGGTTCGGAGATCACTATATCACTCATAGTGCCGGAGAAGTAAGAGAGACCATTATAATCACATACAATGTCGTGAAAAGGTTTCATAAATCGCCAGAATGTAAAAGTAAGTACCTGATTGAAGAAATGTGATTGTGCCGTAATGCCTTAGAATTAGGCATACGCAGAAGAAAATTGTGAGTCTTTGGCTGAAGTTTTAGTGTTTTATGAACTTTAGTGATCCTTGATTTCATACGCATGCCATTTCAGATACAATTAAGCCCACTTATTTATAATTCGTTATTTACATAGAGAAGCGTCCCAAACGATGTAAATAACGAAGTATAAACTTATGGTTCGGCGGTTTACAATTTCTTTATTTCAATAAAAAGGCGTCCCAATCCATTCAAATAAAGACATTGTAAATCATCCTACTTAAGAATTTCTGACTCAACACCCATACTGATTGACAAGGTAATGCGCAGATTTTTCCGAGAGTACGAAAAGAGTATGTCATATGCATCTATAAAGATGAGAGCGAGATAATTAAAGAGGATTGGTATAGTACTCAAAATAGTTGGGGAGCATATATATCAATATATTAATATACTAGAGTGTTGTTGTAGCATAAACTATCTAAAAGTCACATAATCGTCTGGCGGATGGAAATATGAAGACACGGTATTTGTAATAATCCCGATTAGTAATTATAAGTCATTAGCATAATTATAACATGTTAACATATATAAGAAATCATGTAAAAGTAACGTCTCTACCAGATGATGGAAAGCGTAGGCACGGAGGGCATAAGGTGGTATTTTGTAAAAGTGGTCCGTTTTAAAAGTGTAGTTATAGTCCAATGTTCAAAACACTTGGTTCTCTATAACTGTAGCTCTGATGCCAATCTGTAACACCCCCAAAATCATCACGTCAGCGGAAGACTTAACATGTCAGCGGAAGACTTAAAATGTCAGCGGAAGACTTTTTGGGTGTTACTTCGAGGATCTTTATCACAATCATAGAAAACGACACAAAAGTGACGCTTTAAAGTTTAATTCATTCAAAATACCAAATATTTGAGACATCAAGATGTTTCATAATTTAAACAACAAGTTTATTTGAAATATGTCAAAATGTTTATTTAAGCCCATGCCGGGTTACAAGCCCACTCCGTGCCTTCAAGTTCCTTCTTGTTTAGTTACCTGAGATAAACACATGCTAAAAGTGTCAACACAAAGGTTGGTGAGTTCATAGAGTTTATAGTTTCGAATATCGATTTCCAAAATCAAAGAGTTTATGATTCCATAGAAGTTATAATAATCGTTGATTATCAAATTAAAGTGTGAGTAAATCCATAATATTCATAGTTTAAATCGTTGATTTATCAAAATCAGGAAATGAGTGATTTCCTTATTAATTCAAAATAGTCCGTTGGTTTGCCCTTCACCGGGTCAACACCAAAATAATAGTTTGTTTGACCTAATCGGGTCAACACCAAAATAGTAGTTCGTTTGCCAATTATTAATAGTTTTTCCTGCTATATAGTGAGCACAATCTCGTAGTTTAATAAAACAGTGGGCTACAACATCGTACGCCCTTAACATCAGTCATTGTAGTGCTACATTATTACCGTTCTCTTGCCCTAAGCTCATGACACTCAACGATTAACAGGCATCAAAATTATCCATAATAATGATGTAAAACAGTGGCCCTCAAGATAGGTATTTACCAGTAACCTATGAAGTCAAATAAAGTGCATTTGGTGGCTTTCCTCTAGCGACCAAATGGGGATTGTCAATCCCTAATAGATCTATTCACAATTATTTACGTTCACCCTACAAGTGATTAAGGCGCATGATCGAGGGACTTTTGGTAATAGGTACTTAGGCAATAGAGATCAAATATAGCATATCGTTGAAAAATCGCTTGTAATCATGTCTATAGCAGGTATTGCCTTATAAGAAATAAAAATGTGTAAACCAGTAACGTTTATATGAAATACAGTCATGTATTTAGTTAAAGAATACTTGTAAAAGTAAAAACAGTAGTTAAGCATGTATCTCCCCCAAAAACGTTTATAAACCATTGTAAAACAAGTAAGCGTAGGGGCTATGACTCACCTTGGAAGGTAGTGACGTGGTAACACAACGGTGCCAAAGAGTATGGCCGAAAAGAGTAACATAAGTGATGTCAAGAATTGGAGCACAATGATATTGAATTCGGCACGACCTAATGAATATGAGCTTGTCACAAATACGGTACGCGAAGAGTACACAATGCGTATGAGTTTTCAAAAGATAATGTGTTTTAGTTTTCGTGGAATATTTGTATTAATGTTTGTAAAAGTTTAGTATCATCATTCGTGTGGTGGTTTTAAGGTTAAGACTCGAATACACATACCATAGTATAAAACATATAACACACTTATGACAGGAAATAAACACGTAAGAATCAAATAGCAGATAAGCGTTATAATGAGTGGATGGTTAAGTTTTAGGCATTCACCCGGTGTTCCCCAAATAATGTATGTTTTATAATAAAACATATGTTTTAATATGTAGAACAAGTAGAAAAGGTTTAATGTAACCATCATTCTTGTTTTGTTATCGGTTTTTGTTATAATAAAAGTTATTGAGATAATATATATTAAGTATGGAAATGCAAGCTTAACATGATTCGTTTTAGTCCGTTATGTCACATGTATAGTTAACCCGATAGTCTTAGTCCATACGACGTGTTAACGTCGATTAAAGTACTAGTTTGGCCTTTATGTTGACTTTTCTACATATAAATATATATACTTTACTTAAATCTGACCCGGCCAAAACGACCCACTAAAACACATTTTCACGTCTCGGATATAAAAGAGATCTTATGGAAAACAACGTTTTGGACAACTTTTTAGTTACGGCCGAGACCTGAAACTCAACAGAAAATGACCAAATTGCCCTTACCAGATTCAGTTAACAGTTGACTTTTTATTAAAATGACAGCAGTTTGACTCAGTTTTTACCCGTTATAACCCATTTTCACAGTTTCGACTCTAAAGAGATTTTATGTAAAACGTCGATCCGAACAACTTTTGTGTTTCGCCGGAAGGCTGAAACGGCCTCGAAAGTACTCAAAATCGTCGTTTTAAATCTGGGTCTGATGTTATTATTTATACAAAAGCTGTTAAAAATATATAAGTTTCGTTAAACTTCATTTGGTCATAACTTTCTCGTTTTAAGTCCGATTTTTACGTTCTTTATATCCCCGGAAAGGTAATTAAGTGTACTAACATATTTTTAAGATTATACGTTGTCAAGAATACTTTATGGCTACTGTTACTACGAACTAAAAATCTGACAGATTATATGTATCAAAATGAGCAGTTATAAACACCCCTTTGGTGCAGAAAATAGGCAATCCAAACAGCCTTTTAGGGCTGTCATACGCAGAACCAAACGCACCCTATGTGGGCGGAATCAAATAAAAAACAAACACGCCCCTTGGGCTGCAACCAAACGCGCCATATTGGTGCTGAAATAAGCAGCTTCATATGCACCCTTGTGCAGAAAATAACACATAAAAACGCACCCCATAGGGGCTGTTGTGGGGACCGAGACGAACAAGCCAAACCGTACCCTTTTGGGCACCGTTGTGGTGGGTCGAATAAACAAACAAACACGCCCTTGTGGGCTGAAATGAGCAGCAGACAATTGCACCCTTTCGGGGCGTGGCTATTAGTTGAACCAAACCAAACGGACTTTTAGGTCGTGGTGGTGTGAGCCGAAACCAATCCAAACGGACCCTTGAGTCGTGGTGGTATGAGCCGAAACCAATCCAAACGGACCCTTGAGTCGTGGTGGTATTTCTAAATCCACGATCACCATAACCACACGAAATCAATAATAGTTTAACCACACGAATCATTGTTAAAAACATGTTTAATCCAGTTTTACATCCACGAAAGATTAATAAATCGATTAATATATAGTTTGATCAATAAGTTAACAAAGATAGATTTTAGTTTAGACATACCAAGGAGGGGATGAGGAGGTAAAGAGATGATGATATTGATGATGCGGCTGTGGAGCAGAGGTGGAGGAGATGGCGAGGTGATGGTGGTGGTTCGTACAGCAGAGAAGAGAGGATATATGATTTGTTGTTTTGATGCAATGATAAGAAGGAACACATATATATAAAGGAGGTGAGTAGTGTTGTGTGTCGATACAAACAAGAAAGGGGTGGTTTATGAGTTGCACATGGGCTTGTAGGTTGCATCCGAGGAAGTAACGAGTGAGGGAGGTTTACTTGGGTCAGGTCGTATTTCACAGATAACAGCCACAAATTACATTTTTGGTTCAAAATCTCGCGTGTCTAGACGTAAAACATTATTTCAAACAACTTTCGTGTTTTACACTTTTCCTGGTTCGGACCAGAAGGGCCTTAAAATTGGGATTTAAATACGTTACAGAAAGTTGGTGGTTTATTAGACTTCATACGAATTGTTATTGAAATAAAATGCTATTTGTGTCAAGTTGAGATGAAACTTGTAAGGTGCCTTAACTTGATCAATATTCTAGTATAGTGATTATATTTGAAAGTTGATAATAATTATCGTTCATGGTTCTTAGAGGTCAAATATTATTAGCGAGTACACATGGGAATTTTAGTAGGCTCGGGATTTATTTAAATTGTATTTGTTAATTATTGAAACGTATACTTATTAAGTATCAATGTTTTAAGTTATGTATGGTATCTAGGTTATTAAGGTTTAGGTGTAAATGTCGTTTCAAGGTAAGAGTGAATAACGTTGTAATTGACAAAGTATATATATATATATATATATATATATATATATATATATATATATATATATATATATATATATATATATATATATATATATATATATATATATATATATATATATATATATATTGTTATGGGTAAAAATGGTTAATCTATGTTATGGTAACGTGTTAATCGTAGGAAAATTTTACGGGGTGTTATATTACCTACCCGTTAAACTGAATCCCGTCCCGGGATTCCAAGATAAGGTAGCTGTAAAGGTGAGTGGAAAGGGTGAGCAAATAGTCATTCCTAACGATCTAATCCCTGAGCGGTTTTAATTTTTCTTTCGAGCTTAACGTATCTACTACTACATTAGCTTCTTCTTTTTAATTTTTCTTTCTAGCTTAACGTATCTACTACTACATTAGCTTTTTCTTTGATGATAGCAGTTCTCATAGTCATAATTGTTGAGTAGTTCTAACTATTTACGTTGTCTTATGTTCAATTCCTTTTGATTAACTTGACTTAAGAAACAATTCCATTTTTGAACGAAGATTTTTATTTTAACATGCCTTGAAGATAAACATGGTTCACAATATCTTGTATTTCTATTAGAGGAATTTTATAGATTTTGATGGATTTCAGGTGAAACAACGTAAAGTTATGAAAGGTTCGGAGATCACTATATCACTCATAGTGCCGGAGAAGTAAGAGAGACCATTATAATCACATACAATGTCGTGAAAAGGTTTCATAAATCGCCAGAATGTAAAAGTAAGTACCTGATTGAAGAAATGTGATTGTGCCGTAATGCCTTAGAATTAGGCATACGCAGAAGAAAATTGTGAGTCTTTGGCTGAAGTTTTAGTGTTTTATGAACTTTAGTGATCCTTGATTTCATACGCATGCCATTTCAGATACAATTAAGCCCACTTATTTATAATTCGTTATTTACATAGAGAAGCGTCCCAAACGATGTAAATAACGAAGTATAAACTTATGGTTCGGCGGTTTACAATTTCTTTATTTCAATAAAAAGGCGTCCCAATCCATTCAAATAAAGACATTGTAAATCATCCTACTTAAGAATTTCTGACTCAACACCCATACTGATTGACAAGGTAATGCGCAGATTTTTCCGAGAGTACGAAAAGAGTATGTCATATGCATCTATAAAGATGAGAGCGAGATAATTAAAGAGGATTGGTATAGTACTCAAAATAGTTGGGGAGCATATATATCAATATATTAATATACTAGAGTGTTGTTGTAGCATAAACTATCTAAAAGTCACATAATCGTCTGGCGGATGGAAATATGAAGACACGGTATTTGTAATAATCCCGATTAGTAATTATAAGTCATTAGCATAATTATAACATGTTAACATATATAAGAAATCATGTAAAAGTAACGTCTCTACCAGATGATGGAAAGCGTAGGCACGGAGGGCATAAGGTGGTATTTTGTAAAAGTGGTCCGTTTTAAAAGTGTAGTTATAGTCCAATGTTCAAAACACTTGGTTCTCTATAACTGTAGCTCTGATGCCAATCTGTAACACCCCCAAAATCATCACGTCAGCGGAAGACTTAACATGTCAGCGGAAGACTTAAAATGTCAGCGGAAGACTTTTTGGGTGTTACTTCGAGGATCTTTATCACAATCATAGAAAACGACACAAAAGTGACGCTTTAAAGTTTAATTCATTCAAAATACCAAATATTTGAGACATCAAGATGTTTCATAATTTAAACAACAAGTTTATTTGAAATATGTCAAAATGTTTATTTAAGCCCATGCCGGGTTACAAGCCCACTCCGTGCCTTCAAGTTCCTTCTTGTTTAGTTACCTGAGATAAACACATGCTAAAAGTGTCAACACAAAGGTTGGTGAGTTCATAGAGTTTATAGTTTCGAATATCGATTTCCAAAATCAAAGAGTTTATGATTCCATAGAAGTTATAATAATCGTTGATTATCAAATTAAAGTGTGAGTAAATCCATAATATTCATAGTTTAAATCGTTGATTTATCAAAATCAGGAAATGAGTGATTTCCTTATTAATTCAAAATAGTCCGTTGGTTTGCCCTTCACCGGGTCAACACCAAAATAATAGTTTGTTTGACCTAATCGGGTCAACACCAAAATAGTAGTTCGTTTGCCAATTATTAATAGTTTTTCCTGCTATATAGTGAGCACAATCTCGTAGTTTAATAAAACAGTGGGCTACAACATCGTACGCCCTTAACATCAGTCATTGTAGTGCTACATTATTACCGTTCTCTTGCCCTAAGCTCATGACACTCAACGATTAACAGGCATCAAAATTATCCATAATAATGATGTAAAACAGTGGCCCTCAAGATAGGTATTTACCAGTAACCTATGAAGTCAAATAAAGTGCATTTGGTGGCTTTCCTCTAGCGACCAAATGGGGATTGTCAATCCCTAATAGATCTATTCACAATTATTTACGTTCACCCTACAAGTGATTAAGGCGCATGATCGAGGGACTTTTGGTAATAGGTACTTAGGCAATAGAGATCAAATATAGCATATCGTTGAAAAATCGCTTGTAATCATGTCTATAGCAGGTATTGCCTTATAAGAAATAAAAATGTGTAAACCAGTAACGTTTATATGAAATACAGTCATGTATTTAGTTAAAGAATACTTGTAAAAGTAAAAACAGTAGTTAAGCATGTATCTCCCCCAAAAACGTTTATAAACCATTGTAAAACAAGTAAGCGTAGGGGCTATGACTCACCTTGGAAGGTAGTGACGTGGTAACACAACGGTGCCAAAGAGTATGGCCGAAAAGAGTAACATAAGTGATGTCAAGAATTGGAGCACAATGATATTGAATTCGGCACGACCTAATGAATATGAGCTTGTCACAAATACGGTACGCGAAGAGTACACAATGCGTATGAGTTTTCAAAAGATAATGTGTTTTAGTTTTCGTGGAATATTTGTATTAATGTTTGTAAAAGTTTAGTATCATCATTCGTGTGGTGGTTTTAAGGTTAAGACTCGAATACACATACCATAGTATAAAACATATAACACACTTATGACAGGAAATAAACACGTAAGAATCAAATAGCAGATAAGCGTTATAATGAGTGGATGGTTAAGTTTTAGGCATTCACCCGGTGTTCCCCAAATAATGTATGTTTTATAATAAAACATATGTTTTAATATGTAGAACAAGTAGAAAAGGTTTAATGTAACCATCATTCTTGTTTTGTTATCGGTTTTTGTTATAATAAAAGTTATTGAGATAATATATATTAAGTATGGAAATGCAAGCTTAACATGATTCGTTTTAGTCCGTTATGTCACATGTATAGTTAACCCGATAGTCTTAGTCCATACGACGTGTTAACGTCGATTAAAGTACTAGTTTGGCCTTTATGTTGACTTTTCTACATATAAATATATATACTTTACTTAAATCTGACCCGGCCAAAACGACCCACTAAAACACATTTTCACGTCTCGGATATAAAAGAGATCTTATGGAAAACAACGTTTTGGACAACTTTTTAGTTACGGCCGAGACCTGAAACTCAACAGAAAATGACCAAATTGCCCTTACCAGATTCAGTTAACAGTTGACTTTTTATTAAAATGACAGCAGTTTGACTCAGTTTTTACCCGTTATAACCCATTTTCACAGTTTCGACTCTAAAGAGATTTTATGTAAAACGTCGATCCGAACAACTTTCGTGTTTCGCCGGAAGGCTGAAACGGCCTCGAAAGTACTCAAAATCGTCGTTTTAAATCTGGGTCTGATGTTATTATTTATACAAAAGCTGTTAAAAATATATAAGTTTCGTTAAACTTCATTTGGTCATAACTTTCTCGTTTTAAGTCCGATTTTTACGTTCTTTATATCCCCGGAAAGGTAATTAAGTGTACTAACATATTTTTAAGATTATACGTTGTCAAGAATACTTTATGGCTACTGTTACTACGAACTAAAAATCTGACAGATTATATGTATCAAAATGAGCAGTTATAAACACCCCTTTGGTGCAGAAAATAGGCAATCCAAACAGCCTTTTAGGGCTGTCATACGCAGAACCAAACGCACCCTATGTGGGCGGAATCAAATAAAAAACAAACACGCCCCTTGGGCTGCAACCAAACGCGCCATATTGGTGCTGAAATAAGCAGCTTCATATGCACCCTTGTGCAGAAAATAACACATAAAAACGCACCCCATAGGGGCTGTTGTGGGGACCGAGACGAACAAGCCAAACCGTACCCTTTTGGGCACCGTTGTGGTGGGTCGAATAAACAAACAAACACGCCCTTGTGGGCTGAAATGAGCAGCAGACAATTGCACCCTTTCGGGGCGTGGCTATTAGTTGAACCAAACCAAACGGACTTTTAGGTCGTGGTGGTGTGAGCCGAAACCAATCCAAACGGACCCTTGAGTCGTGGTGGTATGAGCCGAAACCAATCCAAACGGACCCTTGAGTCGTGGTGGTATTTCTAAATCCACGATCACCATAACCACACGAAATCAATAATAGTTTAACCACACGAATCATTGTTAAAAACATGTTTAATCCAGTTTTACATCCACGAAAGATTAATAAATCGATTAATATATAGTTTGATCAATAAGTTAACAAAGATAGATTTTAGTTTAGACATACCAAGGAGGGGATGAGGAGGTAAAGAGATGATGATATTGATGATGCGGCTGTGGAGCAGAGGTGGAGGAGATGGCGAGGTGATGGTGGTGGTTCGTACAGCAGAGAAGAGAGGATATATGATTTGTTGTTTTGATGCAATGATAAGAAGGAACACATATATATAAAGGAGGTGAGTAGTGTTGTGTGTCGATACAAACAAGAAAGGGGTGGTTTATGAGTTGCACATGGGCTTGTAGGTTGCATCCGAGGAAGTAACGAGTGAGGGAGGTTTACTTGGGTCAGGTCGTATTTCACAGATAACAGCCACAAATTACATTTTTGGTTCAAAATCTCGCGTGTCTAGACGTAAAACATTATTTCAAACAACTTTCGTGTTTTACACTTTTCCTGGTTCGGACCAGAAGGGCCTTAAAATTGGGATTTAAATACGTTACAGAAAGTTGGTGGTTTATTAGACTTCATACGAATTGTTATTGAAATAAAATGCTATTTGTGTCAAGTTGAGATGAAACTTGTAAGGTGCCTTAACTTGATCAATATTCTAGTATAGTGATTATATTTGAAAGTTGATAATAATTATCGTTCATGGTTCTTAGAGGTCAAATATTATTAGCGAGTACACATGGGAATTTTAGTAGGCTCGGGATTTATTTAAATTGCATTTGTTAATTATTGAAACGTATACTTATTAAGTATCAATGTTTTAAGTTATGTATGGTATCTAGGTTATTAAGGTTTAGGTGTAAATGTCGTTTCAAGGTAAGAGTGAATAACGTTGTAATTGACAAAGTATATATATATATATATATATATATATATATATATATATATATATATATATATATATATATATATATATATATATATATATATATATATATATATATAAATTGTTATGGGTAAAAATGGTTAATCTATGTTATGGTAACGTGTTAATCGTAGGAAAATTTTACGGGTGTTATACTAAGCTAGATGTCGAGTTCTTTACCAATGGTACAACCACTCCCGTTAGTTCTTTTACAAGGGTACAACCACTCCCGACACACTATGTATTTTGAGGCCTAAAATACAAACCGATCACTTCTATACAAGATATACATGAAGTATAAACTACCAAAGTCTATACATAACAAAGCTAACAAGTTTTGCAACTTAGAGTTGAAACTTGTAACTTCTTAGATGAATATGTGAACTCCTTTGCTACATAAGAGAATCACACAAGTTAGTAGCTACTGGGTATAATGAGAGAATATGTGTAAAATATGACTCTAAGTGATGAGGGATTTCTTGCAAGTGCTTTGGTATTTATACCAAAGGAAGTCAGCAGTCTGGCGGACACGGCGGCACCCTCAGAAGGGTTCCGCCCGTGTTCCTCCAGGGGTCCGCCAGAACTGTTCAACCTAACTTACAATAAATCATTCCAAAACAAACAATGTCACATCTACTAAATACTAGTCAACATGCATTGCACCAAACATGGAATACTTCCAATGTGACACTTTCTTATTAAAGAAATACTTTCTTATTAAAGAAATAAAAACAATGTTAAGTTTAAAAAGAGATGTAAAGACTAGTTATACAAGACGTAAAACTAAAATGATGTTTTACTACAATCTAAAGTTTGTACTTTGTCATTAACAAAACTTAGCAAAGATCGTTAAAATATAAATAACATTTTTAGGCGATATTTGTATTAACAAATTAGAAATTCGTTGTTGCAATTTTCTTGTGTTTGCAATTAGATCTTCCGGCTAACAACAACAGAAGAGAGATAGATGTAATGAATTTTTGATTTGTGAGTGATTTGGTTTCGTGTGTATGTAGAAGCTTCTGGGTTTTGTAGAATTAGATCAGTGTATGGATATTTATCCACCAAATGAAGGTAAAAAGCTGGGAAATAGCACCATTACAACTTGATTACGGGTATGAACAATATCCATAACGGGGTAATTAGATGATGAACAGTGTTTCGCACAGTTCTCCAACGGATTGAAGCAACAGTGGCTGTTATTTTCCATCCAATACATTTGTGCAACATGTGTACTTTCCATTGTACTATGTACAGTAACATCGTATTGCTTCAACATGGACCACGAATTGGTCCCTAATCTTTCCGTAACTATTTTTGTAATAAAATTACTGTTGCAAACGCAAATTCTAGGTTTTAGTATATATAATAATAATGGGCCTTGTGTGTTGGATTTGTTATTTAAAGTTTTGTTGTTAAGTGATCAAATTTGAAATATATAATTAACATATATTTTAATGAAAGTATCTTATATGAAAAGTAATTAAATCAAATATAAAAGAAATAATATTATATATTACGTTGGTTTGTTAATAAATGGTACTCCCTCCGTCTCAAAATTATTGTCCGGAGACAAGTATTACAAAGTTTAATAAAAGTGGGTCCACTTTTGTTTTCAACCACTTAAAGAGAATATTCGTCTACTATATTCTCTAGTTTTTACTTAAAAAGGAAAGTGGACAATTAATTTGAGACATCCAAAAATAGAAATGTGGACAATAATTTTGAGACGGAGGTAGTAACAAAGTTAAGATTGGTTGTATAGGTGGAATAATAAAAAAATAATATTTTAATGAGATATTGAGTTGTGATATATTGTTGATAAACATAGTCTAAGCTCAAATTTCAAAAGCTTATCAACTTGAACAAACTTGTAACTTACCTATTTTCATATCTTAGTTAAATAAATTCCTGAGCCAAGAAAATTAAGCTTGTGAGCTTGTCAAATTTTCAGTAAAATTAAAAGTCGTTCAAATTAAGCCAGACAAATGATAATGAAACAACCATTGCTTCTTCATCGCAAACCTCTAGTTAACTGCTTAAAAAAGACTTTAAAAAAATAAATGATGTGTTCAATCAAACTTCTGATTAAAAGTTACTGGAACATGTCTTCGTCATCCGGTCTATATATTTGAGAAAAAGAATTGATTTGCATACATTCACAATTAATTGAGACACTCTAAAGTGCATTAAATACTTGTATACTATTAAAATTATGCTTTATCTATTTGTACAATTGAGTGTGCAAATAATAAAGTGAAATGTGTAAATCATCTCTCTTCGAGAAAGGTCAATAGGCAAACGGCATAAACGGTTGCACAGAGGAAAGATAGTTTTTTTTTTCACACTTAATGAGCGGCCCATCCATTATTCTCTCTTAATGGGGGAGACTTCCAAAAACTCTTCTCCCTTGAATATGTGATTGATATAGACAAAAGCACACACCACTTAGGGTGTGTTTGTTGAAAATGAGCGTTTTATAATTTTATAAATGCTATATGCTTTTTAGCAAACAAGTTTTTAATAATAATATTAAATATTAAATGCTAAATGCTAATTGCTAATTAATCTCAAAAACTGTTTACCGAACACAACCTTATTTTAACAAACACCCCCACTCACTTAGGCCTCTTCGCGGAATGTTTTTGATAGAATTGGAATCTATCTCTTAATTGGAGTGTGAAGGAATTAGAATGTCAAAGAATTGAATTGTTAAAGATTTGGAATCTTAAGAAATTGAAATTTACAAAAACTTACACGTGATTGGTTCGAAGAAAATAAAATAACAAAAAACAAATTATATTAAAATATTTAAAATTTTATTTTAAAATAAATTGATAAACTGAATAATAATAATAATAATAATAATAATAATAATAATAATAATAATAATAATAATAAAGGATTGCTTAATAATAATAATAATATTAAAAATAATATTAAAATAATAAAAAATTTAATTATTTAATAATAATAATAATATTAAAATAAATAATAATAATAATAATTAATAATATTAAATAATAATAATAAAATAATATTAATATTAAAATAATAATAATAATAATAATAATAATAATAACAATAATAATAGTAATAATAATGATAATATAATAATAATATTAAAAATAATAATAAAAATAGCAATAATAATAACAATAACTGAATTTTATGATAAACATACTGAATCTATCGAATTGTAAACATTTCTCACATCTTGCTATCGAATGTTGAATTCCACTGAAATGGGATTTTGAAGGATTTTATTCTATTGTAGGGCTGAGCATTGGGTCGGTTCCGACCCGAAAAAACCGAGGACCGAAATTCATGAAAAACCGGAACCGAAACCGAACCGAAGGGCCGTCGGATCGGTTCGGTTCGTGTTTGTCGGTCTAAGTGTATTTTGGTATGTGTTTGTCGGTTTTGGGCCGAATCGGACCGAACCGAACCAAAACCGAAATCATGTAAAACCAAAAATCGAAACCGAACCGACAGGCTGTCGGTCCGGTTTGGTTTTGGTCGGTTCGGTCGGTTTCGTCTGTCCGGTTCGGTTTTGAACCTTCGGTGCTCAGCCCTATTCTATTGCATCTGCCAACCAAATACAAGGAATGTTGATACAAAAGTTGGGCGTTCCTGATTATGGGCTCTTGCTCTCGTACCAATTCGCTTCTTAGTACTTGTAACCTACGCACTAAGAAAATAAACAACACCGTTAGGCTTATCGTGGGATTGTCTCCCACGATTAGACTCCGGCGTGAGAGTAAGTAATCGATTTAGGTTTCTCGTAAAGAGTTAGGGTTTGGTGAATCGTACCTTGAATGATAGTTATGTCATTCCTTATATAGGTGCAGAATCCTTGTAGGGTTCGTGCTCCTTACGTTTCGCACCCATGGTGCTTATCCGGGTAAGGATATCTATTCCATAGATAGATGATCCTCGTCTATACCGTGTATAGTTTGTTTGGGTTGGACTTACGTGAGCCTGTTCCCATTATTAATGCGGCCCAAGTTACAATAGCCCACTCATGGTGGTTTTGGGCCTTAGTAATGTATATCATTTGGGCTCATGGCCCATATATAGACTATACGTCATCATGTCCCCCCAGTCTAGTGCGCGCGGCTCATAGCCGCGGATGCTAGACTAATATTACCAACGGTAAGCGTGGCGGGAGAACATTGAAATATTGCCGCCCAATTTAAAGTGCAATGCACCTAGTCATAGGTATTTCAAAAGGATACCTCGAAAATTGGGGGTAGTATCCACGTGGCCCTCGTAAATCGGGAAAAAGTGCATGTACCGTTTCGGTTCTAGCCACACGTTTTTGTGAGTGGGATCCACGTGGACATCATCTAGGGTTTTTCTACTCCCTATGTAAGAGTCACCGCCCCATTTTTATAATCACACAGTAAAACACACACTCACCATTACTCACTTTCTTGAAAGTTATCTTTTGCAAAGAAAATAATCCTTTCCTTAGGTAATTTTTTTGTGAGTTTTTTACTAGTGAATTTATGAAAATGGTCGCCCAATTAGAGGACTTTCGCTCTGCGATGATGGTTGATGATGTTACTCAGCTTACGTCTGACTACTTCGTGCCCCTGGATGTGCGTCCAGAGGCTCCAGATGTTGACTCGTGTATAGCTGATTTCCCCGAAGGGAAAATTGGGTTATACACGAAATTCTTTGAGTACGCGAATTACCGCGTACCTATATCCATCTTTCTGAGCGATTTGCTCAACCACTATCGCCTCAACATCTCTCAGCTGCACTGTATAGGTGCGGCTAAGGTGTCGAATTTTGAAGTAAACTGCCGTTTACTTGCGATAGAACCAACCATAGCCTTGTTCCGCTACTTTTACCACACGACGTGGTCAAATGGGTGGGTATCTTTTGCGAAGCGCCCAGGGGCGCTTCAGTGTTACACTGATAAGGTGGACTCCCTAAGAAATTGGAGGGAGTATTTTTTCTGGGTTGATGATGTGGTATTTCCATCGCCCTATGAGTTTTATACTCAGGATACATTGCCAAGGGATGGGCGCCCCGCACCCGGTTCCTATAGGCTGATTGATGCGCAGACTCTTGATGCCAACCGCCTAGCCATTAACCCTTATCCGGAGGAGTTTTTGGTACACATGGGGTTGAGTCGCAATTATTTCGGCGCTGCGGATGAGGTGCCCACTTTTCTAAGTGAGGAAGGCCGGGGTGGGTGTTCGTCCCTTCTACTTCAAATTTTGTAAGTCTTTTGTGTATGCGCACCTTTAATAACTAATCCTTTATTTCTTCTTGTTTTGTTTATGTGCGCAGAGATGGATCTATTCGCCGTTGTGAAGCTGGACAAACCAAAGCAGGTGACTATAGGAGTGCGCCCTCTAAGGGAAGGTGAGCAGCCCCTACTGGAGGCGACTGAGGGTCGCTTGACTGTGCTGCCTGAGGTTGTCCCTGAAAACACGTCGCCGCTCCAAGTGACGCCCGTTCAGAGCGTGGCGCCGGATGTAGAGGTGGCGCAAGAGGAGGCGCGCGCTGAGTCGTCTGACAGCATAGAGATCCTAAAGCCTGAGGAGGTGCTGAAGGAGGAGGTTGCGCAGAATATTAAGCGCAAGGGAGAGGCTGGGAGCAGTGGCACCAGGAAGAGACGTCGCCACCTCATTAGGGATGCGGAGTCGTCCGCAGAGGAGACATCTGCTTCTGGCGCGGATAAGAAGGCTGCTGAGGCTTATCCGTTTCTGTAAGTGTCTGCGCCTCTATCATGTTTTCTTGTATATTACTTGTCGCAATATTTATTAACTGTTGCCTTTATGTCTTGTAGGGATGATGCCGCGAAGAATAATGGGGTCTTCGTGGATGTGGTTTCCTCTCCACAGAATGAAAACAAGGAGGGGAAAGCCAAGGTTGATGAGGGTGGAGAGGCGCGGCAGTTGATGGATGAGTTGGCTGCGACTGCTGCGCGCCAGGCTGAGCTGGTGGCTCAGTTGAGGGAGAAGTATGTCGGGGAGAGCAGTACTCTCGCCCAGAAGGATGAGGAGCTAGCGAAGCTCCGTGCGCAGTTGGCGGATGCGCAGGTGGAGTTGGAGTCCTCGCGGGTGTATACTGAGAAGATCACCCATGAGAAGTTGTCCGCCTTGGCTGAAGTGGAGAAGGCGCGCGGGGAGCTTCATCATTATAAGTCCGACCTAACTTGGGCTGTGCGCTTCTTGGAGGAGAAGAAGGTGGAGCATTTTGCTAACATTGCCAAGTTTAAGGAGGATATGATGAAGATCATCCAGCTGCAGGAGGACAAGCTGCGTGGCCTGAGCATCGAGTACGATGAGGAGTTATATCCTCATTTGATGTCGACCATTGCTGAGCGCAGGTATTTCTTTTATACTCTTCTCCTTCGTAATATTTTTTGTTGCTATGCTTGTTATTAACACAAATTATCTTTGTTGATGTAGGTGGTTGATTAGCCACGGGCTGCGCCTGGCAGCAATGGGTACTCTTGAGTCCCAAGAGGTGTTGGACGCCTTTGGGAAGGTGGTTCACTGCGCAGTGGCTCGGGGGAAGTCGCAGGCTATAGAAGAACTCCATGAGGCCAAGTTGCTGAACAAGGATTTGGCTGAAGTCCCTGGGTATAATGCTGCTGCATATGATGAGCTGATGCAGGCTATGGCAGGGTTGAAGGTCCTCGAGTTGCCGCACATTGGCAGGTTGGAGCGCGACCAAGACAACCTCATAGATGTACTTATGGCGGGGTTGACGTTGGAGTGCCACCTTAGAGAGGATGCAGAGGCGCAATCGGATCACTTTCTGAAGCCTGATGTGTCGCAACTGCAGATTCCTGTGTTTGCGCAACCTCGCCACATCCTTAACCCATTTGCTCTTGAAAGGGAGATTCCCTTAAAAGAGGTTTTGGAGCGTCACGAGCAGAGGGCTGCTCAGAAGAGGGGCATCAAGGGTAAGGCAGTGTTGTGTGGCGTGGGCGCTGCACACATCCCTAGGTCTGATGGTGTGCCCGTAAGTGTTCCTACCGTATCTCCCAAGGACGCTTTGATTCTGAGGAAGCTTCAGGAGGCGGGGAGTTATGCTGCTCCGGAAGAGAGCCCTGAGCATCGCCATAGCGTGTAGGATTTTTGTATATGTACTATGTAAATAATGAAATGTATCTTTCCTTGTAATATTGAATAAGATACCTTTTTGTTGATTAAGTGGATGACTTAAGAAATATACTTGCATTGTTTGCTAAGTTTTATTATTTTGACCAAGTTTTTTGGTTCGTTAAGTGCGTGGCTTTTAAAAATATACTTGCATTGTTTGCTAAGTTTTATTATTTGACCAAGTGTTTTGGTTCGTTATTTGCTAAGCTTGTACGGTGTACTTAGTATTTGCGCACCCGTCGTGGGATGCGCACGTGAAACTTACTTCGACGTCTCAAAAGTAAGGCGCTTAGCAAGGATACGTGATCCAATGTTGATGGGTTTGTAACCCTCTTACTCAACGAGTGAATTAGTAGGTTAACTCATCCTTTATGCCTTCGTGGGTCTTTAATTAGTGCATGCACGCCATGTAGGCAAAAATATAAGATAACAATATTGACATATATGAATATGTATGTAATAAAGTGAAATGTGCTATGGAGTTAGCTAGAAACCATAACATTTTATTGATACTTGCAAGTTTTTTGAAAAAATAAAAATACAATTCCTAGGAAATAAAAGAAAAACAAACACTTATTGGGCATCTCGTAGGATGCAAAGGTGTCTGTGTAATGGCAGTGGCCTAAAAATAACATCTTTTGAGATTGCAGATGTTCCAAGTGCGTGCTAGGTCGTGCCCTTCCATATCGCGCAGTCTGTATGCGCCGTTGCCGAGCGCGTCTGTGACCTCATAAGGTCCTTCCCATTTTGGTCCGAGCTTGCCTGTGTTTTCTGCGTGGCTCGCATCATTGGCGCGGTAAACAAAGTCTCCTGGTCTGAATGAAGTGTGTTTGACCTTTGCATCATAATACTTATTCATTTTTGCCTTAGCCTTTGCTTCGCGTATAGCTGCGTGTTCACGCCTTTCTTCCAGTAAGTCTAAGTCTATGCGCCGTTCCTCGTCGTTTGTTGCGACGTTGACTTCTGCTGTGCGTATAGTTGACATTCCTATCTCAGCTGGTATGACGGCTTCTGTTCCATAGACTAGGGAGAATGGCGTGTCGCCAGTACTGGTTTTGATTGTTGTGCGATGCGCCCATAAGACATGCGAGAGCTCATCCACCCACCTTCCTTTATGTCTGTCAAGGCGCGCTTTTATTCCTTCACCTAGACTGCGGTTTGCGCGCTCAACTAGGCCATTGGTTTGTGGGTGTTTTACTGAAGCGAAGTGTTGCGTGATGTTTAATTGCGTGCACCAATCTTTGAATGGGTTATCACATAATTGTTTTCCGTTGTCTGATATAATCTCTCCCGGTAGTCCGAAGCGACAGACAATGTTGTCCCAGACAAAGCGTTTGACTTGGTTTCCTGTGATGCTCACCACCGCCTTTGCTTCAATCCACTTCGTAAAGTAGTCTATGGCTACGATGAGGAACTTTACTCCTCCTGCTGCTATAGGAAAGGGTCCTGCGATGTCAATGCCCCATTTATAAAATGGCCATGGTGAGGTAATAGGTGTTAGATCTTGTTGTGGTCGGCGCGGGATTGGCCTATGTACTTGACAATTGCTGCATTTCTTTATCAGATTGCGTGCGTCGCGATGCATAGTTGGCCAATAATACCCTAACCTTAGAGCGCTTGCCACCACAGATCGCGGCCCTGAGTGCATACTACATGATCCAGCGTGGATTTCTCTGAGTATGTAATCTTCTTGAAGAGGTCCAACACATCTGAGCCAGGGTTGTAAGAAAGAGCGTCGATAGCGTATGTTGCCTCGTAGTTCAAACCGTTGCGCTGTGCGCCGCACTCTTCGAGCGTCCTTATGATCTTGTGGTAAGATTCCCTTGCTGATGAATTCAATGATAGGTGTCATCCATGTAGGATCTTGTTCTTCTATCACTGTGGATATCTCCATTTCCAAGATTGACTTATTTTTTAGGGTTTCTACCAATACCTGTTTTGAGAGGTGCGCGAAGCTTGTGGATGCGATTTTGCTGAGCGCATCCGCTGTCCTGTTATCTCCTCTGGGCACCTGTTTTATTGTGAACCTGTCAAAGTTTTTGATTAAGGACTTGGTCTTTTCTAGGTATTGGATCATGTGTTCATCCTTAGCTTCATATTCACCTAGCACATGGTTAGCGACTAGCTGAGAATCTACATTTGCTTCCAAGTTGCGTACACCCATTTGGATTGCGATGCGTAGTCCGGCTAGTAGGGCTTCGTATTCTGCCTCATTGTTTGTGGCTGTGAATTCAAAACGCAGCGCATAGGTGAATTCCATACCTTCTGGATTTGTAAGAATAAGGCCCGCGCCTGATCCATCTACACATGAGGATCCATCTGTGAACAGAATCCAGGGTTCCTGTAGATCTGTTTTGGTTGTAGGTGTTGGACTGTCGTTATCTGGCTTCTCCACAATGAAATCTGTTGGTCCCTTTTACTTGGTTAACCGTAACTAAGAAGTTAAAGTAACCAAGTTATATGACTTGAACACAAATGTAGAAAATGATTAACAATAAAAAACGTAAACAAAAGAGATAATATTTTCCAACGTTTAATTCTTTATTAGAAGTTAATCAAAAAGAATCGTACCCAAGTGTTTGCGGAATAACACTTGGGGTTGAATTGACAAGTGTGGTATGGACTCCTCACTAAACTCAACTAAGTTGAGTGACAACTTAAATTACCCACTGAGCTATCTCAGGGGCTTGTGTTGTTCTTTGGAGGAGTAAAAGTGGTTTGTGAATGCTTTGCATTAATTGCACAAACTTGTCGCCTTTTACTCCTCACATTTGCTTCCTATTTATACACAAGTATAGAACAACTAAATATACATTGGACCTAAAGCTTCCTTAACAAAATCTTGAAAGATATTATTCTTCTGGCAAAGGAACCTTCATTGAGTTAGATCCAAAAGGCACTTTCTGATGACAGACTGGTTTTAACCATTTGGGGAAAGTCTGACATTAAAGTGATAAAGCACTTTAATAAAGCAGCTCAGACTTTCCCGCCCAGTCCCGCCAAAACTTCAGTCTTCATGTCATCAGTCTTCAGTACGTTTAAGTTGCTGAGGAGTCATTGGGGTTCAGTGAGTTATTGTCATCCTCACTGAACCCATCACCTTCTTCTTGGCTTAGATCACACTTCACTGAGTTCCGCCTCACTGAATGGAGAACCTTTCTTCTTAGGCTCGGTCTTAGCTCCCTGAAGGTGACTCACTGAGTTACTGTTCACTCAGTGACTTGTTTGCACTTAGGGGATTTTACGTTCAAATCCTTGTTAGAAGACTTGGGGAATTCAGTGACCCAACAATCTCCCCCTATTTGAACATACAAATTGCCTAAGTGATACTTGATTCAGCTTGAGTTGTCAGGGTACATCTTCTCTTGCTGAATGTTTGTTGTAATTGTAAGTAGGACATAACTATTTAAACAAAACATCAGTTTATTCATTAGCTATTACATTTTCCTACAAATTACAAACAAAATAAAAAAAGATAGTTGTTGCAGATCAGATGTTCAGATGATAGCCAAGTCCCTCAATCTTAGCTTTCTTTGATCTCAGCAGGTGTTTCTCAGGATGCTCCTCAATCTTTGTCCTTAGGTCCTTACAGAACCTTTGGTTTGCACCACTTTGAATAGGAGCAGCTAACATCAGGTACGTTACCATTGCCGTGACCCCTGCCTTGTCTATATCGGACCACCTTTGGAAGCCAAGGTCTCCATATTCATCAGTGAAGCATAGACCTCGTTCAGGGTGTTCAAGCACGGTGTTGTTCACGAAGGTGATTCCTTCAGGAACAGACCTGTCACATTCCAATCCTGGGACTTTGATCTCAGGCTCGGATTCGATGTGCTTCCTTTTTCTCCTTGTGGTGGTTGAAGAAGCAGTTCCTGTTGTTGGAGCAGGAAGAAGGGAGGGAATGTTGAGGGCTTCAGGCATTGCTCTCAGTCTGTCATATCTTTCGCTCAGTGACTTGAGAAGTTGATCAACAACGACGCCATTTTTCTTGGCAATGATGGGACGGAGTTCATCAAGTTCAGTGATCCCAAAGTCAGCGAATTTGAATGGATTATGAACATCCATAATTCTCTTATCAGCCCCCTGAAGACAGTGACCATTGCGGGTTTGGTATTCCTGTGGATTTTGATGTCAGTGATGGTTTCAGGCTTCAATCTTTCCTTCATCACCCAATGATATCTTTCAACCCTGGTCTTTCTGATTTGAGCTTGCCTCTTCAGCTTTTCTTCCCTTTCCTTTTTCAGAGCATTCATCTGTTCTTCCTGAGCCTTTTTAAAGGCTGCACCAGCTTGCTCATTAGCTAGTGCCTCAGTGTCCAGACCAATCTTTTCAGCCTCCTCATGAACAACCTGTATCAGTTTAGGCTTGCTCAGTTTCTCTTCTTCAGCTGCCTTTGCCGCTTTCTCAACTTTTCCCAAGTAGTCTTGTATCTGGTCATGAGTAAGTTGATAGATTTTTCCATTAATTTCATACGGGACCCTGATAGGTTCATCAGGGTCAATTCTGACAATTTTGGAGGCAGGCTGGAGTCTGACTTCAGGTTCTGAGGTGGTGGCAATGCTTTTTCCTCTGTCCTGAAGTAGAGTGGAGGAGACTGGTTCTTCTTGTGGGGGAACTTGAGTGATTGGTGTGGCTTCAGTGACATGCTCCCCCTCAGTGTGAGAGGGCTGTCCAGCTTCTTGTTCATCAGTAACAGGGGTTTCAGTAACATTCTCCCCCTCAACATTTGCCGGAGCTGCAGTGATGGCAAGTGTTGGAGTTACTGAAGTAGAAGTAGAACCCTTGAAGGCTTGAAATATTTCCGTCATCATGGACTTGATCTCCGCAGTATCCTGATGAATGAGAGATACCCTGGAGTCAAGTGAAGCCTGAGAACTTTCAAGGGCAGTCATCCGGGAACCCATTGTCCATGCCAGAGATGTGGACTTCTGGAATTGAGCTGTCACTGATGCTTCCAACTGAGTGAAGGAAGACTTGAGGGACTCCACCGTGGAGCTGAGATTCTGAACATTTGAATCCCTTATCAAACCAAGTAACTCAGTAAGGGCCGCCGAGTTGACCTGATATGTCTCAGATGCCTGAAGAATTCTTTTGTTGAGCTCAGGATCATCCTTGACTGATTCTTGAACTGACTTAACCCCTGTAGCCAGCTCCTTAAGGGATTCCAAAAATTGATTGATGTGCGAAGCCATTTGTGTCAGGGAGTGATTGACAGTGGAATTTTGCTCCCTGACATCTTCATTGTAATCTTCAACAGCATCTTTGAGGAGGTGATAATGGACTGCTTGTTCAGTATGCAGATCAAACACCTCTTCAGTGACCCCCCTGTACAAAACATTAGTCATTTTCTTGATGAACCTTTTGAAGGCTCTTTCAGTGAGAGGAGTTGAAGCGTCTTCTGAGGTTTCCGGCTCGGAATGTTGTTCATCTTCATCATGGTTAGAGGGTTGAGGAGACTGAGTAACAGGTTCAGGGACTGTCTCCTCATCCTCCATATCATCTCCGGCCGTGAAGACTTCCTCGTCACTGTTGAATTCATCATCATAAAATAAGAATGCCTGAGCATCCGCCAGGGAGGATATCTGCAACAATTGGAGGTTATCCGGCTCCTCTTCATAAGAAGATTTGCCTTCGTTTTGGCCAGGTCCTGACCCCTCAAATCCGGTAGGTTGGGTTTTACCTACCTGGTCTTTAAGGCCAGTTCCCAAGTTATGCGCACCTCCGGGAGTGGTTGTGGGTTCCATATCAGCGGGTGGTTTATATCCCTCTGAGTCTTTGTCCCCCGTGACCCCTTCAGACACTGATGGGTGTTTCTCAGTGCCATCCCGAGGAGCCGTGATTGTTGTGTCCCTATCAGTGGGTTGTTTGTTTCCCACTGAGTCTTGGGGATAAGTAGGGGTGCCCTCAGACAAAAGCTTTGATTTGCGAATGTCCTCATCAGGCAAGTGAGTGGTTGAGTCCCCCTTTCCAACAGGCTTGTTCTGGCCTGTCGAAGGTTTAGGGACATTAACTCCCTGATGCTTGGGTTTTGATCTACCCGAGCTTTTAGCAGGATGTGATTGTTTGTGGACCCCCTTCTCAGTGGAGTAGTGCTGCCCCACCGAGGATTTAGGATCCCTTACTCCCTGAGACCCTGGTTGTGATTTGCCAGAGACGTTAACAGGATGTGAAGGTTTGTTTTGTTTCGGCTCAACTGTCTTGTTTATGACAGTAGAGTCTTTGGAAACGGGTTTGCCCGAGGACACTGAGTGTGATTTCTCAGTGCCCTCCGTTGGCTTTTGTTGCAGGCCTAGTGACTGGGTTATTATACTCAGGGTGTCCGCAGTCAAGGGCGGTAATTCATGCCCCTTTTTGGCAACTTTAGGATCAGAAGTCTCAGTGTCGAGTGACTTGGGTTGAGCCACCTTCCTGGACCCCTGACCCTTCTTCCTCTTCACCCTTTTGGTGGGAGAGGGAATTGGTGATACTTTATTGTCACCCTGGATAGCAGTACGCATATACAATGTCAGGGTGACTGGTGTAACCTCAAGAGGGTCGCGTGAGTAATTTGCCTTGTGTAGGACGTCAGGCTCAAAACCTACTGCGTCAGGCCTATCATACTCAGACCCAAGCAAGTCTTGTAGGGCACAGGAAACAAATCTAGGATATGACATATGTTTTTGCCTAGACTTCCCCCCTAACTTTGCTATGAGGTCCCTGAAGATGATTTCTCCAAGGTCAATCATTTTACCCTCAATGAGACAGAACACTATCATTGCTTGAGTAGTGTTTAATTGCTCAGTCGAGGATTTATTTCCCCAGAGAACCTGAATGACAAAAGTCATTAGAATCCTCCAGGGAGCTGGGAACCAGGTCTTAACAATTGGGGCTTTGGATAATAGGGACCCTGGTGTCACCTCAGGGTGATTTTTGTCATAGGGTCCTAATTCCAACAAGACCTCCTTTACCTCTTTTTCAGAGGGTTGGGCAGTGAAGGTCGTGGTATAATCAAGCCCAGTGGCTTTGACAAAAGTTTTATAGTCAAGAGTTAGGGACTTAGTTCCATTCTTGACTGTAAACTTGATTTTGGCCTCTTTTGGCGCATCAGGGTTTTCAACAACCGCTGTGCACCAAAATTCCCTCAAGTAGTCATGATAGATGACTGAGGGGGTCTTAGTGAATGAGGTGGTCAGGAAACAGTTCTGAAGGAACATCACCACATCCCTGTATTCAGGGTACCCAGCAGGGTAGGCAAAGTTCCCCACCACATTATTTTTGGTAAGGTCTACGCTTTCCATTTGGAAATCCACATTGGGTGCGTATTTTACGACCTTAGAAGTAGCCATTTGTTTATAAAAAGCCTGGTTAGAAAAATGGGTATGGGTGAGGAAACACACGCAGTTTTGAAAACAATTTGCAAGAGTTTTGTTAAAGATTTTAAAAGCGTGTGTGTTTCCCTTTTTTGTGGGGGTATTTATATGGTAAAGATTTGGGAGGTGATGTTGCGGATGCCAAAGGTTTAATTTATTTAACCGAAACGGCATAATAATTTTGGTTTGATATCCGCATTAAATGTCACGATTCCCACTACCCCTATTTTCTCTCACCCTTTGGGGTGCTTCTGCAAATATTGCACTTTTGCAGGAAAAAACAATCATCACACGTTTTGTGTGTGAGAGAGCATTTAATGCTCAGTGGTGTTTGGTGAGAGAGATGTGGGGGCCCAAGGAGTGGATGCCAGTTGTGTAAGTGACATATATTCCTATATTAAATAGGATTCAGTTACCTACCTGGGACATTTAACTGACTAAATACTTAGAGCATTTAGTTAGGGTATTCAATGCCATTTTTCATCCTGAGCCCCCTGAATGATTTTTTCATTCAATAAAAATGAGTGTTTCAGGAAGGGTGTGATCAGGGACCTAGAGAATATACATCATGTTGGAACATTTTTGATCAGTTCCCTGATTCTATGTCCAACATGCCCAGTTCAGCTTTCAATCTTGTGAAAGTGGGTTCATCCAAAGGTTTAGTGAAGATATCAGCTAGCTGATACTCAGTGGGGATGAAATGTAGTTCAATTTCTCCATTAGAGATATGGTCCCTGATGAAGTGGTATCTGATATCAATGTGTTTGGTTCTTTGATGAAGTACTGGATTGTTTGAGATGGCTATGGCACTTGTATTATCACAAAAGATAGGTACCATCTTATACTGAATGCCATAGTCACTCAGTTGGCTCTTCATCCAAAGTACATTTGCACAGCATCCTGCAGCAGCCATATATTCAGCTTCAGCTGAGGACATAGCCACTGACTGCTGTTTCTTTGTACTCCAACACACAAGTTTACCACCAAGAAATTGGCAGGATCCTGAAGTACTTTTCCTATCCATGTTACATCCTGCATAGTCAGAGTCAGTGTACCCTTTGAGATCAAATCCTGAACATTTTGGGTAATACAAACCAAGGTTTGGAGTACCCTTCAGGTACCTGATGATTCTCTTGACAGCAGTGAGATGTGATTCTTTAGGGTCAGCCTGGTATCTTGCACACAGGCAGACTGAGAATTGGATATCAGGCCTTGAGGCAAGTAAGTACATCAGGGAGCCAATCATTCCTCTATATTGGGTTTGATTCACTGACTTTCCAGTGAGATCAGGACCAAGGTTGTTTGGAGGAACCATGGGAGTTTTTACTGAAGAGCAGTCAGTGAGCTCATACTTCCTCAGTATGTTCCTGAGATATTTCTCTTGGCAAATGGATATTCCTTTTTCAGTTTGTTTGATTTGTAGTCCAAGAAAGTATGTGAGTTCACCCATCATGCTCATTTCAAACTTTGTGGTCATGAGTTTTTCAAATTGTTTGCAAAGTTTGTAACTTGTTGAGCCAAAGATGATGTCATCAACATATACTTGGACAAGAATGACATCATCCTTTGTTCTGTAGATGAACAGTGTGTTGTCAATTCTTCCTCTGACAAACTTGTTTTGGATCAGGAAGGCTGAAAGAGTTTCATACCATGCCCTGGGTGCTTGTTTTAGTCCATAAAGGGCTTTGTTAAGCTTGTAGACATGGTTGGGGTATTCACTACTTTCGAAACCAGGAGGCTGTTGCACATAAACATCTTCTTTGATGTTACCATTCAGGAATGCACTTTTAACATCCATTTGGTAAACTTTAAAGTTCATGTAAGTTGCATAGGCAAGGAAGATCCTGATGGCTTCCATTCTTGCAACAGGTGCAAAGGTTTCCTCATAGTCTATACCTTCCTGTTGATTATATCCTTTGGCAACCAGTCTTGCTTTGTTTTTGATGACTGTGCCATTCTCATCAGTCTTGTTTTTAAAGACCCATTTCATACCAATGATTAAAACACCCTGGGGGCATTCAACAAGGGTCATGACATTATTTCTGTCAAATTGTTCCAATTCATCTCTCATGGCCTGAACCCAACTTTCATAAGTCAGGGCTTCCTTGACATTTTTAGGCTCAATTTCTGAGAGATAGTCGGCATAAAGGCATATGTTGGCAGTGGCAGCCTTGAGTTTGGCAGCCTTGCTTCTAGTGAGCATGCCTTCAGTGGGTTCACCAATGATGTTCACAAGCTCAATGATTTTGGATCTAGTCCAGCTATCCTGGGGTTTGGGATAGGAATTTGAGCTTGTAGGAGCCTGAATAGGTTCAGTCTCAGGAACATGAGGTAACTCATCAATATGCACTTCAGTGACAACTGTAGGAACAATTTGTTCTGTGGGTTCCTGAACATTTTGTTCAGTGGTGTCAGTCTCATTTGAGACAGGCTGAGTTTCTATGAACTCACTGATAGGTGGTTGGCGTAGATTGTGAGGGATGATGTAGTAGGAGACATCAGCATCAGCTTGGTATTGAGTTGAGGGATTGTTCTCAGGATGATACTTATCAGGAGGATATCTTGATGAGTCATCAATACCAATTTCTTCAACTGAGGAATTTGAGAACCTGATGGATTCAGTGCTCTCATCAACAGTAATGTGATAAGTTTCCTCAGTTTGTTGTCTCCTTGTGTTGAACACCCTGAAGGCTTTAGAGACCAAGGAATATCCCAGGAAGTATCCATCATCAGCTTTGGCATCAAATTTACCTAAGTGATCCTTGTGATTATGTATAAACACAGGACACCCAAATACATGAAAGTAGCTGATGTCAGGAATCCTTCCTTTGAATATCTCATAAGGTGTCTTATTGTGCCTTTTCACAATGATTGACCTGTTTTGAGTGTAGCAGGCTGTTTTAACTGCCTCAGTCCAAAAATGTTTTGAGAGGACTGAGCCATTTAGCATGGTTCTTGCTGCCTCAATGAGTGTTCTATTTCTCCTTTCAGCTACTCCATTTTGTTCAGGAGTATAGGGAGAAGTGAAATTTTGAGAAATTCCTTTCTCATCACAAAAACACTCAAGGTCTTGGTTTTTGAATTCAGTGCCATTGTCAGTCCTGATCTGTTTAACTTTGACATCATTTTGATTTTCAATGTTCCTGACAAATGACATGATGGTTTCAGCTGCCTGACTCTTTTTGGTCAGGAAGTAAACCCAAGTATATCTTGAGTATTCATCCACAATGACCAGAGTATACTTCTCATGGTGTATGGACATTGGACTGACAGGTCCAAAAAGGTCCATATGAAGAAGATGCAGGCAGCTTTTGATTGAAAAGGTTTGTTTGGTTTTGAATGATGCCCTGTGATGTTTTCCTTTTTCACAAGCAGAACAAGGCTTGTCTTTGGTATACACCAGGGATGGAAGGCCCAGAACTTTGTTCTGTTTGGCCAGGTTGTTGATGTTTTTGAAGTTGAGATGAGAGAGTCTCCTATGCCATAGCCAGTTGATTGTCTCACTTGCCTTTGAGAATAGGCAAGTCCCATTTTGAGTCAGGGATGTCAAGGACATATACATCATCCCTTCTGGGTGCAATCAACACAACTTCCTTATTGGCATTAAAGATGGTCCCTCTCTTATCATCAAACTGAACTATGTATTTTGCATCACATAGTTGGGAAACACTTATCAGGTTGTACTTCAGACCATTAACATAAGCTATTCTTGTAAAAACTATACCATTGCAGTTTACTGAACCATAACCCTCAGTGGGAGCTGATGAGTTATCACCAAATACTACTTTGGGTCCTGGTTCTTCCACATATTTGTGCAGAAAACTTTTCACACCAGTCATACTTCTAGAGCATCCACTGTCTAGATGCCAGGTAGGATCCTTGATGTGTTTCTGCACAAACAGTAAACTGGGTTAGTTTTGCTTGTTGACCCACCTTCTAGTGGGCTTAGTCCTCAGGGACTTTTTGAACTCAGTTAGTGAATCATGGTCTGAAGTTATGTGTCCTGAGCTTCCACATGTTTTACATTTTGTGGATGTTGATGCATCAGGTGACTGAGAAGTGTTGGTTTGATATTTCCTTCTGGACTGAATCACTTTGTCATGCCCCCTGGTTTCATGGGAGGGATCTCCACAGATGTCACAGCATACTTTCATCAAACAATCATCAGGAAGATGATCATTGAAACCACAGTGAGGACATGGTGAGAAAGGCTTAGCCTTCAGTCTTTGTTTGGGAGGTGTGGCATACTGATAGCCTTGGGTTTTGTACTGACCCCTTGCCTTTAAAGAGGCAGTGTGGGGGATGTGATCACAAGTTCTGTGGTCCTCTTGTTTGCATATCATACAAAATAGGACTCTGTAGCATTTATCAGTGCTGTGATTTGGATAATTGCACAGTTCACATCTCCCTGAGGGTCTGGGTGTGGTTTTTGGTTTGGATGAACCTGAGGATACTGAGGGCTTGGTAGATTTAGAGTCAGAGTTTTTCTCAGTAGACTCAATTTTCTCACTCAGCATCCTGACAAGTTCAGCAAGCTGATCAACCTTTGAATCAGTGCTTTCAAGCTTCACTTCAGTAGTTACTGAAGGTTTTTGGTGTTGAGTGGGTGCAGGAGTAGGTCTTTTCAGTATAGTCCTTCCTAACCCTGATTTCTCTTTAGGAGAATGTGGTTGAAAGACTAATGGTGCAAGATTAGAATTGGGTTCTGCTCCATGAAGTTGTTTCAGTGGTGGGAGTGGTGAATCAGACTTAGACTCAGTGATGGACTCAGTAGGACTAAGTTCATCAGTGACTCCTAGCAGCTCCTTGATAGCCTGACTTTCAGGCTCCAGAATTCTTCCAGTGTTAAAATTTGGCAATTTACTATCAGGATTGTTTCTTTCAATCCAATCACTGGGTTTGGGAGCTAGTTCCTTGCTAGAGAGTATGTTGGTAAATAGAAAAGTTGTGGAATGACTACTTTCCCCTGAAACCTCAGTGAGTTGATCATCACCTAGACCAGCCTTATTGGGGCTGGGTGAGAGACTCAGTGTTTCATAAAGTTTGGGGTTTTTCTGAGTCCATTTCCAAATAATTTCCTTTTCTTTCTTAAGTTCTTCCTGAAGAGCTTGATTTTGTTTTACAAGTTCAGAGTTTTGAATTTGAAGTGTGACACTTTCAAGTTTGGCTTGTTTTAAGACAAGTAATTCATCTCTACACTGATTTAATTCAAAACTGAGTTTGTTAAATTTTGAAAACAGATTAAGTCTTTGCTCTTCAACATACTTAAGATCAACATTTATATAGTCTAAGTAAGATTTCCAATCATCATTATCATCCATAGAAAGTAAAAGATTTACCTTTCTCATTGTGATGTTGACCCATTCACCATTTCTTGCATGACTCTTCCCCACAGCAAGTTTGTTGTCTTCTGACAGAGCCATCAGGGCACTGATGTGAACTTCATCATCATCAGAGGACACTTCAACCTCATCCCAGTCATATGTTTCAGCAACAAGCCCTTTGTTTTTGGCTTGAGTAGGCTTTGGAGCCTGAGGAGGCTGAGAGACTGTTGAGGATGATTCAAGAAGGGCAAGCTTGGCTTTTGCCTTTCTGTACTTTGCTTCAAAGTCAATTTGAGGGACTTTTTCAAATCTTTGACTAGACTGAAGCATTTTTGGTTGAAATTTGCTGGGGCCTGAAAAAGAGTTATTTCCTGAAAACTTGAAGGATGGTTCTGAGGTAGTTTTTGAAAAACAATCTTTAGCAAAATGCCCCATTTTGCCACATTTAAAGCATTCAGTATTGTCATTTGCTTTAGAAGGAAATTTATTTTTCTTAAAAAACCTTTTTGAATTAGCAAGGAGTGCTCTTTCATGAAATTCAATCTGAAGATCATTAAGATACTCCTCACTGGTTCTTTGGTCAACCTCATCATCTGAACCATCCTGAAAATCCTGCACAACACCTTTAGAATAGAAAGCAGTTGATATGGGTGTGATTGTCAAGGCCTTTTTGGTCTCCTGAGCTTTACCAGGGTATCTCCTGGTGATAAGATTGTCTTCATAGACAAACTTCCCATAAATGGCAGGGAGCTCAAGGTTCTGAATGTGGTTTGCATTTCTCAATCCCTGAGAGAAGTTTAACCACTTCTCAGGGAGACTGTTGACAAAACCAACATTGATTTCATGTTTTGACAGTATAACACCATCATTGGTCAGCTCATTCAGGAGGGTCTTATACCGAGTATAAGTCTCAGGGAGACTTTCAGAATCCTTGGCCCTGAAGGTATTGAATTCAAGCTTCAGGTCCATGATTCTATTCTCTTTGGTATCAGAAGGCCCTTCATAGCTATGAACCAGGTCAGTCCATGTCTGCTGGGCAGTGGGACAGTTGATCACTGATTCCATTATATCATCAGGAAGGCATGATATAATGATGCTTTTCAGGCGCTGGTCTTGATTGACCACCCTCCTTTCATCTGGGGTCCACTGAGCTTCAGGTTTGATTAAACCTTGGGCAGTTGTTGGGACATATGGACCCTCATTAATCAATTTGATATAATAAGGTTCCATCCCAGTTAAGTAGCAAAGCATTCGTTTTTTCCACTTGTTAAATTTGCCAGCTTCAAGTCGAGGGGCAGTTGCTGAATAACTTCCACCCTTTTTATCGACAAGCTGGGGAACATCTGTGTCAGTCATAGTGGGATCTTGATTTTAAAAACTTGAGCACTCTTTAGGTTTTGAAAAACGTGTAAAAGTTTTGCAAATCAGAGGCTCTGATACCACTTGTTGGTCCCTTTTACTTGGTTAACCGTAACTAAGAAGTTAAAGTAACCAAGTTATATGACTTGAACACAAATGTAGAAAATGATTAACAATAAAAAACGTAAACAAAAGAGATAATATTTTCCAACGTTTAATTCTTTATTAGAAGTTAATCAAAAAGAATCGTACCCAAGTGTTTGCGGAATAACACTTGGGGTTGAATTGACAAGTGTGGTATGGACTCCTCACTAAACTCAACTAAGTTGAGTGACAACTTAAATTACCCACTGAGCTATCTCAGGGGCTTGTGTTGTTCTTTGGAGGAGTAAAAGTGGTTTGTGAATGCTTTGCATTAATTGCACAAACTTGTCGCCTTTTACTCCTCACATTTGCTTCCTATTTATACACAAGTATAGAACAACTAAATATACATTGGACCTAAAGCTTCCTTAACAAAATCTTGAAAGATATTATTCTTCTGGCAAAGGAACCTTCATTGAGTTAGATCCAAAAGGCACTTTCTGATGACAGACTGGTTTTAACCATTTGGGGAAAGTCTGACATTAAAGTGATAAAGCACTTTAATAAAGCAGCTCAGACTTTCCCGCCCAGTCCCGCCAAAACTTCAGTCTTCATGTCATCAGTCTTCAGTACGTTTAAGTTGCTGAGGAGTCATTAGGGTTCAGTGAGTTATTGTCATCCTCACTGAACCCATTACCTTCTTCTTGGCTTAGATCACACTTCACTGAGTTCCGCCTCACTGAATGGAGAACCTTTCTTCTTAGGCTCGGTCTTAGCTCCCTGAAGGTGACTCACTGAGTTACTGTTCACTCAGTGACTTGTTTGCACTTAGGGGATTTTACGTTCAAATCCTTGTTAGAAGACTTGGGGAATTCAGTGACCCAACAAAATCGGCTAAGAATTGTCCTTTGATTGCAGTGCGCGGTCTATACGAGATGTTATATTCACTTAACAGTACACTCCACTTCTATAAGCGTCCTGATGCGTTAGGCTTAGAGATAACTTGTATGATTGGCTGATCAGTGATTACAGCTATTGGGTGCGCTTGAAAGTATCTGCGCAGCCTTTTGGCTGCAAATACTAGAGCTAATACCAGCTTTTCCATAGCGCTGTAGTTAGTCTCTGTTTTCTTCAGGGCTTTGCTTACAAAGTATATGGGTGTCTGGACGGAGTTCCTATCTATCAATAGTACTGCGCTAACTGCTCCATGAGTTGCCGATAAGTACATGATTAGCTCTTCCCCTGGTCGCGGTGCGACAAGTTTGGGAAGAGATACCAGATGGTGTTTAAGTTGTTGGAAAGCTTCCTCCGCTTTTTCGGTCCAGCGAAAGTCTCCCTTTTTAGTACACTTCGTGAGCGTTTTAAAGAGAGGAAGGGATTTGTCTGCTGACTTAGATAAGAAACGGTTTAGCCCTGCTAACTTTCCATTCAATGACTGGACTTCTTTAAGTGTGCGCGGTGAGGGGAGATCAATAACAGCCTTTGTTTTTTATGGGCAAGGCTTGATTCCATCGGGTTCTATCAAGTATCCAAGGAACATGCCCTCGGTTGCGCCGAAGGTGCACTTCTTGGGATTTAACTTCATGTTTATTCGCCCCAATGTTCTGAACGTTTCTCGATGTCGCGCACCAATTCATCCTCTATGTGGCTTTTGATGACGAGGTCGTCAACGTAGACCTCCAAGTTGCGGCCTACTTGTTTTTTGAAAGCTGTGTCCACCAGTCGTTGGTATGTCGCGCCTGCGTTCTTTAAGCCAAAAGGCATTTTTGTTTAGCAGTACACTCCTTGACTGGTGTGGAAAGCTGTTTTTTCTTCATCTTCGATTGCCATCTGAATTTGATGATACCCTTTGTATGCGTCTAGGAAGCATTTGAAAGGGTATCCGCACAGGGATTCTACCTTCCAGTCTATTTCTGGCAGTGGGTAGCAGTCCTGTGGACATGCTTTGTTGAGGTCCGTGAAGTCCACGCACATTCTCCAACTGCCGTCGCTCTTCTTTACCATAACTGGGTTAGAGAGCTAGTCGTGGTAGTACACTTCGCGCATGATGCCTGCGTCTACAAGCTTGTGTACTTCTTCCAGAATAGCCTTTGCACGATCTGGGGCCTGGCCGCGCTTCTTTTGTCGTATTGGGGGATATCCTTGTCGGATTTGTAGCTTATGCTCTGTGATAGAGTGCGGCACTCCTGTCATATGTTTTGGTTCCCATGCAAAGATGTCCAGGTTCTTCTGCAAGAGTGCGCATACGGCTGCTTTACCTGTGTCAGATAAAGATCCACCAATCGAAACTTGTTGCTCTGGGTAATCGGGATGAATAGCGACTTTTAGGTTTGGTGTTTTTTCTGCGCGCTGTTCTGGAATGGTCTCTACTTTAGTTGTTACCGCATTGCATTCTCTTGGTGGTACTGTTGTGTTATAGAGAGTGACAACTCCTCCTTCCACTGGAAACTTAAGCATTCCGTGCGCTGTGGATGGTACAACGCGCATGGATGATATTCCAGGTCTCCCAATGATACCATTGTATGGTGAGGGAGACTTTATTACCATGAAATTTATCCATGTTGCGATTGAGTGTTGTTCATCTCCTACGACCACCAGCAAGCGTAACTGCCCCATGGGCCAGATCTTTTCTCCCGTGAATCCAGTCAATGACGTTGTTGCTGGTATCAATTGACTTTGGATTTCAGGTCGCAGTCTTTTGAAACAGTGATCATACAGGATATCTGCGGATGCTCCTCCGTCAATGTACATGCGGTGGATATCATGTCCTCCCGTATGTATTTCAATAGTTAGAGGCTCTACAACTTCGTTGTCCGCAGCTAGAGTAGGGAAAAATATCTCTTTTTCTGGAGAGAATTTTTGGCTGACTTTTTGCTTTATCTTGCGCTGCCATGACTGTATCATGTATATGGTATCAACTTTTTCCTTGGGGGGTTCTTTCTTACCCCCGTTCTTCTGTTTATCTTTTCCCTCTTTGATGTTTTTTACGAGGTGGTCCATTCTGCCTTCTCTTACTAACTTTTCAATCAATTGTCTTAGCTGGACGCACTCGTTAGTTGTATGGCCTTTGTGGCCATGGTACTCGCAGTATCCGTTCCCTATGCGTTTTTCCTCTGCGGTGCGCATTGGTGGCGGTTTTGGGAAGTTTGCACCTTCTGTTACAAATATTTCCCTCGAGGTTTTTGTAAGAGGGGTATATTTGTCATTGTCTCTTCCACTGCGGTAATTCCTGCTGCGGTTGTTATTCTGATAATTGGATTGTCTCCGAGGCTGCTCTTGCTGCCTATAGTTCGAATAACCCTTCTTGCTGTCCGTAGCAGCTGCTTCTCCCTGTATAAAGGATCTAGTGTGCTTTGTTAGCTCATCGAAAGTCTGTGGAACTTTGTCGTTTAGCTTTCGGATGAGTTCTGGGTTATTAATCCCATTCATGAACCCTGAAATTTTTAGGATTTCAGGACATGCTTTGACTTGTATGCACTCATCCTTGAAGCGTTCCATAAAAGCGCTGGTTGATTCCCCTTGGCGCTGTTTCACTCTTGCTAGCTCGACAGGGGTTTTAGCGCACTTCTTTCGCTGGGTGAAGTTAAGACGGAATGCTTTCCGTAATTCCTCGAACCCACCGATGCTCCTACGTGGGAGTTTGCTAAACCATGTGCGCGCGTTCCCTACTAACGTAGAATTAAACATGTGGCACTACACAGGCTGTGGCCAGTTTTCGATCGTGGCGGCTGATTCGAAAACTTTTAGGTGATCATCCGGATCACCTGTTCCATCATATGTTTTCACGTTAGTGGGCATGCGCCTGCGTTTGTGGTCTGAGTAATCGCTGATGCGCCATGTAAACGCGTCAACTTTCTGGCGACGCCATGGAAGAGACATATCTTCGCTCTCTTCATCGCGACGCCTTCCTCTTGACTTCCAGTGTCCTGTCTCTTTATCCTCGTTGTCCGAGGAGTCACTGGAGGAAAAATAATCTCTTTTTCGGCGCTTGCGCCGGCTTCTTTCAGAAGAAGAGCTTGAGGGATCTCTACTTGGGGATCTTCTTTTTCCCAATCTGTATTGGATCCTCTTACTTCCAGGTTTGGAGGATCCTTGGCTTGGCGAATGTTGAGGTCCTAATCGGTCTTGTATCCCCCGACTGCCAAGTCTGGAGTGAACATTAGTGCGCCTCTCGCTATCTTCTGAGTATTATGAATCAGATGTCGTACCCAGCCTATCATGGATAGTGGTACGTTCTGCGCGTCTTCCTCGTGGGTGACGCAGTGGTGATGGTTCGCATTCAGGACCAAAATTCAGTCGAGCTTGTAGGCTCGTACTTGCCCTTCTCCTCGCTTCTTCCTGCATGAGGGCGGTTAAGGTTTCATAGTTTTTGGATACAAAATTTCCCAAAGTTAGATTGGGTGCGTCCTCAGTTGGTGCAAGAATGTCTGCCTTAGTATTAGGCACCCTATCTCGGTTAGGCGCGCCTGGTGGCACAGTGTTGTTCACTGCGGGCACAGTTTGATGAGGAGTAGTGAAGAGGGTGCGCTGGAGTTCCTCAACGCTTGGGACCACTGGGGTGACTTGGGTAGTCCTTACAGGTAGTTCTACCACTGGAAGAGGTTGGGTTGTCCCTGCCTCTTGGTGACCAGGTGCGCTGGTTGTCCCAGCAACCTGTCTAGAGGTCGAATCTTGTTGATTCTTCCTCTGATGGCCACGTTTTTCTGACTGCGGAGTCCGCTGGCTTGAATTATTATTCTTTGTCATTCTAGTCCTTAGTTCTTAGTAGGGTCCCACGGATGGCGCCACTTGTTGATACAAAAGTTGGGCGTTCCTGATTATGGGCTTTTGCTCTCGTACCAATTCGCTTCTTAGTACTTGTAACCTGCGCACTAAGAAAATAAACAACACCGTTAGGCTTATCGTGAGATTGTCTCCCACGATTAGACTCCGGCGTGAGAGTAAGTAATCGATTTAGGTTTCTCGTAAAGAGTTAGGGTTTTGTGAATCGTACCTTGAATGATAGTTATGTCATTCCTTATATAGGAGCAGAATCCTTGTAGGGTTCGTGCTCCTTACGTTTCGCACCCATGGTGCTTATCCGGGTAAGGATATCTATTCCATAGATAGATGATCCTCGTCTATACCGTGTATAGTTTGTTTGGGTTGGGCTTACGTGAGCCTGTTCCCATTATTAATGCGGCCCAAGTTACAATAGCCCACTCATGGTGGTTTTGGGCCTTAGTAATGTATATCATTTGGGCTCATGACCCATATATAGACTATACGTCATCAAGGAATGAAATTAAGATTCTGAATTACTTGAATCTACCAACCAAACACGTTAAAAAATGAAATCAAATTCTAATTCCATTAAAATTCCGAAGATTCCGCGAACCAAATGGGTCCTTAACTTCAACAAACATAGACTTTTACAACCTAAACCGCTGTTTGCTTTATTTAACCAAGCCCAAATACTACTTTCCCTTGTTTACCCCAAACACCTCCACCACACAACAAAATTCAAAACAATCCCACTCCCACCCATTCATTCCCACACACATATTCCCGCTCAAATGACAAAAAAACGAAGAGTCCCTGCCGTACTATGGAACCTCTTCCGAAACCGAGCCAAAACCCTCGCCGAAACCATCCTATCCCTAATTCCTCCACCCCTACCGTCCCCGACCCAATGCCGTTGCAAATGTAACCCCAATTGTCTCCGTTGCTGCTCCGAAGATGACCGTATGTCGATTTTAGTCCGAAAAGAGGATTCAACTGAGTATCGGAAGCTTATTAATCAGTGTTTCGTTGTGGTGAGTGAGAATGCGCCTGCGGTTCCTCCGTTTGATCCGAATTCTCGCTGGTCGCAAACTGAGGTATCTCTTACACTGATATATGTAGAAATGTGTTAGCTTGTTTTAACTTTTAACGCGATTTATCTCTCTCGTATTGGCCGTGGGACCGGTTGGTAGGATCTGTCTGTTTTGTTTTGTAGTGTTGGGTTTAGTTATAGTTTAGGAAAGGGTCGGAAACGGGGTACCCCGGGCTGCGTACATCAGAGTTAAAAACTCGTCCTCCCCGGATAACTTTAACAGTAGAACATGAAAACCTCATCTGTTTACGTGTAGGTTACTTTCGTTCCAAATTATTTGTCCAACTTTCCTTTCGGGTGGTTCTGAGTTAATTGTCCACTACTAAAAACAGATATGGAAGTTTGATCGAGTTTACCACACTGCCCTTACTTGAAGTTATTGTTACAAATTATAAAAAAGATTAATTATCTTAATTAGTTAAGGGTATAAGTATAACTATCGTTCTACAAAAAAGTATGAAAGAGAAAACAATAATGATTATGTTTTTTACATTGTTGTTGGGCTAAAGGGAAAAAATAGAGAAGCAAAACAAACATGAAACATAATATATGTGATTGGCCAATATCCACTTGTACAATTTATGGAACTCTTAGCTACAAAAAGTTTTAGCAATATAAGGCTAAACATTCTCACACAAGTCGGTCGCATAATTGACCGACTATTATTTATTTATTTATTTTTGCGTTTAGACGCGTCCTCAAGGGGCCAAGGGGGTGTGTAATGGAGGGATTCGTCGGTTTTTTGGGTCGACCAACATGGAGGCCAACATGGTGACCGACCATTGCACATTGTCTAAGTTACCACACAAACTTCTCGATATAAGTGATTGTAGCTTAAGGACTAATGACCATTAGCTTACGACATCTGTTTAGACATAACAACGGCATGTCACATTTAGTATGTACTAGGATACAAGATATTTGAGATATAAGGGGTGTTTGGGAATGTTTATATAAACAGTATGTATGCTTGCTGCGTAGTTTTGAGTGTTTAGATGAAAGAAATTCTTATTCTTATATGGTTATCTAGAGTGCGATAAGTTGTATTCAGTTAATTAAGAGATTATCCGTGGTGGATGAAAATTTACAAGTTTGTACCCAAGGAGAAATAAGGTGTAATGCACTGATTATGTGCAGCATAAGCTGTTTAAATAAGCAATCCAAACAACCCCATAAAACAGGTATGAAATTAGCAATAAGAAACCTGTTTGCTAGTTTTGCAGTGCACTTCGCAAGAAATTGCAATTACTTTCAAGTCTCAGTTTTATGCTTGCTTTATGGTTTCAGCAACTGTCTGAAATTAGCATTTAGACACCTGTTTTTATTGCGAAGTAATTACTGTTGCGTGCTAATCATTAGTTTGCTCCTTGTTCTATGGCTTTAAGTCTTTAACAGTACCCTTCCAAAACTAGCGTTTAGACTTAAAAAGTTTTATAAGTTAACAACGTTTGTGAGGGTGTTGGAGCCGAAGGGTAAGGAAGATTTGAGGACATCTGTCTTGGCTCTATATGAATAATGTTAGTTGTTTCTTCTTGTGACTCAAAACTGTATTGATGGCTCTATTTACAGATTGTTAGAAACACAATCGAATTGAAGTCACATGAGAAAACAGCCATAAAGAATGTCATATGTGCAGGTTATAATAAGGTGAGTTATGATGTTCACTTTCAGCTCTCTAGATACAATCATACAGGATAAATGTATACTAGTCCTAATACAACATTAACAACAATACCCAATCCCGCCGGAGCGGGTTATGGGGAAGGTAGGATGTGGACATTTTCACCCCTACCCGAGGGTCAAGGGACTGCTTCCATAATATACTAGTCCTAATGCCTTTATATATTTTGACAGGGCAATCGTTCAAGTGTAGTTTTAGAAGCACTAACATCGGCTTCATGGAGTCTACTATTACAGAGGGTATTTCATATTTGATTATCAAAATTAAATTCTTGCAAGAGTTATCCACAACTTCCACATATGATGAAAAGTTTCAAAAGCTGTCAGATATTTAATCTTCGATGTATCTTATTTTGATGTCTTTCGTCTATCAGTTTATCAGTTCTGAATCTTTATACCACATGCAGGTCGGAGATTCCCTCATGTTTTATTTACTGAGGTATTCTTCAATATTTATGCCTCTGAATCGAAGAAAACACCATCAGGTAGCAGGAATTCCCATTAATGACTTGTGCTGGGATTTTTTAAAGCATATATCCAAGTCCAAGAATCAGAAGTCTTCATTTGGTAAAATATATTCTATTTTATATGTCACTACTTACTAAACCCCTAAATGATCATTTTTGACAGTTTTACCTTGGCTGAAATCTAATGAATTTGCTAGTTATAAGTGATTAAAAACCGGATTTGAAATAAAAATATAATAAAAGTACGAAAGTGATGTTCTTTATTTAATATGCAGAAACTGCAACAAAGAAGAGAAAGCATAATAATAAAGCCACCAAACTGAAAGGACCTCAAAATGGGAATCGGGTAATGAAGCCAGATAAAAATGGGACAGTGCCTTTGGTACTATGGAAATTCTTTAAAAACCGAGCAAATACTCTGGCCAAAACCATACTATCGTTTATCCCTCCAGCATCACCGGTGACAGTTAAATGCCGTTGCAAAGGTAGCCAGAATTGTCTTCGTTGTTGCTCTGACTGTGATCGTATGTCGTTTTTACTCCGAGAAGATGATCCGTCTGACTATCGGAAGCTTCTCAGTCAGTGTTTTGTTGTCAGATCCGACAATGCACCGTTACCTCCTCCGTTTGATCCACATTGTCGTTGGTCTCAGTTTGAGGTATCTCACACACTGAAAAACACACATGATTCATGTGCGTATGAGGAGATGTTTGGATTCTTTTGATGATTAGGTTTTGATACAAAGTTCACACTTAGTAATTCTCCCGCCTGCGCTTTCTAGACATTTTCTCCCCTGTATTTTAGATGTAGAGAGTCATAGCTAGCTCCGTTTAGATTTTTTAGGCATTTTTTAGTGGCCTCTCATGTACATATTTGCCTTTGCTCTTAGGTATAGAATCACTCTCAAACATCGCTGCACCTTTAGGACATTGAATTATATTTTATCACAGGCCATATTCACTGCAAGTGTTTTTGCTTCTATGCCCCCATGCTAGTATGCGTTTATGCTCGTATGCTTATGTATCCTTTCTCTTCTATATGCGATTATTATATTATATGCCATGCTTTTATTTGGTGTATGCTTATATGTCAATGTTTTTTCTAAGTTTCTTGGTACATGTCGTTCGCCGCCTTGTATGCTTGCTATCTGTCATATGCTTGTATGCGTTATATGCTTGCTATGTGTTATGTGCTTACATAGCTTCCCTGTTTAGGCAATTTTTACACAATCTATTTGAGCATATTGTTCATCCGCATACACTCACTTGCCGGAGGTTTCCATGGAAACAGTCTCCCTACTCTCGGGTTTTCCCGACGGTTGGGGTATGATCTGTCTACATTTTTACCTCCCCCATAAATCGCTTAGACGGGATTGGGTATTGTTGTTGAAATCTATATGAAATGATATATGTGTCAATTAAGCTAAAGGCACAAAATAGAGGGGAAAAACAATCACATGGGACATAATAAGTTTGTCATTCTGGCTCAGTCCATTGATGCACAACTCATGAACCCTTAGCTACGGATACTTATAACCAAAATCGATGCCTGCAATTAGGCTGTTTCTTAACTCTTAAGCAAAGAAAATATAATATTATAACATGCTGGTACTGTCCAACATTTCAAGATAAGTACTAGCTGTCTGTGTACCGGTTAGGGCCTAGCAGGTCTCAACCTACAGCAACTATGTATTTCTTTGCAATTCTGTTTGGGTGCAAACTAATTAAAACTGCATTGATGGCTATGAACAGATTGTTAGAGGGACAATTGAAATGACACTACAAGAGAATGCATATACAAAGAATGCCATATGCACAGGTTATAATAAGGTGAGTTGCAGTGTCTGCAGATACAAAAAACGTTTATGATGTATGTTAGCTTCTGAGGTGAGAAAAAAAGTATATATTGATGTCAATGTCCTTATAAATTATTATTTTTTGTTTGACAGCAAAATCGTTCTAGCATTGTTTTTGAAAATCTAACGTCGGCTTCATGGAGTTTGCTATTACAGAGGGTATTTATATCTGATTCTTTCACAAAATTATTTAGAAATTACAAAACTTCTCGAAGTGAGGAAATGGTCCAAAAGCTGTTTCAGGTGGAATTGATGCATCGTATTTTGATGTATGTCAATTTATTAGGGTTGAATCTGTATACACAATGCAGGTAGGAGATGGACTCATGTTTCATCTGTTGAAGCATTCTTCAATTTTTATGCCTCTGAATAGAAAGACACACCAGCAGGTAGCAGGAATCCCGGTTAATGACTTGTGTCGGGAATCCTTGAAGCATGCATCCGAGTCCAAGAATCAGCAGCATTCATCAGGTAGAGTGCTTCATATGTGAAGTTCTTTCTGTTACCAATATAATCTTATAATCGTGTCTTTTTGCTATCTATCATTATTCTTCCGTGCTTTGTTTATAACAAAACCATAACTATTCGTAAATAGCAAATTGCAAGGTTAAGACTTAAAATAGGGATGAGCACGGTACAGGTACCGTACCGATCCCGTACCGAATTAGTGGTACCGATTTTTTCCCGAGCATAATTAGTGGTACTGGTACCATACCGAACGGGATTCGGATACCGGTATCGGTACCGGTACCGGAAAATCGGGGTTTTCCCGTTTTTTTTCGGGAATTTCCCGATTTGATATCGGTCCCGTACCGAATTAGTGGTCCCGATTTTTTTTCACCTTATTTCGTAGTCCCGGTACCGTACCGTATATCGGGATCAGTACCGTTTCAGTACGGTACCGGTACGGTTCCGGTTCGGTTCCGGGATTCTGGTCGAAATGCTCATCCCTAACTTAAAAAATGAAGTGAATAATACTAAGAAGAGAATTTTATAACAGATATAAACTTGATTTAACATATGTGCTTTTTTTTAACATATTTCGTATACAGACACAGAAACAAAAAAGAGAAAGCGGTATGAAGCCACCAATATCGAAGGGACCCAAATTCAAACAGGGATAAAGAAGCCAAGTAAAAATGGGAACCGTGAATCATTTAGTCGTCTGCTAAAAACTTCAGGTCAGAACAAACTCATAAGATGAAAAAAAAGGGTCTCTATAAGCATTTATAAACACAAAGTTTTTAGACACAAATTTCTTCCATGACTTTTAATTTATATTTTCCATGTCTATACGTTACACCGTATGTCATTTTGCAAGTAGATTTCTGTTACAATTTTGAATTTTTGATCAATATAAGTTATCTTCAAGTCTTTCACTTCTTCCTATGTAATTTGTTAATCATACAATAATATATAGATCTTATAGATGGTCATAAGTTCATGGTTCACAATTTGTTGGTATTTATATTTTTTTTTTCAGGGGTTCAAGAGAGGTCCCATGAAGTTGGTCCCATCTCCATGAACATCGATACTCCAGAAAGTTGTATGAGCTCTCGTGTCTGTAATATTACGGATTCTGCAACTAACCAACAAAATGAAGTTCTGGCTGTGGCTCGGTCTCAGAAGCGATTAAGACTATCTGCTTGGCGACGCAGTCGTAAACGTATGAGGTTGTCGTCTCAAAACACGTGTGATGAAAACTGTTCCTTATCTGACGAGAAGGTAATCTATTTCCCCGTATTTATATATATATATTTTTCTGTTGCTTTAAGGTTATAGATTGCTTTAAGTTATTGCAATAACATTAATTATCCGCAGATGAAGTCGTCGTGTTCTTGTTGTTCAGTTTGGCAAACACTGCAGAAAACTCGCAAAAATGATCAGATTAGTAAACGATCCATGTTATATAAATTGGAACCCGCCTCATTAATTCTTCCAGGAAAACGTATCCTTTTCAAGTAGTTATATCATTTTCATAAAATATAATAGCAAATATTAATTGTTGATTTTGATGTCCTTAAGAATGTTAGACATAATAAATTCTCTAAGACCAAATGCTTCGGGTGCAAAGGCTCTCTTCAAACAAATATTTGGGTTTAGTGATTCCCGCGTTTCTCCTCAGCCAACCCTATGCTCCCACATCAGTGACATCGGTACCACTACAACGACATGCCTGTAAGTTGATCAATGACATTCATCTACATATTCAGTTAATCATTTAATTTTACCTGTCTATTCTACTGTCTCTTTATTGATTACTCTTACAGATATAACTCTCTTCATAAGCTGTTCAAAATCCTTATACGAAAAGCAATTCATTGCCCACATGTAAAGCTATTGAATAAACATATTACCATAAATTCCATTGAAAGTGATAGCTCCAGTTTTGAGGTATCTTGGAAAAACCAATTTGGCTATTAATGATTCTTGATATTTTTAATGCATACAGTATTAGTTATAAATAATCTGACATACTTCAAATGTCATTATGCTACAGCATACTCCTCTACTAGACCAACAAAAACTATGCTGCTCAAAAAGGAAGGTGGTGTCATTTTTATGGGCGGCTTGTAAGAGCATTGTTCCTCGAGAACTGTTAGGATCTCCGTCCAATCAAAGGATCCTCAGGAAGAATATATCCAAGTTTATCAGGTTAAGAATATACGAGAAGTTTTCATTACATCAATCTATGTACAAACTGAAGATATCAAACTTCTCATTTCTATCCGATAACCATTCTCTCTGCAACTCGAGTACAAAACAGAATATTACAAAAAGATGGATTTATTGGCTGTTTACATGCCTTGTAGTGCCATTGCTACAGGCTAACTTTTATATAACCGATAGTGAGAATGGAAGACTAGAAGTCTTCTTTTATGAAAAATCACTCTGGGAGAAGCTGATGAAACAATCCATTTCATCCTTGAAGAAACAGTGCTATAGTTTGCTAGATGTGAATGCTGTTAAAAAGATAATAGATAAAAGGGAATTTGGTTTCTCAAGGGTTAGATTCCGTCCAAAAGAAAATGGGATAAGACCACTTGCTAATCTTAAGTCATCATCCAAACTTTCAAGAAAAGACTTTAAGGGTTTCAAGGCTGTAAATGCTGTTCTTCGAAACTTGCATGCTGCCTTAAAAGACTTGCAACTCAGAAAACCAGAAAAACTAGGGTCGTCAGTGTTCAGTTACAATGACGTTCACAGAAACTTCCGGAAGTTCTTATCTCATGTCAAAAGTGGTTCGGACGCGTTGCCTTGTGTGTATATGGTTGTTGCTGATGTACAGAAAGCTTATGATTCCATTGATCATGATAAATTGCTTCGTGTGATGAAAGAAGTTATAACTGATGATCATCTATTACATCAAACAAACCAAATTGTTATGTCAAACGGATACATGCAAGTTTGTCAATACGTCAATTTGTCTAGGCAATCCCGATCTCATGTTCTTGCTCGATCATCTCATTGCGTTCTTGTTAATCAGGTATCAGTTTCATCATCACACATACGTTTTCATATATGGAAATTTGCATGCATACACAAATATTGGAGAAAGTTCTTCTGATAACATGAAAAAACTTGAGAACAAGGGAATAAAAATGTGGCCCCTTAGATAGAAAAAATATGAAACGCTCTGAACTATTTCACATACGAGTTATGTCGCAAATTTAATCTGAGCCCTTCAATTCTTTGATCTAAGGACCCGAATTTGTTCCCTACTTCTCAAATTAATTGTGATTCTCAAAAGAACCCACCCTTAGTCACATATGTATATATCTTATTATCTTTTACCCATGTAATCACTGTTTCAGGGAAGATGCACAAGAGCAATGAAAGATCGTCTGCATTTTAACCTCGAGCAGCATGTAAAATACAACGTGCTGCATATAGATAAAAGGTTTTACCTGCAAAATGTCGGTATAGCCCAAGGAAGTATTCTGTCTTCACTGCTCTGCTCATTTTATTTAGGGCACATGGAAAATACCAAACTTGTTCCTTTTCTAGATAAAGTTACCGAAACTGGCACAGATTCTATGCTGCTCAGGTTTATTGATGATTTTATTTTCATCTCAACCTCAAAAAAACAAGCTCAGGCATTCTTCTCGAGGTTACAAAGAGGATTTTGTGAATATAACTGCCATATGAACAAAGAAAAATTTGCTCTATGCTTTGACGTTGAGAAGATTAGCCCACAATCAAATAGGTTATATATTGATGAAAATGGTAATAAGTTTCTTCGGTGGAGCGGTTTGTTCATCAACTGTGTAACTCTAGAAGTTCAGGCAGACTACACAAGGTTTATTCTTTAACCTTAATTTTCTTTTAATGTTATAATCAACTTATGCCATGGTTTTATTACATAATTCTATGTTTTATTTAGGTACCTGGATGCGCATTTAAGTTCAACTCTTACAGTCTATTGGGAAGGGAATCCAGTTCGTAAATTTAGAGAAAAAGTGTGCGACTATATGCGACCCAAATGTCATCCCATTTTTTATGATGCAAATATCAATTCAGCAGCTGTTGTTAGATTGAATATCTATCAAGCGTTTCTGCTATGTGCTATGAAGTTCCACTGCTATGTTCGTGATTTATCTGACATTTTCACTTTTAACTCAGCATCCTATATGGGCGTTATCCGTAACTCTTTGAGGTAACAAATACAGTAGTAACTTGATTAAGTTCAGCAGTCACTTACAAACATTACAATCAGCCTTTTCATAACATGTAAATGTATGATAAAGATGCAATTGAAGCTTGTGAATCCATTTGATCATAACTTATTCCCTTTATGCCAAAATAAATGCAACAATTTAGTTTTTATATTACCAACTATTAACAGTAAAAAAAGGTGTATTAGAATATTTGTTTTCTTATCTAACTTTATTTTATATCAGGTTTGCTTCATCAAATAATTCTGCCTTTTTCTGTTCCGACTATGGGGTGACATGCTAATTGGTGTTTCTTGCTTTCCATTTTCTCAGGTTTATGTATATGCTTATGAAAAAACGCATGTATTCTCTCGATGTTGATACTGATTCAAGGCCAGTTCTGAAAGTGAAAAAGAGAGAAGTGGAATGGCTTGGATTAACTGCTTACGTTCAAGTCCTGAAGCGAAAGCAATCAAGGTATACCGAGCTACTATGTTTGCTGGAGTCAAAGTTGAAGTTACTTGATGTAGCAAGGTTCTCCCCTGCCTTAAACTTTGCTGTTGATAAGTCTAACTCCTCAGTAATGTGGAAAATCAAGTATTGAACCATTGAAGCCGCACTTTCATGATTGTTTTGATTGATCATTTGGATTATTATGTAGACTTAAGCCGCAAAGTATTGCTTCACTAGCTTATATTCATAGCATATGACCCTTCTTGGTTCTTTATACATGATACGGGAACACATCATTGCTTACCAAGTGAAGCAAGGTTATGAATTTTAAGAGCAGACGTTCAAAGGTTATGAATGCAATGGTTTATGCTGATGTTATATCATATGTAGTGATTTACATAAAACTGGAGTAGAATTTCAAGTTTAACTTGTATCTTTATATGCACAGGGCACTTATCATTAACGTCACATTTTTTTAATTAAAATATGGGTACCATTGACCCAAAGGTAGTTTAAGTAATACGTTCAAAGGTTATGAATGCAATGGTTTATGCTGATGTTATATCATATGTAGTGATTTACATAAAACTGGAGTAGAATTTCAAGTTTAACTTGTATCTTTATATGCACAGGGCACTTATCATTAACGTCACATTTTTTTAATTAAAATATGGGTACCATTGACCCAAAGGTAGTTTAAGTAATACGGAATGTAATAATGATACTTAATCAAGAGACTGATAATATTTGAAGCTAAAACTCTGCACGCATGACTACCATTTCCTTCAGTAGCTTGTATGATACCGATTTGTAATAATAACTAATTTATACATTTTTATGTTTACACGTTTTATAATATTGTCACAAATATTATACAAACATATGCTAATTAGCATGTACTTTTCATCACCAATCATCACAATCTTGGAATACTATTGACCAGAGACGGAGACAGTGGGGGAGCCAGGGGGTGCTCGGCCCCCTTCAATACGCCCAATCGCTTTGCTATTTACCTTATAAAATTTAAGCATATGACGCAACTATAGGGAAATGACCCCCTAACCTTTGAGAAAAAAATTCCGGCCCCCCTTATTCTTAATTCCTGGCTCCGTCCCTGCTATTGACTATCGTCTTTGTATGTCATTGCATCGTTATGCATATGTACTTAACATTTTAATATAATATAGTGTGATAAAGTTATTCATTAAAATTTGCATCATGCATAAAGTCATTATCACGAAAAACATGTAATCAAAAAATATTTGAACCCTTTTATCTTAAAAATCTTAAAAATTTAAGTTCACATACCTTCTATTATTGGTAGTTAATAAAATAAAATTAAAGAAATACACTAATTGCACATTAAATTATAACATTAGATTGAATGTTACAATAATAAAATATAATTAATATAATGAACTTAACATATTTATAACTAAAATTAATAACTTTTTAAATCTATATATAACATGACATTCTTTTCACAATCTACGACGCAACAACACAATCTCTAAAAATTATCAACTATTATATAAAATCATTAAATAATATTATCAAAATTTTGAACAACATTCGCATCCGAACTCGATGCTTTGTGGGTATCATACTTATCAGTACAAAATTATTTTGAAACGCTTCGAAAATAAGGTAAACTCGATGCTTTGTTGTACAATTAATTTTTGTGACCCTTCAAGTTAATAACCTTGACCCGACCCAATATGATAGGGGTCGACCCATCCAAACCTAAACAAGTCAATCAGAAAGCCAACATTTTCATTTCATCATCACCATCAGATTCCTTTCATTTCTAGGGTTTCACTTGAATCTAAAAAAAAAACAAAAATGGCTGCAGCACGAATCAGATCAAGCGTCACCACTTTATCAAAACTAACCTCATCTTCATCATCCGTCGCACGTGCCGTTATTTTCACCAACGCTCAAGTAATCAATCAATTCATCAGTTATTTTATATTATATTCTGATTTTCTAATTTATTTGCTCCGATCTGATATTTCTTACTAAATTCCAAAAATATAAATTAAATATGCTAAGTTTATATTAATTTACATGTTTATGCATTTTGGAAAAATATAAATAGAAATGTAGAATACTTTGTGATTATGAACGGTTATTTATCGATTTGTTAGCGAAATGATATACAAAGCGCGCGTTTATGGTTATTTTATCTTTTGGGAATAACCGTTATTTAGGATGCAATGTTTTAGTAGTTAGCTGTGATTCGATGCGCTAAAGGTCACATAGAGTCCAATGCGTGATGTAAACGGAGTGCATTATGGACGCAATGTGTTTAGTATTAAAAAAAAAAATAGAAATAATTTACTAAGTTACTTGGTATTTTGTTTGTTTTGGATGGTTTTAACAAGTGAATTAAAAGCTCTTTAAACTATACGGGATTCTTTTACATGCTTTAATTTTAAGAAGAAAAATGGCCCAAATTATATAATGAGACAACTCGCTTTACATAAATGTGATATATTGCTGCATTAGGCACTATGATGCGAAATCCTTAACGCAGTGGCGGAGCTAGAAATTTTTTTTAGGAAAAACATTAGATGGGAGGGCCGAGATGAATCTTTATTTTTTTTACACATGAAATCTCAAATAAATACACTAACAGGCTTAGGCCTAGGGGGGCCAACACCCTTCCCGGTCCTCATGTAGCTCTGCCCCTGCCTGAACGCAATGCGATGATGCGCACACATTTTTAAACAAAGCTCGTGCTCGTTTAATGGTGATGATGTATTTTCGAAGGATGTTATGCTTTTGATTTGACTGTTTTTCAACTTCTCATAAAAAATGACCTTGCTTCGTTTTAATATTGGAAGCAAAGATTAGCGTGCACTTTCTATATGTCAGTTGTGTTTAGTTTGCGTTTTTCTTGGATATGTTTTTGTGTTTGCTTAAAACGGAGTCTATTGAATGAATGGCTGTGAGCTGTGAAATCCTCGCTATTGGATTGTATCTTTCGCGTGTTTTGAAAAGAAAAATGAATAGCAGTTATTTCTAGGTTGTAAATCTGAAATCAGTCTACCTTATCCTGCTTTCTATAATTGAGTTTATTATATTGTGTCGTCATATGGTACCTGAAGCTGTATTACAGCAAGCACAAGCATTTTGTTCAAGTTAGATGGTGTTGGCTAAAATGAGGCCAATTGAAGCTCGAATGTTAGGAATATCATGCTTTGTCTACATTTTTGACGAGTCTCTTCTTATATTTTGATACCTTGCACCATTATTTGTACTTTTATCGTTTGGGTGTTCAGATTAATACATTGTGAAATGCCCTTTGAGATGTTAATTGGAGTTGAGTTAATAATAGAATTTTTTGATTTTGCAGCAATCGCGGAACTTTGCTGCTCCTGCTGCCCCTGCTCCCCCCAAGGAACAAAAGATCAAGGTAATACATTAAGCTATATATGAAGTATAATGCTATGATATATCATTATATTGGTTTAAAGTCAAAAAACAAGGAAAAAGCTATAGTGTTTTGGCCATTTCCTTAGGGTATTGTAACACATCAATAGTATGGTTTTTATTGCGTTGATTATTATCCCTGTGGGAAATAAATTCAAACAACTTGGCATGACTTCTCTTGTTTGCTTGTATTTTACAAGGAATCATTGCGTTTTTTATGTGTTTGTTTTATATGTTCTGAAATGTATGTAAAACAGTATGCTTTTGGATTTTCTTTAGTATAGTTTATATTAAGAGAAAATCTATTTACCTTTTTGGCGATATATGAAGTACATGAGAGGTCTGATTGTCGAATGAAGATCTTTAGAAGTAAATTGAAAATCAATGGATGAGAAAACATTTTCCTTAATTATGCAACCTACATCTATACATCAGCTATTTACACGTCCATATATACTTGAGCAGAGCAATATTTGATATATAGCATCTACTAAAATGTTCTTTTGTAAAGAAAAAACCATAGAAGTGCTTTGGCTCTTGGTTGGCATTACTATTAAAAGGATATTTGAAGTACGCATATCATTCTTATATGTTCTGTAAAAGGTGTGAACTGTTTAAACTTGCTTAACTTCTGGTTTTCTAAGACTTTGTTTCGTTTCTTCGCCCTTCTTTGACTTATTGCAAAATTCATTTTAAGTGTAATTATGTTATGCTTAATTATATTATCTAAGGGCCAGAGAATAAGTAAAGCATGCTTCGTTAGGGCAAAGAGACTGCTGTGTGTTCACTCTCTATCCATTTGTAAAGGGATTTATTATGAGGCCATGCACAATTAAATATACACACACAGTAGCCACAGAAAAGTGTTTTTGTTCCCAGGATCATTGCTCAAGGAACAACACATAATTTGAAATTGAAGTAATAAGTAATATAAGATGAAAAAGATGTAGCGAGCACCAGTTCTCATTTTAGTTTGTCACAGAAACACTTCATATCCTGATGTGGAACTATAGACGAACCTAGTCTTTGTCTCTGATATACGCTTTCTCAGATCATTTCCTTTACAATCCTGATGTGGAACTATAGATGAGCCTAGGGTTAAAAGTTACTCTTATTTCTCACGAGACTTGCATTTGGATAGCCAATATACTGAATGTTGTCTGTAATGGCGGAGAGAACATGCTTCTTTTTCGAAAGTTTGCCCAATCCTACATGTACTATAATGTAGTCGTGCTTCCTTCCCATGTATTTCTCCATTATTACCTCTTTTTTTTCAACACGCTTCTTTAACCAATTGCTAAGTTATTACTCAACAAACCCCATTTTTAACCTGTAAAGGCATTTTTGAATTTATCAACTCTTTTGTTTAATTATGGCATTTTCTATGCAATGGCGTCTCTACTTCTCAGGTTCCTTTGGCCTTGTTTGGAGGCTCTGGAAACTATGCATCTGCATTATACATCGCAGCAGCAAAAGCCAAGGCATTGGACAAAGTTGAAGCAGAACTTGTTGATTTCGTTGAAGCTACTTCTAAAGCCTCAATGTTTTCTCAGTTCATGAAAGATCCATCAGTTCCAGCAGATGTTAGAGTGAAGGCCATTAATGAGATCTGTGCTCAAGCTAAATTTTCAGATGTTACAAAGAACTTCTTGGGTAAAATGGTTATTTCAGGAGTTAAATACTGAATATCATGAATGTAATTAGCTCCTTTATAATAATAAATTCATGTGATTCATTACAGTTGTTTTGGCCGAAAATGGGAGGCTCCGAAATGCTGACACTATTTTCAAGAGATATACAGATTTGACCATGGCACATCGTGGAGAAGTTAAAGCTATTGTTACAACTGTAATTGTAAGTCCGATTATGATTTATAAAACCCTTTGCCAGTATTTGTTTAATTGGTTATTTTTAGCATGTTTTCCCCTTTTTTCAACCCTTGTCCTGATTTTGCTCAGTTTGGTCTTATTGGATTGCACTCTTACATATTGTTGATATGAACTTGTTGTAATCTTGTCAATCTGCCAGCCACTCCCTGCTGAGGAGGAGAAAGAATTGAAAGAAACCTTACAGCATATCCTTGGTAAAGGGAAAACTGTTAAGCTTGAGCAGAAGGTAATATGCATTTTTCTTGCTATCATTTTTTGTTTCCAAGAAATGAGTGTATGTTTGACTCTCGAGTGTTGTAAGGTGGAAAATGAGTGGGATGTTCCTGTTGGGTAACAGCCTAACAGGTCAAAACGGATATGTTTTATAATATGGGTTCAGAAGAGTTTGGGATTTTGGGTCGAGTCAGGTTGACTGACTAGCATACTACTGCTCATTTACATGACTTGGTATGTTATTCAGACGTATGTTAGTCATAAGTTTTTATAAAGCAAATCAGCAAGTTCATTCTTTTGCCACGTTTTGATGTATTGCCCATTTTACTCGTTGGAGGTAATATAGCCCAAATCGGCTCATTTTAAATAAACGGGTTAAAAGTCTAACCTTTAGTATACTCCGTACTATTTAGCTTCTGTAATGGAAGCATGGAATCGTGCCTCACCCTTTTTTGTGTATGAACATCAGATTGATCCCAGTATTCTTGGTGGGCTTGTGGTTGAATTCGGGCAAAAGGTCTTTGATATGTCTATTAAGACAAGGGCAAGGCAAATGGAGAGGTTCTTGCGCGATCCCATCAACTTTGACGCCTAAACAAGGTGGCGTTTTTTCATTTGTAAGCGTTCATGTGCGGATTTTTGGGTGATGTCCAACCTTCGGTTACTGACATCTGTTTAATTGATGAAATAAAAACGTTGATCTGCACTCTTTTTGTTATTAAAAGACATGTTACAACCTTTTCAAGGGTATAAATACTGTTGCTTGTTGCATTTCTGATTTTGAGCATGGATACAATATATTGTTGATGACGACTGATCAAGTGTTGTATTTTCATAGTGGCCGTATTCTGGCTACAGTGATTGCAACATGTTGATATCATATAATAATTCAATTAGATTTTGCTGACAATGGTGATGTCTTTATAGAAGATAGTACTGTTTGAACTTTGAGATCGGGTCCTTATGGTGGTAAGGTGTTGTTTGTAATGAATTTAAGAATGTTCAAAACCAATCATGATCGAGATTTTGAAAGGCCAGTTATGCATTAAAAATGAGCCTGAATGCGATCCTAAGTTTTGGTTGTCTTAAGGTTAATAGTTAAGTCCTGGCTAACTTTGTGAGTTGATTTGCTAATAAAGGTGAGCATGTAAATATTGTAGAACACTTATAACACCATTAGTTCAGTTCAAGCAGCACTTGCAGAAACACCAAAAATACTATGCACAAAGTCTGGTCAAAACCGTTGACCACAGAGATTCGAAACGCATATAGTTCACTGAACTAAGGTGCCTTTCGGTGGGTGGGTTTTAACTGGTTTGCGTTGAAAGGAATCCTAATTCAATTATTTGGTACTCTCCTTTTAGTCTCATACTCTCATACAAGGGTATGACGCCAAAATCTCAACCCCATCTAGAATAGCCACATATTTCTTCAATCTTTCTACTATTTCTCCAAATTTACTTCTAAATATTTTAATTCAATTAACGTATAGTACATCTTTAATAGTAGTATAGCTAATAATTTTCTCATCTTATTTTCCTTCGTACAATCGTACTAATACCCAATCCAACTCCAACACTACTTGCAAGCCAAACATGCCCTAAATTCTGTTTAAAGACTCACGTTTATGGTTACATCAATTCGAAGTTTGAATTTAAACATGATTAGACATGACACGATAAAAAATGTGGTTCCATCTAATCGAAGGACTCGTACAAGCTTAGACCATGTGTAATGGTCAGTCTCTCATTCGGTCGACCCCTAAAAGGACTAGTCCCGAGCAGTCCCAGCCATTGTTGCAAAAAAAATATATACATATTTGAGATTACACGATTTTGAGTAGTTATATTGACGAACTTATATATAAATTGTTGTTAAATATAGAAACATTACTTTGAGATTTTGTAAAGTTAATTTGCAGTTTTGGACAAAACATGTTATAGTATTATACACAAATCTATCAAGTATACTATGACTTTTTTTTCCATCTTTTATTAGCTAGTTTTAGTATAACAATCTATTAAATATGCTACTGTATGACTTTTACCCATCTTTTATTAGCAAGTTTTAGTACACAAATCTATCAAATTGAATTTACTATAACCTTTTCCTAGACAAAAACACGGTCCCTAAACTTTCCACAAAACATCGTCATGCACCCTAAGTTTTGAAAAGCGCCGTGGTGCGTCCAAACCTTAAGGTTTTGAGGCCGATTGCGTCATTTGACCTGAAATGCTAAGGTCAACGCCTATTTTTAGTTATATCATCAAGGGTATAATAGACCAAACATATTTTCAACCATATCTAAGTTAAATCTAATCCAAACTCCTTTAATATCATCATTTTGTGTCTTAATTGTTGTTTCCTTGAAGTTACTAAGCATGGATCTTGATGGAAATTGTCTATATTAGTGTGTTCTTTCCTCAAATGGTGTATTGTTAACATCTCGTTAAGTAAGAAGTTACTAAATTATATCATGACTAAAGTACACCGTTGGTCCCTACGTTTTGAGCTAGCAAGCGCTTCACCTAAAGTTCTTGCATCTGCTGTCTCAACATCTACAAGGGAGAAGGTTAAGATCTCGTTAAGTAAGAAGGTAAAGATGTCGTTAAGTACGAAGGTTACTAAATTTAAATCATGACTAACATACACCGTTGGTAAATATAACAAAAACAACCCTCGCACTTTATGTTTTACATAAAAAAAACCCCGTCACCTACACAAATTAAAATAATAACAACAAAGTCAAAGCAAAATGGATTCTTGTATTTATTTTCAACATAAAAAGTCACCAATAAACTAATTAAACATATACATCTTAATAGCATTCGCTTCTTCCTAACGAACACCATCTTTCATTAACAAATCGTAAGCAATTTAGACAAAGCATCATCTTCAGCTCCTTGTTGCACAAACTACAACCGCATACAATCATTCACTTTAAAAGAATCAGGAACATTCATTAAGATAAACTATTTTAAATATCTGGCATAATTAAATAAGATATCATACAATTACAATTTAAATATATAATAATGAAAATAAGTACTGAATAATACATATGAATAAATTATTTTAAATGTAACTCATACTTAGAAAAGGTGTAATATCAACACAAGTTAGATATATAATGACGAGAATAAGTGCTGAAAAATACACTATCAACACTTACATACAGTCCATGTGTAACGCACGGGTCTTAATTACTAGTATGGAAAAATATCATGCACTTGTGCATTTATGATAGTTAATTGGTTTTAACACATATACTTAGAAACATATTACACATAAAGCCACAAATAGCAGTGTTGTATCATCTTGATTTGTGTTATGATATGTAAGCTTTCCTTTAACCCTCCAGCTTCATAGTCTCCAGATATGATTTACCGTCAAGCTTTCGAGCAAAAAACCCCTTATAGTATTCCTCAAGGAGGATCTGCTTGAAGTTCGCTACCTTATGTTTTGCAACAAGGCTTTTTGCAGGGCTTAATAATGTACCCATCTTAGGGCTGTAGAATGTTGCCACCGATAACCTCTCACTATGTGCATTCACTATTCCTCGATGCTCGATGCTCTTGTACACACCGTTACTTACAATCTACAAAACACACATTAGTAAACAAAAAAAGAAGATGTGGCAATTCATTCCATTAGCTTATGAGAATTGATTTGACATGGATTATAGCCCGACCCATTTTTGTTAGATGATAGGTTATTCAGGCCAATTATAGTAAAAGTGTTATATTAGGAAGTGTTAAAATGGAAGAGCAGTAAGATATGTTGAGTGTGGTGCCTTTTAGAATAGAGAAATTACCAGTGAAATACCTTGGTGTTCCTTTAGTTACTAAAAGAATTGGTATAAAGGAGTGTAAAGGTTTAATTGATAAGGTGCGGAACAGGGTGTTGAATTGGAAGAACAAGTCTTTGTCATATGCAGGGAGATTACAACTTTTGGCCTCTGTTTTGGAGTCAATACATGTGTACTGGGCAACTATTTTTCTCTTACCTCAGGCTGTGATTAATGAAATTAATAGCCTCCTGAAAGGCTTTTTATGGAATCAAAGTGAAACAGCTAATGGTAGAGCTAGGGTGGCTTGGAAGAGACTATGTAAACCAAATACTCAGGGTGGTCTTGGTTTGAAAAACTTAAATGTTTGGAATAGGGCAATGATTGTTAAACATCTGTGGCGTGTGGCTGTGGATAAGGATTCTCTTTGGGTGAAATGGATTAACACATATAAGCTTAAGGGAAGAAGTGTGTGGGAAATAAATGAAGAAGGTAATGATAGTTGGGGTTGGAAGAACATTCTTAGAATGAGATATGAGGTGAGGAAACATATGATTGTCAAATTGGGTAATGGTGCAAGAACTTCTATGTGGTTTGATTCCTGGTCTCCTATAGGTGCATGAAATGAATATCTCACTTATAAAGATCTATATGATGCTAGATTCAAAGCCAATATGAATGTAAGAGAGTTTGTTGTGAATTAAGCATGACAATGGCCTGAAGAATGGTATTCCAAGTTTCCAATGGTCACACAGTTACAACATATTGAGCTTGATCCACGTAAAATTGATACTTTAGTTTGGAAAAGGAATGATGGGTCTATGAGCAAGTTTTCAATTAGGCAGGCTTATAGTGACATGCATAATGTTGGTGATATAGCTAAATGGCACAAACTGATGTGGTTTTCTCAAAATATTCCCAAGCATGCATTTATTCTATGGTTAGCTGTCTAAATGAAGTTACCAACTCAAGATAAGATAAGGAAATGGGGGAATTATGATCTTATGGTATGTATTCTCTGCTATAGTGATATGGATTCCCATGACCATCTGTTTTTCAATTGTCCTTTCGCAAGTAAACTGTGGTGTAGAGTCATGCAGAAGCTTAAAATGCAAGACACAAGTACTAGTTGGGAATGGGTGATTGGCAAGTTTGTTGAATTTTATAATGGTAACTCTGTTGGCAGCATAGTTAGAAGGTTGTGCTTGGCCACTTGTGTGTGTTTAGTGTGGCAAGAAAGATTTAATAGGCTGTTTAGAGAAGAGAAAAGGTTTGTGGAAGAATTATTCAAGGTTTTGTGTGAAATTGTGAAAATGAGGTTGGCTAGCCTTAAAATGAAATGCTCAAAAGCTGTTAGTGATACTGAAAAGGATTGGGAGGTGAAGCTTAATGTGGTCTCTGAGAAGGGTATTTGATCAAGCAGAATACAAAAAGAGGGTGTATTGGTAAGAGAATGGTTATGTTTTTATGTCCCTAAAGTTAAAGAGGTGTTTGGGTAAGTGTATTTCTGTGGCATTTTGCAAAAATTAGCCACACTATTTCTTTTACAGGCCATTACAATTGTAAAGTACCTTGTACTTTGGAGCTCTAATTGTGTGACTGTACCTACATTAGCCCCATAGTTTTATTATAGTTTGGCTTTGGGAGGAAACTAGAAAGGTATGTTTGGCTGTGTAGGAGGTCTATCTCATTATGAATGTACCATAAAGTAGGGCTTCATTTTGTGAAGGGTAAATGGTTTTGGAGGGGAGTGTAAGCAGTATGGAATTGAGAGTGATGAAAGATGACACTTCATGGTCCATACTTTACATTCTCATAGGTAAATGGTCTGTGGACCAGAAGCCTTTATGCTTGGGCATTAACCTAACATCTAACAATTTTGACTGTGTGACAAACCCATCTTTCCACCTTGAATATAAGTAATATCATTTTTAATATTTTACATACCTCCATTATGTTACCAATATTGACTACCAAGGCATTTGGTAGAGGTTTAATGGTAACCCACTTTCCATCTTTTCGAACTTCTAGTCCATCGGTTGTGTTTAGTTGATATAGAATGGTCAAAGCACCTGCATCACAATGCGGTGAGATTCCCATAGCCATCTTTGGCTGGGGACATGGTGGATAATGATTCATTCTCATTGCCTGAAAGCCATCATGAAATAGCTCAGTGATTTCCTCCTCGTCCATTTCTAGTGCCTTACCCATCTGGCCCAATATCGCCATTGCTAGCTTTTTTATTTCCACACAGTAAGCTTCCAACGTTTGTCTGCAAATGTTTTTCCATAAATTTTTAGAAGATAGGTATTACCAGAGCGCATCGTACATAATAATAATAATAATAATAATAATAATAATAATAATAATAATAATAATAATAATAATAATAATAATAATAATAATAATAATAATAATAAATGGAGGACTAAACTTCAGACTGGCTTAGGGTGGTTCTGATATCTGGGTTGGGGCAGACTATTAATGCTAGGACCTACAGGTGTGTGTTGTGTTATCGGCTTGGTGTTCCCTTATTCTTGGTACAAAGGCCGTGCTCAGCTTGTTCCAAGGTCTTTACAGGGGATATTTATGGGGACCATGCTGTATCTTGCACTGGTATTATTAGTATTAAACATCGACATAACATGGTACGTGATGTTCTTGTGGACATATGTTCTCGTTCGGGGATTCCGGGTTGATATAGGGCTTTGTGGGATAGAAACCAACCTTTACGCCCACCTGATATGTTGCTCTACTCGTGGGATGGAGGGCTTGATGTATGTGTTGATTTAACTGGGTCATCACCTTTGACGCAAACTAGTATGGTTGATTTTGTGCCAGGTCGTGTGGTTGTTGAGGCTGCACAACGTAAACGCGTCAAGTATGAGACTAAGTGCGCGAATATCGGATATGGGTTCCTCCCATTCTCATTCTCTTCTTTTGGGGAACTTGAGAAGGATGCAGTGACCTTACTAAAACGAGTCCGAAAGTTCTCGATGACCCAAGACATTGGAACACGTGCAGCTGCTCATATCTTTAGTAGGATTAGCTTTTCTATAGCTAGAGGAGTGGGAGCCCAGTTAGTATCTCGGGTTCCCACTAACTTCTTGTAAATTCTATGAGTTTCTAATAAAGTGGTGTATAATAAAAAATAAATAAATAAATAAAATAATAATAATAATAATAATAATCGAACTCCGAAAACAAATGAGTTAGGCATCATCTTTTTTTCTTTGTGGTTGGAGAACACATGAGTAAAGGCATGTCATTTTTTCCCTTGTAGTTCATTGCAAGTAAAACATGCATAATAACTCTTTTTTTTTGGGAAAAACAAAGCCACCCTAAGAGTTGAAACAGGGCGGGAATAAAATCGTAGACCTCCTTAGGAGAAACCCAAGCTTTTACCGCTTTGCTACTCTGTAGGATGAGTTCACTTTTGACTGTGCTTCTTGAAAGTAACTTATCTGATTAAGTTTTAGTGTTTGAGTAGCCTATCTCTGATTATTTAGTACTACAGGAGTCCCATAATTAGTTTTATATTAGTTGCAAAAAGTAAACCTGAGGATGAGAGGCAACTTTTGAAATAGTTGGGATTTCCGGAGATTGTGTGGAAGAGTTTTTATGTAAAACACGTCGCACCAGTCAAGCTTCTGCTCCTTTGATAAAACAAACAGCTGACCGAAACCTTCATTGTTGTCCTCTTCCTGCCAAAGCTTCTTTTTCTCCTCCATTGGAAGGTTGAACAAGTTCAACACGTCCCTCTTGAAATCGGCTAATAAGGACTCACTTATTCCATGATTAATAACCTGTTTTCATCAAATCATTTATGTACTGAATATGCGCTTATAACAGTTTCAACACATACACGTATGCACATCAAAACACAGATAAAAAGGTTTATGTCCCAACGTTTACTCTATTTGAGATACAAGTGAACAATAAACATACATGAATAAGCTTGGTAAAAACAAAAGCTAAGTATCATTGTAATTATACACGTCAACATATGTAGAATGCTTAATAATAGCAAAACTCTAGACCCTATAAGTAGATTGATATACACATGCTTGGCGACTTAGATTTGATCTATAAATGTGATGAAACCAGCTTCCATGTACAAGTGATGGGACATACAATTAGTGGAGTAATTGGAGGATGGTAAAAGAACTCATCATCATCACATGGGTAAAATTCTTAATGACCAGAAATATATGATACTAATTATCAATTCTGGATTGTAATTGAAATGAAAATCAAAATCATAAGAATCATCACAAAATAATGATCATAGTGGACAAAACAAGTTTTATCATTAAATACTAGACTTTAAGAAGGCTAATTAACCTGGAAGAAGCCCCATTCCTTAGAAGCTGTATGAAGCTTATTGAGCTCAGACGTATACGCCACCGAAGATTCAGTAGTGTTTGCAAACAAGCTTTGAAGATCAATGACCGGCACAGACACATCGTCACATGATAAGAGCAGCTGATCTTGATCATGTTGGTGTTTATATTCAGGTGGGATCTGTGTGATGCATTGCTTAGCTACTTCTTGAATGCTTGGTACAATCAGTGATCTCCCCAAGTTAATTGCTTCTTCCTCCTTGTGGTTTTCCATTGATGATTCAAGAATGTAGAAGAATACGAGTGCACATTGGATGCATGGTATCTTTGAGATTATATATAAGACAAGGGTGGTATTCATCTGAGAAAAGTAATTTCTTTCGTTGTCTGTACCCTACAACCAATTAATTTCAGCGATGTTTTAAAAACCGGTTTTTTTTTATCGACCCGGTTTAGTTGCCGGTTCACCGGGTTACCGATTCAACCAGTTGAACAGCCGGGTCGAACCAGTTCAATACATATATGTACTTTTTTTAATAAATTTAATAATTAGTATTGCATGATCTCATAATTTATCCGAGTTTATTTATACATTCGATTAAACCGATGAACAAGATTGAGACTATACCGATAAGTTTTGCTTATTAAGTCTATATCTATTATAATATAGCAAAAATTTTCAACTAGTTATTCTAAATTATAAAGGTCTATAGTAAAACTAAATTAATTGGTAAATTCTAAGATCATGTATAACTATGATTTACTATTTTACAAAATTTTAACGAACATTAGTCATCATCACTTCAACTTTTCAATTAAACTTATAAAAGGTAACGGAAAAAAATCATTTTGTTAATTTTTTTTTTTAAATAAAAAGTCATGACCCGGCCGGGTTTATCAAACCGGGTCAACCCATTCCAGTTATGCGGATGGATCTAGACCGCTCATTCCAGATATGATCTTGACGTTTTATAAAATAGTCAAGATGTGATGCAACGATCACGGTACCAATCGACCATTAAAATGATTAGATCAATACATCAATAGATCAATGGCTAAAAATAAGGAAGTGGCAAACCTGTAAATAAAACGTCATTTTCAAAGGCTTAAGAGTAAAAGTGTAAAATTGCTCTTCTCCAAAAACTTTCTCTTATTATAATCGGTATCTTTGATATTCATCAGGTTGTTGTTTTGGTTTTTTAGTCCAACGTCATTCAATTCATAAGCACCTAAAGTCTCATATTTAATAAATGATTTAATTAGTCTATCATTAAGTGTATTTATTTATTTACTTTTTTTTTGTTTTTTGTTTTTCACCATGCATCTTAATGATATTTTAGTGCTTTTTGTTATTTATTTAAAAGCGAAATCTTATTTAGATTTTAGATGCAGAGATGTATTTAGATCCATAACTTTATTACTATGAATAATTACCATGATTGATATAAAGTATACATCACTGTTTAATATACATTGATTATTTAATACATCTTGAAAGGATGCGTACATTGATCTTCTTTTCATATGCGTCACTGTTAAATTAAAGACATGAATAATTAATTAGATCTACACATATCGGATGGAACAATGTGAGGAATGAATTAATTGAAAATGGTTAATTTTAATTTGATCATGTTTGAGAAAACAAAAATGAACTACATCTTTATATTTGAAAGTCACAAAGTCAATTGTTACTATGAGATGGAAATGACAAAAACGCCCTTATATACTATTTAAATTGATTTTTCCATATTACTTCTTATTCTTCTTATTTGTAAATTTCTTTTTATTTGATCCTATATATATATATATATATATATATATATATATATATATATATATATATATATATATATATATATATATATATATATATATATAGAGAGAGAGAGAGAGAGAGAGAGAGAGAGAGAGAGAGAGTGAGGATCAGGTGCGAATTTCTTATTTTCATGCGGATGTGCGGATGGATCTAGGCTGCCCATTCCAGATCTGATCTTGACTTTTTGCATAAAAGTCAAGATGTGACGCAACGATCACCGTACCAATCGACCATTAAAACGATTAGATCAATTGATCAATGGCATAAATAAGGAAGTGGCAAACCTGTAAATAAAACCGTCATTTTTCTAAGGCTTAAGGGTAAAAGTGTAAAATTGCTCTTCTTCCATAATTTTCTCTTATTATAATCAACATCATTGATATTCATTTGGTTGTTGTTTTGGTCTTTTAGTCCAGCGTCATTCAATTCATAAGCACCTAAAGTCTCATGTTTATAAATGATTTAATTAGTCTATCATTAAGTGCTTTTTATTTTTTTTTCATCATGCATCTTAATGATATTTCAGTGCTTTTTGTGAATTATTTGAATGACAAAATCTTATTTAGATTTTAGATGCAGTGATGTATTTAGATGCATAACTTTATTATTACGAATAATTACCATGATTGATATAAAGTATTACTAGATGCATGAGTTTGTAAAAATAGTTAGATGCATGGTTTGATAATTTTATGTTCAGTTAGATGCAAAAATTTACGCAATGAGGTCCCTCAATTTTTTAACCAAGATTAACACATGTTTAAATTGATTTTGGACTTGAATTGATTTTGGATGATCTGCATCTAAGATATACATCACTGTTTAATATACATTGATTATTTAATGCATCTTGAAAGGATGCATGCATCGATCTTCTTTTCATATGCGTCACTGTTAAATTAGAGACATGAATAATTAATTACATCTGCGCATATCGGTTGGAACAATGTGAGGAATGAATTAATTGAAAATGGTTAATTTTAATTTGATCATGTTTGAGAAAACAAAAAAGAACTACTCCCTACGTCCCATTATAAGTGTCCAGTTTGACTTTTCTTGGTCTTTCTTATTTAACTTTGACCTTAAATAATTTTATTTTTGTTATATAATACTTGATGAAAATTATATCAATGAAAATACGTTTAAAATCAATCCATTCATATATTTCGCATCAAGTATTATATAACACACATAAAAGTATTTAAGATCAAAGTTGAACAAATTAGACCGTAAAAAGTCAAACTGGACACTTATAATGGGACGGAGGTAGTATATCATTATATTTGAAAGTCACAAACTGAAAAAGGAAGTCAATTGTTACTATGAGATGCAAATGACAAAAACGCCCATATTTGCTATTTAAATTGATTGAGTCCATATTACTTCTTATTCATCTTATTTTTAAGTTTTTTTTATCCTAATTCTATATATATATATATATATATATATATATATATATATATATATATATATATATATATATATATATATATATATATATATATATATATATATAGAGAGAGAGAGAGAGAGAGAGAGAGAGAGAGAGTGAGGATCAGGTGCAGATTTCTTATTTTCGTGCGGATGTGGGGATAGATCTAGCGCATTCCAGATCTGATATTGACTTTTTGTGAAAAAGTCAAGATGTGACGCAACGATCACGATCATTAAAAAGATTAGATCAATAGATCAGTGGCTAAAAATAAGGAAGTTGCAAACCTGTAAATAAAACCGTCATTTTTCAAATGCTTAAGGGTAAAAGTGTAAAATGCTCTTCTTCCATAATTTTCTCTTATTATAATCGCCATCTTTGATATTCATCTGCTGGTTGTTTTGGTTTTTTAGTCCAGCGTCATTCAATTCATAATCACCTAAAGTCTCATGTTTAATAAATGATTTAATTAGTCTATCATTAAGTGTTTTTTTTTTTTTTTTTTTTTTTTTTATTTATTTATTTATTTTTTATTTTTTTTGTATTTTGTTTCTCATCATGCATCTTAATAATATTTTAGTGCTTTTTGTCAATTATTTGAACGACGAAATCTTATTTAGATTTGAGATGCAATAATGTATTTAGATGAATAACTTTATTATTACGAATAATTACCATGATTGATATAAAGTATAACTAGATGCATGAGTTTGTAAAAATAGTTAGATGCATGGTTTGATAATTTTATGTTCAGTTAGCTGCATAAATTTGCGAAAAAGCTTTCGAAATTAAATTCGTGAGCTTTTAAAATTTAATGTGGTGCACGATATACCGTGCATCAATGAGTTTGATAATTTTAGCTTACGATTTAAAAATCAATATTTTTAATTGATGATAAACCATGTTAGATGCATCGTTTGAACTTATTGGATGCAACTTTTTAACAAATTGGACGCAATGAGGTCCATCAATTTTTTAACCAAGATTAACACATGTTCGAATTGATTTTGGACTCGAATTGATTTTGGATGATCTGCATCTAAGATATACATCATTGTTTAATATACATTGATTATTTAATGCATCTTGAAAGGATGCGCATCGATCTTCTTTTCATATGCATCACTGTTAAATTAGAGACATGAATAATTAATTATATCTACGCATATCGGTTGGAACAATGTGAGGAATGAATTAATTGAAAATGGTTAATTTTAATTTGATCATGTTTGAGAAAACAAAAAAGAACTATATCATTATACTAGTTATAACACCCGCGCACGCGCGGGTTTTTAATTTTTTTTTAATCATATATTTTTATTTATTAAAAAATAAATAATTTAATATTTGTTTTGTTTGATTTATAATGTTTAATTATAATTTTTTACTATTAAAGATAATTATTTAAAATTTTAATCCTATTGTTAACTATAACTTATCTATATTTGTTGTATTTATCTTATACTTGTATTATTGATAAATGTTACCTAATAGGAAAATATTTTTTTTTAAATAAAATTATTACTAAATAAGGTATGATTTGATTTTTTTGAAATGGAAAAGTCCCCACTTGAGGTTTTATTTTATTATATAAAAGATTTGAAACTCACAAACTGAAAAAAGAAGTCAATTGTTACTGTGAGATGCAAATGACAAAAATGCCCATATTTGCTATTTAAATTGATTGGGTCCATATTACTTCTTATTCATTTTATTTTTAAGTTTTTTTATCCTAATATATATATATATATATATATATATATATATATATATATATATATATATATATATATATATATATATATATATATATATATAGAGTGAGGATCAGGTGCGGATTTCTTATTTTTCGTGCGGATGTGGGGATGGATCTAGGCAGCC